>JAOVVA010000051.1:12602819-12627105 GCA_028565275.1 Leiocassis micropogon
GTTTGGTGACCCAATAGATGAAATACACCATAAGAGGTGAGAGGGACTCAAATTGTGCCATTTTCATGGAATGACTCATCTATTTAGTTTTTGATCATCTTTTAGGATATTTGTTTGTCTTACTTCTGATATTTTGACACCCTGGGTGGCAATCCTGCACACTCAATTATGATGGATAATATTACATATCCTTGCTTTCATTGGGTGATACTGAGATTCTGAGATTAAATCAATTTAAAAGCATTAGACATATCTCTTAGCACTGAGAACTAATTCATATAGCTAAGTCAGTCCCTTCGCCTCATGATGCCATCTTTCTGGATGACACTTGACCAGCATGGAGCTTGCATTTTGCCTCTTTTTATGAGGATGTTGTGTCAGCCAGAAAGACCTGCGGTTCTTCACACATGCTGATCCATTTATTCATTTTAGTGTCTTCTATAATGGTTGAATGGTTTGCCAGCTCTGGTCTCTTCACTCTTATGCACTCTTTAGTGCTATAGAATCCATGAATACACTGGCACTTCCACTCAATAGGTGTAAAGATCAATTCTCTATGACTCTCACACCTCACTACTGGACCCTTAATAACTAGTTCAAAGTAGAAATCACCACAACTCCAGCATGTTTGCTTCTTTTTCTCCTCACTTAAGCTACAATCAATAAATAGAAGGTCTTGCAAGATCCCTATTGCATACCTTCCTTTCAGTCAGAATCCAAGCTTAGATGGTCTACAAGGGTTTTCAGTACTTGCTTATCTTATAAGATTTAATAAATTATAGCTTGTTCAGTCAATCAACATACCATCAAATACATTCCCTTACTAGCTCTACTTCATACAGTTTCCAAAAATGTATCCTTCATAAGTCGAGTAACTGTTTACAGTATAACCCTTCCATACTAATACAGCTCAATGTCTAGTTTTCATTTAATGTTAATGTATTTTGTTAATTTCTCCATCCATATAAAGTGACACTCAAAAATCAATATGGAATTGCAAAAAGCTAATTTCTGTACATCTGCCAAATGCACCATTACAAAAATATACTTGTCCTTAAATAAAACAATATAACGAGCGGCTTTAGATCCTAAACAACAGCATTAACTGCATATTATGCCATTGCATTGCCTTTAAAGGTGTCACTTTAAACCCAGATCTTTCTCTGTGAGTGGAGACAGTGACTTTCCACAGCTCCTATCACCCTGAACCAAGACATCTGATGTCACTGTTTGGGTGCCTTGGTAATATATTACTCAGTGTAACTATGGTAATGCAGGCACTGAACCATTTCTAAATCAGAGTCCTTAGTGTCATTGGCAATATCAACAGCACAGATGAATGGTTCAATCAGAACTTATCAAAATCTACTAATGGATCCAGGCTTGAAAATTCTTAGGAGTAGAGGAGAATTTAAATAAGAACACAACTTGTTCAAAGCAGAATTAACAAGATTTAATTAAAATAAATTGAAACAATTGAAATAAATTAATTAAAATTAAACATTTAAATACATCTGCCACTTTTGCCCAGTCATATTTTTTGAAAGTTCAGTAGAAAGTGGAGTGATTGCAAATTTCTAGACTTTATTCCTGGACTGAAGTGCACACAGTAGTACAACTCTGGACTCTCCTCAATACACTCTGCCCCAAGTCTCAGATCTAGATGCCAAATGGACAATCAATAATAATGTTCTCAATTACAGGAACACTCAAGGCTCACCCAGTACTCAGATGAGCTTTTTCTGCCAAAAGGACAGGTATAACAGGAAAGGAGAGGGGGAACAGAGCGTCAGAATGTGAGCGAGCTAGGGAGTAAGGCAAGAGAGAAATTCATTTAGCATGTCATTATTACATAAAGTGTTCTCTCTCTCTCTATATATATATATATTCATGCTTGGTGGGTTTCCTCCGCATACTCCGGTTTCCTCATTCCAAAGACATGCCAGTTTGGCATTCCCAAGTTACCCGTAGTATTTGAATAAGTGTGTGTATGTGTGTATGTGTGTGTGTATGTGTGTGTGTGTGTGTATGTATATGTGTGCCCTGCCTTGCACCTAAAGTCTCCTGGGATAAGCTCCCCGCGATCCTGTATACTGGATAAAGCAATATTATATAGTACATAATATATATACACAATAATATATAGACATACATATATATGTGTGGAAAGTGGATTTTTTCTTTCATGCCGAGAACTTCTTATAATTCACAAAAAGTAGAGCTTAATGAATTTATATTATTTTATACCATTAATTAAATAATTCATGTGCTCTCTAATCTAAGCAACATTAAATGCTTATAAATATACTTGATATTTAATTAAAGGCAGAGTAGAGAAATGATAAGTCCATAAAGTGACTTAATTATTTATATATTTTTAAATACCACCATATAAATTTGTGCTTTTTTTCTAGCCAACAATAATTAAATAATAATTTTTGAATTTTTTTTTAATATTATCTCCAAAATAAAAATCATTAGTTACATAACCAATCAACTAAAAAAACATTTTTTTACTTTCTACAAAAAATACATTTAAACTTTTACAATAGTGTAAAAACATATTGTAACACCAGTGATTGTGAAACACCAACAATGAGCAGATCATTTTAAATATTTAACTTTTTTGGGGGGTCAGACTCAGAACTGACTGCTCTCCTCTCATCTTTTGTCTGTGTGTCTTGGTTGGTTAACTTGTCATGCCTTTGCCGGATCTGCATCTCTCCTTTGCCATTACAATTTTTGCTTTTAACCATCACTAAATTTTGCCATACCTGAGGAAAAGAACAGCAGTAAACAGTAAATGATAACAACAGTCAGTAAATAAAATGTCAACATCTTTTTAATATTTAAACATTTCTTTTAATAATATTATTATTAATATTATCTAGTATTTATCCAGGAAATGACACTGTCACTTTTCTTCTCAGTAACACCAATGACATTTTATAGAAAATTTTAAGTATCTACAAAACAGACTTTCATATGTATAACAACATGGTTTTCAGTTATGTCAAAATCAATTAATTATTAGATTTTATAAGTACTTATGTCCAACTTTTAACAATTGTAACCCACAATAATCAAAACTTTTTAGTACCACCCCCACCAAAAAACACATTGTAATCGTAGATCAAAATTACTAACCATTATAAAACAAGTCATTGATTTTCTCTGTTAAATGTTATTGACAAGCAAAGAATAATAAAAAATGTCCTGGCAAGGTGCATATGATCAGACACCCCCTCACCCCCTAAATGGGCAGCAAACCCCAATGCTCAACCCAAAGTTAGACTCTTGCATAACATAAAACTACTGTGGTACAGACTAAAGTGAAATTATATAAAGTCCTATACCCTGGTAATGTCTGAAGTATCACAGTAATAATATGGTGTATTAGTAATATAGTGTATTACAAAACACAACTTAAATATAAACTGCTTGTATACTCAAAGCTTATTACTCTTTCACCTAAAGTATACTTCAAAATATACTATTGTAAAGTAAAAAGTAAGCTAGAAATACATACAAAACTAGTACCGGTAAATTCACTTATAATATACATTAAAGTACATTCTCAATACAAAAAAAAACTTAAATATGAACTACTTGTTTGTAGTTACTTTTACTTAAGGTTTACTGCTCTTACACCTTAAGTGTGCTTTAAATATACATTTATCAACTAAAAAAGTGGCCTAATTTAGTCCCAAGAGATATTAAAATATTACATTTACATCTAGTCCACTAAAGTCTACATACTTACAGTAGGAAATATACTTGAAGTTTACTTAAGTTTATTTAACAAAATGAACATTAAGTATACTCTTTATGTTACTGTAAGGGCAGTCAGACAGAGAGAGAGAGAGAGAAAGAGAAAGAGAGAGACACACACACACATTGAATAAGACTTAAATTGCATAAGAGTCTATCAATGTTCACTTCACTAGGCTGCAATTTGATTAATCACATGGAAGCTATAATTCAAGGTGAACCATTTTGAACCATGAAAATGACAGCTTGTCACTCAGTAGGGTAGTGTGCAAGAAGGCTATGGGTCTGCTCTTGAGTAGATAATATAGGCTATTTTCTGATATATCGAGTCAAACTCTTTTTAATGGCATAAATTACAGAAATAATGCAATGCTATTAAATAATATCCTGCTTTGTTTAAAAGGTCACTGATGAAATGGAAGCCTAAATAGATGGATGCAAGTCTAGTGTTTAATGAAGTTCTCTTAATCTTGGACTTTTGAAAGGGGAAAGAAAAAAATGAGGCCATGGATACTTAAATCAAGTGGAACAAAGCCAGAACAATGTGCTTAAGATTGTAATAATGCAATCAACTGAATGGAGAGTAGATGAGGAGAAGAGTAGACTACACTACAATATGTTGGAAGTACATGTTTTTTATTTCCTTCTGGAGGACCAAATGTTAGTGCATGAATATGTGACAGTTTTGATATCACAAGACTATATGAATGAGCAATGTAAGGACATCTGCTTTTTTAGGCTTACATTAAAAAAAAAACACTAATAAGAGAAAAGGTTTACATAAGCCCAAAGTCTGGTGTAGACACAAAATTAATCATCTGCATTGATAATCATGTCAGTGGAAGAAGAGAAACATGTACCATACATTCATACTGAGTGCTTTTTAGTGAATAGGTGTATTCATAGGATGGACTATTAAATTTAGTCTTTAGCCTAATCAGCCCAAATGTGATGTGTTTATGATCTTTTTAGTGTCCACTTCATTGTACTTCCACTCTACATCAGTCAGTTGAATTGATTTTCAAATGATTATACCACTCCTTCCCTTTTTTACCCTTTCATCTTCTCTTTCTTTCTCTTTCTATTGTCTCACCCTCTGCACATTTTTTGAGCAAACCCTCCCCGTTATTGAAAATGAGATTCTGTGAACATTGTGTTTGTAACAAAAGGCAAGTGGCTGCTTAATAATGTAGGTGGTGACCTGCGTGTTATTGGAAACACAATGATTGGATATTACAGCTAGTGGAGAAAATGTCAGGATCTAGACTTTCTCAGTGAGGTGTGTGACCTCAGTTATTAGCAACAGCTGCACAAAATGACACAAATGTCACAGGCTGGAGAACTAGAGTCTAGAGGGCTAGTGGAGAATTGATAAAGAGGAGGGAAGGAGGTGGTAGTGACACTAACAGATGCATCAAATTTCACCTATGGTAATGGGAGGTCATTGACGAATGGCAGCAGGAGGAAGCTATTGTGCACTGACATTTTTCCAGTTGACCTGCTGAATAGGAATAACTGGCCTTTATATGCTGTCACAATGGAGATATATTACAGTCACTTTAACTGAAAAGTATATTCATGTACATCTGTAATTTAAACTATAACTTAATTACTTACTCATGATTCTCTTCAACTATGAGAGGAGTTCTAGTCAATCAGAGGTGTTTGATTGTGCAGAATCACATAAGACAACTATGAGAGTAAAAACTATCTCTATATAATCCTCTCCTACTGTACACCAAAGCACTTATCCCTGTGCTTTACTAGTGCTGCAATACCATCAAGGTAGAAAGTTTTCTCAGCATGCAGGAGCCATGATTGGATCGCCTGCTTCACATCAAATGCTAGCCTCCCAGGAACTCCATGTTGGCTCCAACATGTGGAAATGGCGTGGAGCGACATCAGGACTATGCAGGGGATGTGGCAATAACTCCCAGTAGAGTGTCTGTAATGTGCAAGTGGTTATCCATCAATCTTCAAGGATCATGCACTTGCAGAATGTTCACAGGAACGACTTCAGTGGGCTTCGAGCTGCCATGGCCGGGATTGTCCAAGGGGCTCAAAGCCCACTGCAGTCATTTCCGTGAACATTCTGCGGCTAAGAGTGTCAACACTGTAATGTGCTTGACGGCAAATGTCAATCGGTTTTATACCTTCATTTATAAATAATTTTATCACAAGGTTTGACTTGAACACCCCTAATACATTTAAGCAAAAAACTTGTATAATATTTACACAGTAATTTACATAATGTGATTACTGGTTTATATACATATCTAAAAAAAAATGTATAACAATGGCAATTTACATCCAAGCTCCATTAGGATGATCCACTGTAGAAATTCTACAAATAATCAGCAATCCATAATAATATTAACCATACTGTCAACTACTACTAAGAACCTTAGTTTATTAGGTAAAATTTCCTGCTTTTTTGTGGTTCATTTAGGGATGAGAGAATTCTACAATTACACTCAGTTACAGAGCAGGACAGCTGGACCGAGACCATCGGAGCAAGTCCAGTTCCAAGTGAACTCGAGGGTAGTTTAATCACAGAGAGAAAGCAACTCAACCATGAATCAACCAAACAGCACGAAGCGAACCAAACATATTTGTATTTTAAGTCATGTGCAGTATTCTTCTTTAGATATGAGCTGCTAAGCTGAACCTGTGAGGCACAAACTGAGACGAGAACAGAACCAAAGTGCTGCAAAGATGTGAGGATCTTTTGGATATGCACAGAAAAGTAAACAAATAGGGAAAAATAAATGGTGAGTGCATTCACTAAAATGTTTAGAAATGGTTATTTATAAAATTGCCTTGTGATTTCTAGAGCTCAGGGCCATCTTTGTGCAGTCCATGTCTGGATGATTTTTGTGATTACTACAAAAATGTTACATTTTTTCTTTACCTTATTTTTGAACAATGAAGGAAAGAGTTTTATACCCCAGCCAATATTCGGTTCTGAATTCCAGGATCCCAGTGTATTCCTTCAGGAGGAGATAAAAACCTTTTTTTTTTTATAGCAGGGGTCAATTAATAATTCAATGTCAGCTAAATAACTTACTTTGGTTAATTTAAACAATACTTGCTGCTGAGGTTAACTTCCCAGCTGTGCTTTAATGTGGTTAGATAGACAACATAACATGATATAGGCAGCGTGAAAAGGAGGTTTTCCATACTCTTGCTTGTCGAAGATGCATTGTATATAGTCAAGTGTATTAGGGCAGTCAATTAACAGTGTAAATGAAAATGAATCTTCTTAATGAAGCCCAAACTCTATAACATTGATCCAGTCAGTCCACTTTTTGGTCCTCAGAATGGTACTGATTATACAGTACGACATCAAGTGCTAGGATATAACATTTTTCCATTGTCCATAAAATATTTTATTTGATCTATAGGTCTTATAGATCTTTGAGAATGTTTAGAATGTGTGTACAGAAGTGTACAGAAGACAATATTAGTTTTTTTTTAGGGCATGATGACCTCCTTTAGCAATGACTAAGACACCCATCTCCACCACCTTTATCAAAACAACAATGGAGGCGATATCCCTAGAAACAATGGAGTTCATTCATGCCAGAACAGTTCCAAGAACTGTGCAAAGGGCTGCTGAAATTTTTATGGTGGCTTGTGGTGGCCAAAACCTTACCAAAGCACTTTACGTTGATGTTTCCCATGTCACCATTCTGTGTACGAAAAAAAGGCATGAGTTGAGTAATGATTACACACATGTGAGATTTGTTTCTCCAGGCTTGTGTCACATGCAACACATGGGATGGACAAAAGACATGATGTGCATACTTGGACGTGGCTAAGAAAGTTATATGTTATATGTCTTTCAACTCAAGCATTTTTAATACTTTATTAGAAAAAAGATTTGTTCATGGTCAGCTCACCAATTAAAAAACACTTTATGCTCCTTATAGAAAATACGAGTGAAATAGATATCAGCGTATTGAAGCTTTATACATATGAATAAGCATAATACATATGAATAAGCACAAATGCATGAATGAAAAAGTATTCGAAAATGTGGGTTTTTCTGATATGAAATGGCTGATTCAGCCATTTGATGACAGATTAGTGGTGACTGTGTTTCGCGTGGTGCCCTGTGATGGACTGGCATTCCATCCAAGGTGTATTCCCACCCACCTGTGTTCCCAGGATAGACCATGAATCCATTGTCTACAAAACGTAAATGCTTAAAATCCCTAGAGATGCTGCTGCACCTGATACCCATGAGCCAGCAACACACACACACACACACACACACACTCACACACACACACACACACTATGCTGTATGTGAAGTGTTAATGTAGGGCAAAATTCCTTTATCTAAGCAGTGCACGGACAACACCTCATGTGCACACCCGGAATTAGAGCAAGTCATTATGGAGATCAGCAGCCAGCAGTGCAGATTTACATCTGTTACGGTATGTCCATCACAAGAAACAGAATACAGATTAGGAGCTATGAGTCCACAACAACCAAAGTCATTCTGCAAAGATTTAATAAGTAATGCTGGACAGAACGATTTTATGTAAATTCTAATAGCAGGCCATCATGTTAATACATGGAAATCCCCCCTCCCCTTGATACAATCACCAAATGTCATCAAAACATTTTTGAGAGTCATTAGATCTCAGTTATGTATAATTGTTTTAAATGCATTCTCAAATTATGTCCAGTGTTGTAGGGGATCAGCTCTTCATCTACTATGGCACTTGAGAATTTTGAACAACTGAGCATAGCTATTAAAGGTGAATGAATGAATGAATGAATGAAAAGAGAAATAGACAAGGAGGGATAGACGAATGGATAGACAATCAGTGATCTCCATGTATTGCTAAAACACCTTCATTTCAGCTCCGAGAAAGAATAAAACATAAAAAAAGAGATTTTGTTGACTTTGTCTTCAAAACATGCAGCGACTCAATTGTGGGATAAGTACATTTGCAGAATGATCAGATAATTTGCTCTAATAACAACAGACCTGCATCACTGACCTCATGTTTAAAATGTTATAGCTTTACCTTCTGTAAAAAATAATAACAAAAAAATAAACTATTTGTGCAAAAATAAATACTTAACACAAAAAAAACATAGCAGACAATAGTTCAGTAGTTCAAAAATAATTTATTCTATGTGAGAGCTAGCTGTGATCACAGAACAGCTTATGTGCTTTAGAAATCAAAAGCCTACAAGCACACTCAGGCTGTGAACAGCTGTGGACAATAAGAAACCATAATCAATCAAACTCCTAGGCTCAATTCCCTATGAGATTAGCCCTCTTCCTCTCAGAGTCCCCTAAGGACAAGCACAAGCATTAGCTTTGCTTTAGCTGAGAGAGAAGACGGTTGTACACATTCATGATGTATACTTAAGGGTTGGTAATGGACTGAACCTTCCAGGCAAACTAAAGATCTAAAACAGTTTGTTCTTTAACAACTGCATGTTCTCATGGGGAAAACATGAGCTTGGTACAAAGCTCGAGGGAGTCACTATGCTTCTACCTTAAAGAAATTCACACATACTCCTTATGTGCAGTGGACTACAGATCAACGACAAGTGTATGAAACCTTGAGATGCTTTTAATAATGTAGTCAAAATGAACTGCTATTGTGTGACATGCTTTTGAAATGGCAAATATTTGTTTAAGGTTTTGTATTTAATTGCACAAATTAAATCTTGCACTTTTCATTTGATACAGAACTTGTTGTGTCTATGCCTAAATTAGATTAGTAGGCAGACTGTCAGCCTCATAATCGTAAGTTCATTCTCTGATGATGCTCCAGCCATCCATGTCTAAGGGAGCAGATTGGTCATGCCTCTTGGGTGGGTGAGATGTCATACATTCTCTACTGTGTCAATCACAACAGCACTAACCAATTGTGTTCATCTGGAAATTTGTGTATGCAGAAGAGGGCCGATAGTGCTTTTTTTTTTTTTTTAAAGTTTGGTGATAATAGACGGTAACAGCACTGAGTTTAATGTAATGTAGCACCCCTCACCGGTGTTAATAACAATTATTTACACTAACTTTCTTTCCCCAGTTTCAGTGTGCATGGGGGAAAGTCTGTCAGTACAATCCGCTTTACTGAGGAGAGAGCGGCTGCCTGCCAAAACCTACATTCAAAACCAATCATGGAAGTATTTTCAGCAAGAAAACACATCTGAGAACGTCATGTCATAATATCTTAGTAATTATTTCTATGCTCTTAAGCATCTGTGTTGTTCTATTTACTCCTAATACAAAGCTGACTAGCTTTTAACACAAGGCTGAATCCCAAATCAATGTCTAACCCCTAATCAAGAGCACAGGTGGTGTTTGGAAAAGTGATTGCATACCCCATTTCCATTTAATACTATTTGGGATTTAACCCCGGAACCCAAAAGTTAATGGAGCTTATATTCTAAAGAGAAATTTATAAAAAATATAAAGATAAACCTAAGAGATTTACAGAACTATTGACCACCTCCATGGTTTATTTTTCTCAACATTTGGCTTTTACCCGTGTTAATCACACAACCTATCAGTTAGATGAGCTCAGCCAGATGAGGTTAGTTAGTAGAAGGATATATACCTGGTTAAATAAACAAACAAATACTAATCTGTTTATAATAAGTGGTGTTTTTGTAACTGCTGTATAAAAGCAATAACACACTCAAGGTTGTGCTGTTGTACTCTGATATCCTGCGCAACTGCTGGACCTTAGGCATGATATTGCTTAGTTGTTCCAAGTGACCAATCTCTTGTTCCTGTTTCACACTTATTCTATTACCAATTACTGATCACCATTATTCCATGAAAACAAATAACTGATCATCATTTTCCATGTTCCAAGCAACTGATTACCAATAACTATGTTCCCAAGGACCAGGCGCTGATCAGGATTGTTTTTAATATGGTCACATTCTTTGTACATTATTTTAAAGTTTATTCTTGCTGATATTTATTGGTAAAATATGTGAATTATTCCATGCATGATCATTTCCCTCATATCTCCTTTATAACTGCTCATTTACCACAATTTGAAAAGAAGGTCTACTATTATCAAAGTCTACTATTATCAAAATGCTTAATGGGTTCATTTATAAGAAACACCTAATGAAACAGTGTTTTCTAATATAAAATAACTTTTCTATTTTGTTCTTTTAAATAACATTCTATTCCAATTGTCTTTAGATTTTTTTTTCCTTCGTGTACATTAATTTGTAACTTGATACCCACATCATAATGAATCATTGAATGTGCAAATTAGTCTACAGCATGGGTAACATCTGGAGACCTTTTTAGCATGCTTTAGGCTTTTTTTTTTTTTTTACTTTTGAATAAATGTTAGCATCTTGTTAGGGATAGTAGTAAAAACAGCTTCAAAAAGAAGATTCAGTTTGACCCTCATGCGTTGCAAAGAAGGAAAGAGCTATCCCTTAATCTACCCGATTTTTAATGTCATATGATATGGGAGGAGTGGGTTTTAGCAGGGGAAGGGTTGTTCAATGTGAGAACTTCTCAGTTTAATAAATTGTGTTAGGATTGTGTAGATTATGTATTGTGTGAACACCTTTAGCAGTTCCCCTTGACAGGCTTCCATACAGATTCATCTCTGTAGAGATTGATTTTATCCAGTTGTCCTGTGGATGGCAGCACAGTCTCCTCTGGTTGTGCCAAAACACTTTGTACTTAATGCCCCTTTTCAGTGTCTCACTATACCATTTCAAAATAGCACATTACTGAAACAACAAAGAGCAGGCAATGTTTTAAAGCATGCTAAATTATTGAGGCTCATCAATGATTGCAGCTTGCTGTTAGGGAAAGAACAGAAAAGAACATGCACATGGAGATTGCATATCTTTGTCTCCTGTTCAACCCCTTCTTGCTAACAAAAAACAGTAATTATCACCAAAATTTAGAACATTAACATTTTTTAAAAAGAATTATATATTTGCTCAGTTGCACTGCAGCAGTTACAGTATTCTATAAAAATCACTTTGGGCAGTTTACAATTAAATACTGTATGGCGCTTTGTAATAAAATGTTATAGTATAGTGCTTTGTTTAAGAAACTTGGAAACATCTTCAGGCTATACACTCATTCAATTTTGGCTTATGTTGGCCGAGACAAGATTGATGGATAGACTGGTTGCAAATGATTTTAAAAGCTTTAATTGAGTCACATTCTCAAAAAGGTTACAGCATAAATAATCTCTGTGTTTATTCTTATTACCATTTGAATATCTGTCACTAAACTGGCAGAATTATTACCTGCCCATTCCCATGGACAGTGATGTAGCGCCAGAGCAATAAACCTCAGTTTAATTGGATCTGTTTTTTATTTATATGTAAATATATTCTTGTATTGCTGATTTTATCAGCTGGCAGTTGGACGTAAACAAACATAATGGTGTTTGGGTCTTACATTTGCATGGAAATATTTATGGCAGACCTGATGATATAATTAGGCCAGGAAGACTTCAACCTGAATAATAACTTTATCTCTGCCAGTGGAATGAGGCCTTAATGGATTTCCCTCCCCGTGAACTTGGTTAAATTAAAACGATTATGTAAATAAAATACAAATCTAAGGCAGATTAACTTTTAAGGTTTAATTAAGCTGTAAAAAAAAAAAAAAAAAAAAAAAAAGCCCTGATGGTTTCCATTTCGAATGTTCCCATAAATGTAATTGGGAAAATGTTCAGCAGTAGCCGACTGTGTAACACAGGTTCACCTTATCACCATGAGTTCTAACTGGGTGGTTCAGTACTGATTTGCAATCAGCAGGTTCAGAGTTTAAACACACAAACTGCACTCACTTAATAGCTAAGACTCCCAGAGGAAGCCATGTCAGTTCAGATGGTGTGTGTAATATTGATTATGCTAAATAATGAGTCTAATGTGCTGTAATTTAGGCACGTATGGAACCAGTATATGTATTGACACTACGTTTGAAATTTGAGTCAGTAATCCAAACCCTATTATGCATGTAGGTATGAAGTTGTGAAGTGCACATACTATCTAGAATTATGCACCATTACAACTGCCAAAGAAACAAGCTCAGTGCTTATCTGAATCATGTGTAATATTACATGAGTGGGATAAAAGGTATGTGTCATGTTGGAAGTATTACTAAGCAGTCCTATACTCAGAATTAGATTAAGTTTAAGGACAATGCCTGGCTTAACACACTGGAAGACACTTTTCAGTCTCTTAACAGTGTTGACAGACATATAGGTATCCCAATTGAGCAGAAACAAGTGTGAGATAGACAGGTTAATCTTCCATGTGGTGCTCGATTTTAAGATCTTGACACTTGCTGGGATGTCCTCATAGTAGTTGTTTAAAGTATAGACAAAAACAGGTGGTAACTCTGCATGGTCTTACAATAAGGATGCATCCCTTTCTTTGGAACATTTCTTTTATTCATCAATCAATCTTATGATAATAAAAGCAGTCACAATTTAACTAAATAAATAATTATGGGACATGTGCTTATAATTCCTTTCATATTGAAAAGAATTGACACTGATTATTGATAAATTTTCTTTTGTCTCTTTGCGCATCATTGTTGGCAGAATGAAAGATACATTAACATGCATAAGGCTGTACTTGTATTGTGTTTGCTGTACAAATGCAGCTACAGTACAGTATATACTGTACAGTACAGTGCAGCAATACAGGGAATATGCCGTGATTATATTACAAGCGACTAGTGTCCAGATCTCAGAGGAAACAAGTAAACGCAAAATCCAGATGCAACACTTAAATAGAAATGCTAAACATACACTAGAAATTTAAGTACACAGCTCAGACCTACTAGAAAGGAGATTCAAGTTACTGTAAAAAGTGTTTTACTAACTGAACACATGTGATGGTGTTCTGAAATCTGCTAAATCATGAATATTCACAGGTTGTGAAAAAGGGCAAGGTGTCTAGCGGTGTCTTGTTGTGTGTTGATTTAATTATAGGAGCAAGAGGAATCAATGCCAAATGTATTTACCAAATGAGACTCACTGAAGCGAAGCCTTATTTTAATGCGGTATCACTTACTGTAATGACCAATTGTTTTACAGCTGCATCACCTGTCACTGAGGATAATGGTATATAAGTACATAACAAGATGTTCTACACAGAAACATTTTTGTGTTTTAAAACATACAAAATGACTGCACGTACAACTCTCACAAATTTCCATGCAGCATGTTTTCCAGCATGGCACCACCTGGCTCTTTTGTTTTAAGTTCACGGCATGGCCTTGTGTCTCGCCATGTGCATTTGCTTTGATTCTAGTCTGGTACTCTTGCCCATCCTGTCATTAGTATGAATCACAATTGTGTCTCAATGTCAACTTAGACCATCTTACATGGTCTTGTATTAAAAACCTTTATTCAAGGTTTTTAATTTTATGCATTCTTTCATCTTTAGTTAATTTAATATTATATTTGTATTTATTGCACAAATTTATCTGTATTGTGTAGCAAACTGCATTTTTAGGAAAATGTGGACAATTTATACCACTGGGTAAGAGTTTATGTTCAGTGACAGTATATAGGGGTGAATGGCATAACAGGGTGAAGCCAAACTGTCCCTGCGGCTCCCCAGTGGCTGTCTGCAGTACAATTTTTAACCCTGCCAGTTCTTATTTTGGAGGAGAAACTAGACAAATCTACAGAAAATATTTTTGCCAACATGTTTTTGTCATTTGTATAAGTTCAGTTGCCCTTGATAGTGTTTTATTTAATGAGAAATGCAATTTAAAGGTTTTGTTTGATAATTAAAGGGTGTGGTTATGAAATGATTGACAGTTTTGGGGTGAGCTTGAAAGATAGTCGAGTCTCACACACCTTTAAAAAGAAAAAAATTCTCTTCCATTATTTGGCCGATTTTAACCCCCAGGCATCCCTCCCCTGTCAGATGATTTTTTTTTCTGATTTTGCATGTCGTACCTTTGCACAGCCATGCTGATCTTTTCTCTATAGTCAAATGTTTAATTTGTTTGCTAAACTGTTTAGTATATTTCAAAATTCTGAGTTGTTCAAGGTCATGCAATGTCAGGAGGTGGTGTAACTCAGAGAAAAGTGCTATCCACATATGCATGAGCTTGCAGACACCCATGAGTGGTTAGTGACACTGTGATTGATAGGGGAGAAAGAGTATGCCACTCCTCCCTTTTTTGCTATTTTGGCCTAGCAGCCCCGAATGCCTTCCGGATTCAAACAGTCGCCACATGATTGGGCAAACAATTTTCTGTTGTGCCACTATTCAAAACAAAGACCTGACGCTCTTACTTAGATTACAGTCCAGAGACATGTTTAACACTGTACCAAGAATTTCTATTCTTGTTCATTGTTATATAATGATGATTTCTTTTATTAAGGGAAAAAAGATGTCCCTACCAGGCCATATGTGAAAAAATAATTCTTTGACTAGAGTCAAAATTAAAATTTAAGTTTTGTGGCCTAGTCAACATCCGGACTTAAAGCAGATTGAAATCCTTAAATAAGCCATTCATGCTTGAAAAACCTCCAATGTGGCTGAATTAAGACAATTCTGCATAGAAGAGTGGGCCAAAATTCTTCCATAGCGATGTGAAAGACTCATTGTCAGTTATCTCAAATACCTGATTGTAGTTATTGCTGCAAAGGGTGGCAAAACCAGTTATTAGGTTGATGGGCAATTTTCACATAGAGCATTTAAAAACTGCATTTTGTATTTCCTCGGGTTATCTTTGTGTAATATTAAACTTTGTTTGATGATCTGAATCATTTAAGTGAGACGAATATGCAAAAAACAAAAATCTGTCTGTCTTTCTGCCTGCTTAGCTTGATAGCTTGAAGGTCATCTATCTATCTGTGTAGCTATCCACAGTAGCTACATGGCGTTCATCCTCCATCTCTGTCCCTATTTGAGACCTGATTCTCACTTAGAATTTCCTACCAGCATTAGTTATTTTCTCCACTTTTCTGGAGGGCACAACAACCACTAGCAATCTACCAAAATGTAAGCTGAAACACCACAACATCTCATTATAAGTGTCTGTTAGCCAAATACAAGGACTGCACAAGTAATAGTAACTTACCTGTTGGGTAAAGACATTATTGACCTTCTACACATATAGTCTATTCTGGTCTCAGTGCCTGTGTGGTTTTGTAATTTCACACATGATGACTCTGAAAAACATTCACAATATGTTAACCCAACTAAAATGTCACATTTGCTCAAACGTGAGAATAGAGCCATTCATCTAAATGGAAATGGACTAAACTTTGAAATGCACTACCTAGACTTTTTGATCTAATTTAAAAGTATTTCTCCTTACCATGGACGGATGAGAGCAGCAAAATGAAATCTAGTGAATAGCAAGAGGAGAAAAAATAGTTCAGCGAGCTAAAATAAAGGCTAATAAACTTAACCCACTAGCTGGTTGTGAGAGCGTTCTGCAATTATAGACGTTTTATTCTATCTGCCAAAGAAGACAAAATAAGGCTATATTTACATTAAAAGCCACATTGCTCAATTTTGTTTTTTTGGTCAGATCAGATTTGCATGTCATGACTATTCACATTCATCGTTGAAAGTGACTTTTATGTGATTCAATTGTGAGTGAGTCTGTCCTCCGAAAACAACATGCATCCGCATATCTATGCATGTTTGCTCACGCCATCTGGGGTAAAACACATCATGAGTTTGTGACCGCTCATTAATTTCAGTTCGGTTAAATTCAATTTTATTTTTATAGCGCTTCTAACAATGGTCATTGGTCATATCCTATGGTCATATTAATTTTCAACAATGGATGTGGTTTTAGCAAGAAAATATTTGGGATTTTGATCTGGATGATAACAAGCAGTTAGGCGGCTGTATTTGTTGCGGTTTAGAAAAAGGAAGAAAGTCAGATGCCTTGCTTTACAGTAGCTGTTTCATCGGCTATTGGTAGTGTTTCTATAAAATTCCCAACCTAACCTAATAGCGCTCCATGTATGCACAGAGGTAAAAAAAAAATTAAAGGGTTGCATGAATTTTAAGTTGATCGTTTTCAATTGAGTCGCATGGCCACGTATCATGTGTATCCAATCTAAAAACAAATAAAAAAGTGACTCAGATTCGATCTGAAAAACATCAGATTTGTGAGTTCAGACAGCGTCAACAAAATCCGAACTAATAGTACAGTACATAAGAGTACCACTCCCCTAATCCCTTGCTGGTTTATAAGACAAAATTAAACCTGGTACAGTAGCTCTATTACTGATGTTAAAGAAATGCAGGGTTTAGGGAAGAACCTATTAATTCAATTAATAACCAGTAGCTACTCTATTGTTTGCATAATCTCCCACAATATATTGTATACAATACAATAAAGTGAGTGACTATAATGTAAACACAGGTGGCATTTTAGCCTAGCACATTTGTCTGTTTTTGTTTAAAGGAGACGTGAGTTGTGTCGAGGCTTATCAGGCCTCAGCCTGAAGGGCTTGTTTAGATAGCTCGGTAGCCACCATGTTTAAACATGAGCCACAGAGGTCTGCTGCTCCCTACAAATGAACACAGGATCTTTCTGACTGCAAGATTTTCTGCATGGATCCACAAAACTGTTATACAATACTGTATATAACCCAACAAATATCTCTAGGAAATCTGTTTGTGAATCCACAAACACGCACACATACTGTAACTCTTGTCCTTAGTGGATATCTGCAGGAAAGCATTGTCTGGGAAAGCTTTCTATGGACTAGAATATAAAGCAATAAAACAAGTGAAGTGGTTTCTGTGGTGGCAGAAGGAGTCGCCTGTCCTCTATCTGCTATTTCCCAGGTCTCTTTGCTTTAGCTGTATAGAGACGTCCTCAGTGCAATAATGGTGTATCCATATACATGTGCGCAAACATAGACACACACATATATACACACACACTGCAGAAATTTTCACACATATACACACACCCGGCAAAATTTTCTGGACTCCCCACACATGGTGAGACAGGCAGGTCGCTGTAGTGGACACCATTTCTCTGTGATGGATATGAGCTGGTGAAAAGAGACCTCCCTCTGGGCAACTAATGGCTAAACAGTTTGTTTGTTTGTGCCTTGATGCATTTATGTGTTCCATCAAATGGTCTCTACACTCGGGTAATGGTACTTCTCCCCAAACCCATTTGCAACCTTGGGAGGAGATGAGACAAGAAGTAAGGAATGGCTGAGATGGACATTTATTGAGAAAGGGATATATTTCTTTAAACCTCCATATTGACCTTATATTATGTACTGCAGAGTGTGTGTGGTGGTGTGTGTATTTTCTTTGGTTTGTATTTTTTGGTCATGTTTTCTTTTATGGTTTAAATTTTGCTCTGCTATGCAAATTAATATATTTACAGTATGTCTAGGCCTGCAACCCTGTCTCTCCCTCTCTTATGTCACTCTCAGAAATTTCTTAGTAATAAAAGGAGAATGGCCTCAGGGCCTATTTCAATAGTCCAGCCAGCAACTCTTTAAGTGTTTTTTCTTGTAATGGCTTTGATACAATCATTTCAAATGGTCTCCTTGATTTCCTGCCGTTCAAAAGTTGCAAGTGGAGGAAAACAAAATGGGCCACTATCTTCTACGACCCTGCACTACATGACTGAAAGGTTCAGGCATCATTTCTAAGCTTATTTTCTCTTTCCTTCAATACTTATTTTGGCTGAGAGGCATTTTTGCTAGCTTTTCAGAAGCCATTTTGTGCTGAACTGAATGTGACCAATGAGCCATGATATCACATGTTATTTACAGCTTATTTGACATATTGTCATCATAGAGACATAAAATTAGCTATTTATGCTTTTCACACAAACAAACAAGCCCGCCTAAACTATAAGCCAGCAAAATATGCTGCTAATGCTTACTGTAAATCCAGTCCAGTTCTCTGAATTAAAAAGAATGCTAATTCAATACCCAAGCTCTATTGGTCTAACAAAAAATATCAGAGCACGTAAGGTATCTAAGGTCATTTGAAGCATGGCTTAATTTTACAAAGACAATATTAAGAGCACCATCTTGTTCTCTGTTATTGCATGAATTTGCTTAGCAACTGTTTCAAAGCCTAGAGATATTCAGCTCATATCTGCAAAGGCCTAGAATTCCTTGCTTACAAAAATTCAGCAAGTATTCTTACTGAATGGCATCATCATTTAACTTTTAATGCTTAAACATTATTTATAGTTTAGTTTACATTATAAATAAAGCCATTGAAAAGTAATTATCTTTTGTTTTGCAATGGTGCTTCTTGTTATCACTAGTGTCATTTTGCATCTGAATGTGATACGAGAAGAAAAAATTGATTCAGATCAGGAATCAGGGGAGAAGCAGAAAACTGGGAAAAAAAACCAATAACAAAAAAACACCTAAACATGAGGAAATGAGGCTCAGAAACTCCACACAGACAAATGAATTCCTTGAGCTGTATGTTCTCACAGTTCAGAAAGTGACCTACTGAACTGATGTCCTGATATACTGACCCTAAATTTGGCAATAGAAATACATTTCAAATAGCACTGACCCTGTTGAAATGATTCATTTATCCTCAAACTGCTTAGAATGGTAGTAGATTGCAGTCATAGCCAGGAACACACTATAATGTATAAAAAGCTTGACAAAATAATGAGTATATGATGCAATTCTCTTTTGAATTTTTTCTCTCTTTTTATTTACTTTGGCTATGTGCAATCTAATATGCATGTTATGAAAAAACATGGACTCACAGATCTGTCTTCCAAACCCTCATACTGTCAGAGTCCTTCGGGTGTGGTGATATTTCTCTGTATTCCTTTTTATCTGCACCAGTGCGTCATGCTTTGTGGTTGATAAGGGAGGAAATGCAGTGACAGTCACAACACAGACTGGCATTTTGCATCAACAGCAGGCCAAGGTTGTAGGAAAAGTTCAGACAGAGTAATTGGTACGCACTCTTAGAATTCAGCCACCCCCTGCAGAAAACAGAGAGCACAAGACAAAACAAAACTGTAGCCGAATGTAATAAAACCAACATGCTGTGTGCATAGATCAATGTAATGATTTTCCTCAATTGCCAAGTGTCACCATACAAAAGAATGATAGGCTCATTACAAATAGGATGAAATTATCATTCTGCAAATGGTGCTCAGACCTACTGCCAGTCATGTCTGTTACCCACCGTGAAAAGTGCAATTAGCTTCTGTCTGGCTTTTGTCATATGTCACAGTGTTAAACATGTAAACACAGAACATGCTGAATCTGAGCATTTTAATCATTTAGCTTGTATCAATAGACAACTTGGGTGTTATTTCAGATTCTTTTTCAAACATAACATTAGCCGACTGCCATTATAACCTCTGAAAAGTTATATTTTGTCAACTATGAGATAATGATTATTGTCTCATGTAAAATGTCATGGTTGGATTGCAGGGTTTTGCAGGTATGGCATAAGTGCGAAGTTAAGATTTTTAATGATACAAAACAAACAAAAACAAGAGGAAGCTTTAACTAAAATAGTCTCTAAATGATGGCATGAAAATGTAGCAACAAACCCGAGAGAACAAACCAGAACAAAACAAATGCGAAACAACAACTGAATCCAAGACATGACTATTTGTAGCCAGACTAATTATCAAATATGGCTCAGGTGAGTGCACGTATGTGACTGAATTGCACCCTGGGAATTGAAGTCCTATATGGAAACAGAGGCTTTGCGTTCAAGGTTCATTTGTTATACTAGTTGTTAGTAGTGTGTCGCTCATAGTCGGTTTCTGCCTTGTGCGCACTGTGTATGTTTCTCTTTTTTTCTTGGTTGTGTTTGTGGTTTGGTAGCACTAATAAATGGTATCCGATCTCGCATCTGCCATTGCCTTGAATCTCTTACAATAGTGAAAAGATTTTAAAAAAAACCATATTTAAGCGTGTCTTGTCTGAATATGATTCCTAAGAAGGGTTTAAGATACAAAAACACAAAATCTGTCTTGGTATTTCTAATATTTATTGTACATTAAAGGAATGAAGAGAAAGAAAAAAGGCAAAATGAGGGCTTGTGGAGGAATACTACACAAGTGCTACATACACAGACTGAGAATATTCTCTGTTCTGACTGCACTTCCCCAAGCAACTGAACTTTGAAGATAGATTTAGTGAAATGAGAGGGGATAATATATGGCCTTGAATGGTAAGGGAATGATCCATTCTCTGAAAATGTTACCCTGAAATGTTACCCTGACAGTAAATTTATTCAGTAAATAATAGTGAATAAATGTCAAGGATTTATATATATAATATAAAGCCAGTTATAAGATATATAGATATAAGATAAGAGATAATGGTCAGTTGTTCTGTCACCATTTAGTAATGGTTGTAAATGTTATATGCTTAAAAAATGCTCCTGGATTTTGTGTCCATCACAAAGACAAAAGCTGAACTTGAAACTTCATTGTTAGCCTAACTAAAGGCAGTGTGCCAGGTTGAAGAAATATGACATGAATAAACAAATAAATAACAGTGTAGGCATGAGCAGGCCCTCTTTAAATGGTGCTGGGAATAGCTGTTGGCTGTTGTCAGGAATATCTTATAAAGCAATATTACTGAATAGCCAAAAATGAATTAATCATTTGGGAAACTTTTTGATTGCCTTACTGAAACATAATTTAGATAAACTCTCATTATTAAGGTTTGGTAAATGGGGATATTTTTTGTTTTTACCTGACTGACACAGCCTTCTTCAAATTTTATTAATAGTAAATTACATTGTTGCTATAAAAAGGACCTGCACAATCATTCTATTGTATTTTGCACTTTTAGATAAAAAAAAGCCCAATTTGCATATTCATTAGACTAAGTCAACAATGCAAAATGGACAAGCCATGCGATAATGTTCAACTCAAGGACATAAACTTCAACAGACATATTAGAAGAACAGCTTGTGTTTTTTGGCAGGGTTTATTTACAGATGTTATTAAGTTTGCATTTAATTTCAGACACAGAAACCGTTAGTACAGCAGGGAGCATGAAGTTTATAACAAATATCTTCTTCTTTATTTAAAAAAAGAAAAATTATATCAGTACATTCAGGGCAAGGCTTGTTTTTTTGAAATATTCAGTTCTTAAAGTGTTCATTGGATAATTAAGCAATCTTAGCTTTAAAATGGTTCTCCTTGAAAACATTTTGGTTGAAGATTTCTGCAATAAATCATTAAGTATTTCCCCAGACAGACAACCAAAGAACCTTTTAGTTAGCTAAATTCTGATAAGTGTATGAACTTCAGTCCATGACCCTTAAATTCATAGAAGTCTGTGAAAGTTGTATTGAGTCTACAGAATTCAAAATGCACACAGAAGAATCAAGGACTGAGGAGACATGGCAAGGATGCACCTATACTTTTTTATTATACACCCTTAGGCCCCTTAACATTCTTTGCATTTACTCTAATTATTTAGGACTTTTTCCAGTACTTCCCGTAAAAACATTTTCCTAAAATTTAAAAATGTAATAGGTCATATACATAGTATGACTTGCAGTGAAATACATTTTATGACTGTCCAGTGGAAATTATGGAATGGAACTGACATCAAATGACTTGAAACATAACATAAAGTGAAACTATGAAATATTTTAAAATATCAAAGATACAGAAGACAGATTGCAAGGATGTTTGAAATAAATATAAAGTGTAGATACTGTATGTGCTGAAGCAGTTTAAATTATTATTATTCTTTTTTAAAAGCTAAAAGTCTAATACAAATATATAAATTCAGAATGTCCCAGGAATGTCAACACAGGAATGTTGAGCGTATGGGGGTTGTTTAAAGAAAGCCAAGGTATGCATTTTTATGTGAATGGAGAAATATTCCTACTGTATTTGTTGTCCTGGTCCAAGGAATGAATGACCTACAGGAAGAAGATCCTCCTCATTCTTTCTGTGCAGGTTTTAGGAAGCACTTCCCTGACCACAACAGAGAGAAGAGTATATAGTTTGTATGGCTGAGGTCCTCCATTATCTTCCTGGCATTGGTCCAATTCCACTTGGTGCAGATAGACTGCATGTCAGGGAGCTCAGTGCAGATGGTGCACTCAGCTGATTGCACCACCCTCTGGAGAGTCCACCTATCCTTCTTAGCACTGTTCCCAAACCAGGCTTTTAATCTTCTTGATCATGATGCTCTCAATGGTGCAGATATAAAGGTTCCTTAGCATCATAGAAAACCTTTTAAAGCTTCTTAGGCATCTAAAGCAGGAAAGATACTGATGGGCCAGGACGAATGTGTCAGAACGATGAAAAGTCCTGTATGGTGTGGACTCCAAGGTACCAGAAATTGTTGACTCTGGGGCAATGTTGATCCCAATGGGGTGGTAGCTGCTCTACTCCTTATTGAAGCTCGTCCAACTCCTTCCTTATGTTTTTTTTTTTTTGTATATTTGTCATATTTAAATGTTTAAGGTTATCAAACCAATCTTAATAATGATGATAAATTATTACATTTACTATATTAAGGGAAAAAAGTTGTTCAAACCTACCTGCCCTATTAGGCTAAAAAAAGTTATTTTTAACTGGTTGTGCCACCCTTGGCAGCAACGACTGCATTAAAGTGTTTAGGATAGCTGGCAATGAGTCTTTTACATCGCTGTGGAGAAATTTTGGCCCACTCTTCTTTGCAGAATTATTTTAATTCAGCTATTTTGGGGAGTTTTTGAGCATGAAATACTTTTACCTGTTTAAGGATCTCAATTTGATTTAAATCCAGACTTAGACTAGGCCACTCCACAAGCCTTTGTGTTCTTTTTGGACAGCAGAAGCTTTCGTCTTTGAACTCTCCTATGGATGCCAATTTTTCTCAGTCTCTTTATTGTTGAATCATGAACACTGACCTTAACTGAGCCTAGTGAGGCCTGCAGGTCTTTAGATGTTGTTCTGTGTTCTTTTATGAGCTCCTGGATGAGTTGGCATTGCACTCTTAGAATAATTTTGGTAGGCCGGCCACTCCTGCGAAGGGTCACCACTGTTCTGTTTTCTCCATTTGTGTAATATCAATGATATTCTAAATCATCAAACAGACAAAAAGAAATTTAAATCAGGAAATAGTTTTTTAAGGTACTGTAGATAGATAAGTTTTTCACATTTATCTCAGCACCTGCCAGAATGCTGCATCTCTATCTATATTCTCTATCCACATTGTTAAGAAAATCAGTCATCATTATCATAAATTAGATGAATGAAATTAAATCACTGTAAAGAGAAAAGATTGTTTAAATCCCCGGAGTGCTAAGGAATCACTGTTTGATACTTGAGCAAGACCATAATATAAATCATGACTCAATAAAAACAGGGATTTGTATTGTATTGTATCCTGTTTTGTTTTAGATAAAAGCATCTGATGAAAAAAAGAAAATAAAAGAGAAAGTCTGAGTGCACTCATTATGTGATTGACTTAATAGACTTGATGGACAGCAAATTGACTTGTAAACATCTTACCAGAAAGTGTGTATCATTTTGTCATTATTACCACCCATGCCAATT
>JAOVVA010000051.1:12628594-12639055 GCA_028565275.1 Leiocassis micropogon
ATAGATAGATGCTAATACGCAGAAAAGCTACAAACAATAATCACAAAGCAATCTTCCAATCTACAGAAAATACAGTGATGATATCTAAGGCATCCTAATAACAATAATGAAGTAATAAGAGTGTAGCTGTCTGGGTGAAAGGTTTCAGATGCTAAGCACTGCGGAGAGAAAATTGGGGAATTAGTCAGCTTAATGGGTGATGAGAGTCATCTGTATGGTTATTCAGCTTACTAATTGTTTGCCTTTTAAAATGCACAGTGCGTCAGTGAGTTTTTGCTGTCTGAGAATGCTGAGCTTGTGAAACCTACAGTGAGGCAATGATGGAGTTATGAAACACACTTCATGCGCAGTATACTTTTTAAATTTCTTATCTTGGCTTTAAACTGTAATTGAAAAGTAATCTTTTTTTCTAAAATATTTTTGTATGCTTAGAGTAAGAACGTTCATACTTTTTCCTTACCCTCATCCCTGAACAAAATACATGCACCATATCTCTCTACCACACTGCGGTATATCACTGCTTTTTAAAGAATAGTACTGAATTCTGTATGGCAGGTTAGTCCGTATGACCGTAAGACTTATTTCACAACTGTAATATACAAAGGTATCTATTTTTTGATCATCGTTATATGGCTGAATGAAGAACATTTATAAACTCTAATTTTTCAATGAAATACAGTTTACATAATAGATTTTTGTATTGTACTGTTAAATGATGACTTCTTGCAGCTTAATATACACAATTTGGATTTTTACCCACTAGTATTATGCACTGAATGACAATTATCAAGTAAAATCAATGCTTTAGTAAATGTATTTGTCCTTGAAACACTTTTACATAAGGAATAAGCCTATACCACTGCTGAGTGAGAATAGCATTGGTGTTCTGCATCACCAAAAAGAGCACATATAATGAGAACTAATTTCTAGTCTCTTTTAAGCATCTCTTATGAATCTTTTTCCCCAATGAATCTCATATTACTCTAGAGTCCATCAGTCTCAAAGAGTCCCAAAATTCTGTGTTTACTGCAGCAGTTAACAGTAGCATAATTACTGCGGTCTCACAACCGACAGCCAGAAGGAATTAGGTGCTGAATTTTACTTGAAACTGTTGTTTTAGTTTTTTTTTTTTTTGTTCCTTCCCAACAAATGGCATCTGCTCTGTTGTTTGTTTATGGGCACCTTGTCAGTCACAAACTGTGCTGTATCCCTTGTGCTTTCCTGCCAGCGACAAGCCTTACAGTGGAGGTAACACTATGACAGTATTTTCTTGCAGCTTATGTCAAAATTTTAATGCTCAGGAAGAATGTATGGACCGTCTGTTTTACTTACACTACACTGTGTTCTTCTCTTGCTGCAGTACTTACATAATTTCTAGAGTTCTAAAAAACATATGCTTTAATATATGGCAGAAATCCCCCTGCAAACCTTTGCAGTTTGCAGGCTCTTGGTTTCTGTATACACACCTAAAAATTACCTGAAATCTACATTTGTCAGTGAAATTTATTGTTTAGCTGGTTCAAACAAGAAAAAATATATATAAATAAATATCCACCAATTTAAAGCTTCTAACAGGGCAGGCCAGAACACTGAGACAATGACCACATAATTGGAACAGGTGCAGTTCCTGGTCCTTTAAGAGTAGCATTGGTCAGTCAAAGCAGGTCGACAGGCTGGACTTGTATAGGCTGAAGACAAGGAAATGGTCGCTCTTTGGCAATGGCCCCTGGTGGAACTGGCAGATAGTAAGAGACCCAGGCTTTAGGCCTGTCCCCAGTGTGTAACAGGAAGGGACAGTCAAAGTAGGTAGGTCTTCAATTGTTGCAATGCCTTTTCCATCTCCAAGGTCCACATGGTCCTTCTGAGGCTACCTCTTTCTGAGCAGTTAGAGAGGGCCGCTGCCACACAGGAGTATTTAGGCACAAAATGATAATAGTACCCTAATTGTTGTGTGAAACTGGTGGAGGCCTGAAGGGTTTCTCAGACATTAAAAAGGACGAACGGGAACAGCCGATCCCAGTTATGGCAGCCTTCATCAACCACTCACCGTAGCATTCTCTTAAGAGTCTGGTTAAAATGCTCCACCAGGCCATAAGTCTGAGGATGTACATGGAGGGGCAGAACTGCTGCACCTACAACAGCCAGCAAATACCTTCAATGAAGAACTTTAGAAGAATCACGAGGATGAAGCGTGACACCAGCTCTCTGGTGATGGCTTCCAGATAGAGGGTGACATAGTCTACCATGACAAAGATGTACTTGTAGCCCCTCACTGACTTTAAAAGCAGGCCAACTAGTGCCATTCTAATGCTTTCAAACAGGATGCTGATGATTGGCAGAGGAATTAGAGTGACAGTTTTTTGGGTGTGGTTATCTGGTTAGAGGTAGGAATCTGACCTTCTTCAGCCTCATAGTTCACATCGTCACCATTCGGTTGTGCCAGTCACGCTGGCTTGGGTTGGGCAGCTTTTCCTTTTTTCTGGCACGGGTGAGGGGATGCCTTCTTCTTCTTCTATGTTTCCTCTGTCCACAGCCCAGGCCAGTCTTGCCCTAAAAGGAGAGCTACAGGAGGTTTGGCATTAACCCTGCATTAAAGGAATGTCTTCCCCATTGGTACTCGACCATGATGGAGGTTGCAGGAACCTATCTGCAATCTCCATGGACTCGAGATCAAGGTGACCAGGTGATCGAGAGAGGATTGCATGGCCTCACATCCACCAGAATGACTGAAGTATACAGTTTTTATGGTCATGACAATAAAAACTTCACCGATGCAAACCCATTTGGGGGCCAGGGGGCTCTCATAACTGCTGCAGGCTTGGTGGGCATGGGTTCATACACAGCTGCATACACTGCATAGCTTCTCACCTTGGAGGTGGAATGTAGCAGAGAGGGCTCCTTTTTGACTGCCTCCTTTTTTGCCTTCCTGAGAGGCAAGAGGGAGTGTAGAAAGAGTGCAGTTCAGATCACATACCATCTCTCACAGGGAGGTGGGAGCTTTCATGTCCACAGCCTTCCTTACCTCTCTTGGGAAGGAGCACAAAACAACACTGAAGACAAACCTTTTAGTGACTTCATGGGCTAAAAGCTAAAAGGATTGGAGCCACTAGATGGTGATCCAGTAGAGGCAGTTAATTTGTACTGTGGTTTGTAGATCCAGCTCTGGATCTTGCTGGTGGCCTGGTGGCTCGAGAGGCCGCAGATGGCTAGAATATTTTTTTTCAATTCATCAATTCGTTAAGGGTCCCAAGAATGTTAGCAAGGACAGTAGCAGGAAGAAAAGAGAGCCATTTTCAGTTTAATTTTTTAAAGCAGCCGGTGCAGCCGGTGATAAGTTAAGGTGAGGTGAGGTTAAATGTCAATTTATTTTATATTTTACTTCATTTACATGTCTTTTCTAAATGTTTTGATTGTTTTTATATTCACAAATATGATTATAGTGTTAGAAATTGGTAATATTGGTAACATTTTGGATGGCTAGAATAGATTATCTGCATTAACATTATTTGGAAAATACAATATTTCACCTTAAGAACTTGCCTCTGGAATGGATTAAATTTGTTTGCTGATGTACCACTGTATATAGGGCTTTTTTTGTGACTTTGAACATATATTTTGTGAAGGGCATGAGTTGAAGTGATTCATTATATATTGTGGGTGATTAGCCTAATATGTGTGAAATCAGAATAATGGTGAATGTGAATGATAGAGAGTTTTTTAACAGTTCTTTGGCAGACCATGTTGGCTGCTCTAAGTTCTGGAAGTTGTTAGTGGCAGTATGTGTATAGGCTGTTCTGTGTTACTGGCAGCAGGGAACAGCAGCAAATTCTGGTGTCAATTTGAATTTTAATCTTTGATACTCTACCCGCTGTTGTACAGTATATTGTAAAATTGACTGGCCACAATCAGTCCTTTGACAGTGCAGAGCCCTGCTATTTGAAATCCCCACACTGCAGCCTCCTGGACATTTGAATGCTATGAGGCTGCAGTACTTCTTGGATGTGACAGAGATCGCTTCCAATCAGCGATAAGAATTTCATTTGCAAACTATACCTACCTTTTCCGGTTTAACTGAATTGTCGTTGCATTTTCTCATTTGCTATTTTGTATCTGGATATGTTGTTGTGTTTGTTTTCTGATTTGTTATGTTGTTTTTGGTTTGTTATTATGTTTTTGGTTTTAGTTTTTAAAGTTTTGGTATTGGTTTTTAAATTCATCTTGTTTTTCAGTTTTCTTATTTTGTTTTTGCATTAGTTATTTTGTTTTTTCAGCACCAAAGTGATTGATGGTTATCCGGACAACAGATCCCACCAACTTGGTCTCTGGGTTGTAGATTCTTTTGTCTCAAATTGGCACACATGTTAAGATAAGATTAGCACACATCCTGAGCAAACGATTTGCCATCCCTTACTAGTATTTTGTGTTTCATGTCAATAAAAGTATAATTATAATGATTTAACACATCCTTTACCTTATTGTATTATGTATGCTTGCAGTATTACCATGTTTAACTGCATAGGCTAATTGTATTATACAGTACAAGGTAACAATGGAAGCAACTAGCTAGTTAAGCCAAAGTAATGAAAGAGGCTAACACCGCTATGCACTATTCATTTAATTAATGTCAAATCTGGACGCTATCAGTCTCTACTAGACTTACACATTCATGTTATCAACAGCTTAAACTTTAATCGTGTTTATTTTTTGAATCCTGCTTATCAGGCAGATAGAGATCCATGGGATTAAAAATGTTTAATTGTGAGGTACTTAAACTTTTTTAAAGCAAGTAAAAAATTGTATTTGACTAGTAGTGTGTGTACCCTGCCTCGTGCCCTAAGCCTCCTGGGATAGACTCCAGGTCCCCTGTGACCCTGAATACAGGATAAAGCGGTATAGAAGATGAGTGAGTGAGTGAGTGAGTGAGTAGTAGTGGAGTACATTTTAGTGGACTACTTGTACTTTTAATTGAGTATTGTGGTTGGGTACATCTGCCACCTCTGGCATTCTGTATGTATTTCTGGCAACTTGTCTAAAAAAAAAAAAGAATTGAATACAGTGTCAACAGTGAGCATTTTGGAGCAAGATGTAGTCACATGGTTGGAAAAAGTTATAATTCATCAGTAGTTACCTGCTAATTTCCTTCGTGTAATTATCACAGTATCCACTGAACCCCTGAATAGTTTACAGATATGTTGCTCTTGCTGTGCTGCCATTTTTTACAGTGGCAGTCTCGAATAGCTCATTGAAATACATGTGAACTGTATGGGTTACTACAATTTAATTACTTCACAGTTACACTTGGTTCTTGTAAATGGAAGTATTACTTTCAATTTGGACACTCGTGTGTGAAATAGTAAAGGTAATTGCATTTATTCTTTTAACAATATGTATATTTTAAGTATGACTTTATACACAATTACCTGTATGGTTTGTGTGTAGTCACACAGCTAATAGTGAGACTTTTTTTTATAAAGTAGGACCAGAGTCTCCTACTCAGAGTTTGTATTACAGTAAATCATTATTCGTTATGTTGATGGACAGGTTGTAAAAATTCCATCAAAGTCTATGTTTTTCTGTCATTTATTTTCATTTGCCATTTGAACAAACCTTTTTCATAACAACTGTGCTGTCATGTCTGGAAATGAATAGTGGCAGTCCCGTTGTGGCTTTAAACATTTGTTTATGTATTGCAATGCATGGGTGACACTGAATCCAAACAGTCTATTAAAATTAAAGAGTAAAGAGCTATATTATTCACACTTGTCAGCATATGTGTGGGGCATGAGTTTATAAAATTTTAATGTACGTAGATGTTATCTCATGGTGGCACAGTGGTGGCATGGAGTTTGCATGTTCTCCCCGTGCTTTGGTGGGTTTCCTTGGAATACTTCGGCCAAAAGGGCAATTAATGCAAAGTTGTTCTAGTGGGTGGTTCTAGGCCAAGATAAGTGATAACTGCTATCATACTATAAAAACATGGAGATATTTCTATCAGAGAACATAATTAGAGAAAATAAAATGCAGAACATGGTGAGTATGACTTGTTCACTGCAATATGTTATTTAGGTCAATTTGTATACTGTTTCTTTGTCAATTAGTTATCTAAAAGTAATCACAGTTAATTTTGCCTACAGTATATAGGGATTATAGCATTGGTAAATCATTACCAATCAACTTAATATTAGACTTTTATAGTTAGTTATGTTATTGGAACACACAGATTTAGGATTTCAGAAGCCAGGTTTTTGTAAAAAAAAAAAAAAAAAAAAAATCATTACAATTGGGAAATTAAAATTTTATTTAAGTTAAAATTCTAAATCTTTAACATTTTCAGTCAAATATCTCACTACCAGATCATGCTGTTTGTTCATTTAACAGAAACAGTTTTTGGACAGTGCAGCTTGTTTGAAAATCTCCTCTAAAGCCTTAGACACAGCACTGATCAAAACCCAACAAAGCCAAGCTTCTATCGGCTTTTGTGGGCTCCTATGGCAGATGCAAGTACAATGTGTTTTCATGTGAGGAAATATTTGGGCTTATAGGACAACATGCTTTTAATATGCCATTTTGAGTCCCACACAAAGTGGTTTCTATACACAATAAATACATCTCAATGTTTTGGACCGTGCCTGTCTCGCTTAGAAAGACACCAGCTCTGTGTTAGATTTTGGAGACCTTTTAAAGGGACAGCCCCTTATAGCCAGCTGCCAGTCATTCAAATGGTAATGAACATGACTGACACTTCAGATTTAAACATTTCAGCAACACTTAGACAGAGGGTTTAGGGCTACAGCGGTCAGGAGCCTTGTCCAGAGCAGGGTTACACAATTAGTATAGCTTGTAAATTAATCATTGTAATTAGTAGCTAGCCACTACAGACTATGTAGTCATCACTACATTCTTCAGTTAAATTTATCTAGTTAGTTAGTATTTTAGTTTTTAAGTGACACGAAGACACATAACATAGAGAATACAGTTTGACAGCAAATGAGACTCAGTTTTTGCAGTTTTTAGAAAAACTGTTTTGTTTTTTTTCCATCACATGGATGGTAAAAAGCACAAATGAAAAAGTATTTTGGTAAAATACAGTGTGGCTGAAAAGTAACTAGGCTTTAAAAATTGGTAATGAAGTGCATATTTCTATTTATATTCTATAAATTTGAATGTATGCACCAGTGGCATCAACCAGTTTTCTCAAATGGCCTGGGATGGAATGTATAGTCTTCTGAAGGAAGTTGTTTGGGATATTTTTGAAAACCTCATGAATCCGTGCTTCCAAGTCCTTCAGTGTGCAAGCCTTTGTCCTGTACAGCTTCTCCTTTGCATAGCCCCACAGGAAAAGAAATACATGGAGTGAGATCTGGACTTGTTGGAGGCCTTTCATGAGGTCCATGTCGTCCCAGCCAATGTCCTGGAAAATACTAGTCTAACCATGCAAGCACAGTATGAGCAAAATGGGATGGTGGACCAGTGATACTACAAGTTCCATAGCCATCAAATATTGTCTAGTTCATTTTTACCCACCCTGTTTATGTCTGAATCTTGTGTGTTGTTTAAAACACTTTATCTCCACCTGCCACAGTTTTGTCACAAATAAACAATCAGGCTCCAGGTGTGTTTGTGGTTATTTAAGTATCAATCAAAATAAAAAGATAGCAACCTCATTCATTGATTGTGATTTTGTTGTGTTTCAAGCAGAAACAAGTGGCAGCAAGATAGTCAAAAGGACAAAAGTGCAGAGTTTGTTGCACACCGAACCGTTTTAATTACAATGATTGTTGCAGATCATGACAGGCATTGTAAACAAAACAAAAACTTCAGTTTACAGCATCGTCAGCCTTCTCCTTTATCAGTTTTAGTTTCACTTCAGCATTTGACGACAGTTCCTTATCATAATACAGGTATGCACCATTTAACCAACAGCTTCACACGCAGCTTGTGCAACTCATGCCTCTTGAACACAAATTGGTCATGCATATTTCAGGTTTGTAAAGCTATTTCTCTGCTTCACCACAGTGCTTACATTACAGTATTCCACATCGTTTACTTAAGTATGGTGTAAGATGGTGTTTGTACAACATCAAAATTGCATGATGTCCTATTTCACAGAAGCTATTGCAGACATTAAGCAACACATACAGTACCAGTCATTTATTACTGCTGGAGTGACTGCAATGGCGGTAGCAAAATGTAAACATACTTTTCTAAGCTTAAACATTCTACAAAAACATTTGAACACATTTAAACATCTGTGATGTTGCAAAGAAAATATCTTTGCTTCACTGATCACAACAGAGAAAGAAACAATGCGCTTGGCTTATTATGACATATTTACATTTGCTCAAAAATCTGCCAGCTTCATGTTGCACACAGACCCAAGGGGGAAATCAAACCCTTGATCCTTGAGGTGCAATGCCACTGTGCCACTAACTCTTTAAAGAAATCTAAATTAGAATGGACCAAACAAAGTTGACCTGTTTTCTGACCACACAGACAAAACAAGACAAAAAGCAAATAATAATGGACCTCTCACAGTCTAAAGACGTGCAGGAATTAGGCTAATTGGCATTAGGGACTGTAGTGTGTGAGTAAATGTGTCCTGTAAGAGATTGGCACCTCATGCCCCAAGTGCCCTGGGATAGGCTCCAAGCCTCCCATGACCTTGAACAGGATAAACAAGGCAAAAATAAATGCACTAAGACCATAAGATTACATAAGACTATTTTATATTTAGGAAATTACTTTACATTTAGAAAATAGTAAACAGGACTTAATTCTCCATACTTTTAGACATTTATTTTATAGAATTAAGTGAAACTGCATAAAAAAATAAAAATAATATAAGAAAAGAAAGAAATGGTGTGTCTATTTGCACCCTGATGAGAATAGCCACCTGGCAAGTAAACAGCTATTTACGCCTGCCCCACCTGCTATATTTAGGTTTTTAGTGATATGCATTTACAGAGGCTGTAGTATTAAAGTGAAACTGAGTCTTTACCTCCTCAAATCGAAATATGTTAATTATGTAATAATCAAAATAAACGAATGTAAATATGATAGGAGTGTGATTATACATTATGACATGGTTGACTATAAACACATGGGTACAGATAACTACATGGGCTATTCCACTCCAGGTATCTATAGATGGACACCTAGGTGTAAATAGTATCTGCCTATATGAAAATATACAAGACATAGCCAATAACATAATATAATTTTTTTTTTTTTAAATCTCAGCTAATTTGATGCATGTGTGTGGTTATTGCAGTTAATTTATTTAAAGTTTTTTATTTTACGTAATTAAAATTCCACATTCATTCCTATCACACACATCTGTGTGTGTTTGTGTGTGTGTGGGTGTGTGTGTGTGTGTGTGTGTGTGTGTGTGTGTGTGTGTGTGTGTGTGTGTGTTTGTGCATATGCATGTTTGTGTGTCTGTTTTCATGTAGTTATTTATCAGGCACAAGGATCCCTCAAACCAGGCTTGCAGCAGCACTGCTATAATGTCATTACCTTCGCTCTGTTTGAAAAGTTCATCATAGAATATTCTCTCATTACCTTTTTCATTTGCATTTTTATGAATCATTATATAGATTTATGGATTGGGGTTCAGAATGGTTTTCATCCCTCACAATTACACATCTGTTCAAAGATGTAAATGTAAAGTTCAATTAAAGATGATGCCAGAAACGTAGGTATTAGGAACTTTTAAAGTTATGTTTAAGTGTGTTATTAGTCATATCACTGGTTATTCAGAGCATCAGCATGGGACCTCAGATTGCTGGCTCATGCCCTTTCTATTCTTGTCAGTATAATAACAAAGCACTTAAAATGGACACAAAAAAGGTAAAAAAAAAAAAATAAAATCTTCTTTATCTTTCTGGTGGTAATTATGTGACTACTAGTTCAGGTGAGGAAATGCTGTATGCTCAGGAAATCACTTGCAATTAAACCTAGCAATTTGGATGGTAATATCAGTTAAATTCAGATAAAAACAGTTAAACTATTATGCATATTTTTCTCTTTTTTTCTTTTGTCTTTCAAGTTCTACCAGGAGATTTAGGAGTTATGCTTCTGAAAGGTAGGATATCATTAAAATTCTTAATTGGGATGAAATAAATGCTTACTCACTGCTCCTTACTGCATTAGTAAACGAATGATATTTAAATAATGTGCAACAGTTCTAATTACACTTAGTTGCTACAGTCCAAGCATTTAGGAACTATTGTAAGAATAATCAAATTAAATACCATTAATAAATCATCTGATGAATATTTTAATGACAATACATGTGGACTATTACATATCAGCATAACATATTATTAGAACAGTATTGCTTAGATTAAATGTAAAATGCAAAAATATTTCTGCTCAACAGATCATAATATATACTCAGCAAAAAAAGAAACGTCCTCTGACTTTCAACTGTTTTTACTTTCAGTAAACTTAATGTGTAAA
>JAOVVA010000051.1:12640790-12663627 GCA_028565275.1 Leiocassis micropogon
GCACCGAGTATCATGTATCACGCATGCGCTTCTTGTTTTGATGCCGAGCATCACGTGATCACAACTGAGCCAATGGTGTTTCTCTCTCTTGTGCTTTGGAATTGTGGGTAATCGTCTCCCCTGCTGGGTCTTAGTGCTCATCTCTTACCGGTAATGTGCACACACATTAAGGCAAGGGAGAGTGTGTGAACCGGCACAGTGTCAAATTACGCGGGCACACACACTCTGTTCTTCACAGAAACACTGCTCTGTCGCAATTCTTTTCAAAGGTAAAGTGCAAGTTAATTTGTTTGTTTGTTTTACTTTACAGCAGTGATTCTGTTAGTATGCGGTCATACGAGTGTCATTAGGGATGTTCCTTGCTCATTTTTACCGACAAAACAGTGTCGCGGGAGAGAGAGGTTGATTTATGACAGCTGTTTAAGGAAGTGTAGTCCAGTGCAGGAGATGCATTGTGGGTAATGCAGTCCGGTGTGTGAACACGAATGCGAGATGTAAGCTAAGATATAAAGCCTGAGTTTTGTTCTTCAGTAGTTTTTTTAGTTGGATTTAAGTGCAAGATCCACCCGAAAGTTATAGCAGACAATGCAGCAAATAAAAGAACGGGCATCGACCAGTTTGTCCATCTCATCATTACACGAGCATGAATTAACGGGCTGTTACGCTGTCGCAAGCAACATTAAAAATAAGGCGGAGAAGCTAACAACAGTCTTTCCGTTAATATGTGTGTGTGTTCAAATGAGAGGAGAAAGTTTTACTGTGTAAGATGAGAAGGGGGAGACAGAAGGGGCTGAAAGCAAGAGTCTCCACTTACTCTAGCCTCACACACACACACACACAAACGGAAATATTTATCCGTCGGGATTTATTTTTACTTTTTTTAAAGGTAAAGTGCAGGTTAATTTGTTTTATTTTTACTTTATATTTATTATTAATTATTTTTATGTATTTATTTTTTTGGGCTGTGGAATGAATAATTTAAGTTTCCATTATTTCTTATGGGAAAATTAAATTTGGTTTACGAGTGTTTTGGAATACGAGCCCGCTTCCGGAACGAATTATGCTCGTAATCCGAGGTTCCACTGTATGCAATATGCACTGGGTCTCTTACACTGCTGTCCTTTGTCAGGTTGGTAAGGTAGCTTTTTTTAATATGTTGGCTTTTTAGTTTTAATTTTAGTCTTGTCTTTAGTAACTGAAATTCTTTAAATCTACAAGGAATATATTGTAGAAAAGAGACAAAACATGAAAATCCACCATTGTCCATTTATTTATGGACTGCAGTCTTCATTATTGAACAGAGAGCTGTGTGTTGAAAGATGGTCCATTCAGAGCCCCTTAACTCATGCTGTGGGACTCATAAGGTGAATTATGGAAAAGCATTTCTGAAGTCATAGGATTACTTGTAAATGTAAGAATGCACACTTTAGGTTCAGAGTTAAATTACTAGAGGCATAGTTTATATTGCAGCACTGCTGTTTAATTAGAAATGCCAGAGGCAAGGATTTAGTTTGGGCTTTAGCTCCATAAATAGCCTGTTATAGATGCGGCTAAATTAACATGCTGCTAATGGAATACATACGTAGTCCATTTATGGACATCTTTCAATAACTAAAATACTTATAGTCATACTGCAATAGAGGCTAATCATACATCTGAAGTACTCAAATCAGCCCACATGTTATCCACAACCAGAGTGTAGTCAGGCATGGAGATCAGGGCTGTTAGCTTTTCACCTTACGTACCAATTTGAGAGCCTTGGTTATTGGTGTCAATTGATATAATGTGTTAAATAAAAAAATGTCAGATAGCTCTTACAAGTATGCAGATGTGGCGCAAGCAGAATTTGAGTTTGAGACCCCTGACTTACATTACACTAATATTTTAGTACATAGTTTAAAATATTAAATAAATAAATAACAAGTACATCTCTGCATGAACACACGAACACTATCTCATTATCCTTAGAGACACAATATTTATGCAGAAATTAATATTTTAAATAAAAATAATAATAACCTATAAAAACAACATATGCCACAAAGCCTGCAGTTTATCATGTAAATATCACAGTATATCTCATTACCTAGCTTGATTGTAAAGAATGCCCACTGGACATTTTCACTTTCACTGCACCCTCATTCAAGATTGTGATATTTGATGTGAGAATAAACTGAAGCTCCTGACCTGTGTCTGTATGATTTCATCCACTGCACTGCTTCTACATGTTTGGCCTACTGAATAATTGCATGAATGAGCAGGTGTAAAGGTATTCGTATTAAGTTGGCTGGTGAATGATATTTCACTGTAAATTACTCAAGTTATTGATGTATATTTGTCCAGAAATGTAAAGGCCAATAGTGACGACCTGCAAGTTAGATGTGAAGGTTTTTTATTATTATTATTATTATTATTATTATTATTATTATTTAATAGAATGAAAGTGAGCAAAACAAAAATAAATTTTCCTTGGCATGAGTGTGAAAAAATAATTTCATATGCAATCTGTCTTTTGGAAGTAATGACCACCCTTTCATATTGTTTAGTGAAGTGAGAAGTTTTGACTCATCCTTCTATTTCAACCTGACAATTTTGGTACATGCGGGAAATAATGTGCATACTGTGGAATGACATACAATTTACCCATCAGCACATTTAGAGTAAATCGCATTGCCAAACCATTTCAAATCGATGAGATGGAAACTGGAGTTAACATAATGCAGTGATGTGGAATAAAGACAAACTGACATGAGTTTTTTTTTTACCAGTAATGAAAAACCATGTAAGTGTTCATATTAGAAGTGGAATTAGCATTATTAGGAGAGGTCTCTGCATGGTCAGTAGTGTCCTGTCAATCACTCGATGGCTATGTCTGTAGTGACATGACTACATCTCTATCTATCTTCATTTATCATAGTTTTATATATACTGTATGCTTATTTGCAGCTGAACCATGTAGACATCTGCACTACACCAGGATCTTACTCACTTTTCAAAACACCAGCAGGCACCTCCTTAGCAGCTACATGATTGATCGTTGAAGGACTAAGTGGTAGATATTTTTAATGAGCTGTTAATGAGCTGTGGCCCGAAAAAGAGGAGTTGAGACTGAATCCCAGTGAGAACTTCTCACTGTCGACTGATTTCTCTTCACTCTCCCTTACAGTGTCCAACAACCTGCTGAAGTGTCTGTCACATTTATTACGAGCGAGGGCTCAGAGGAGCCTGGATCAGAGAGAGAAGCTAAGATGAGTCTCCTGTGCCTCAGGCACTGCACATAACATTCCACTTGAGTTTACTGTAAATGGAGACTGTATATTTAGTCATTAAATTCTTACCTCCAAGAGGTTATGCTGAAGATTTCAGTTAGAGTTATATAAAGATTCAAAATACTATGGCATAACGTTTGGCTTGTAAGGTAATTTTTCTTCCTAGCTGTAATAAAAAACTTTATTTATATTTTAAGTTCCATTTATCTTAATGGTAATAGCACAATGGCATAAGCAGGGGTTTCATATATGAGTGAGATAAAACATATTCCATATTGATATGTATTTTATAGGTTGTTATTCTGTTCTTGTGGTTCTTTTTCTTCTTCTCATATATTTTTTTTATTTATTTATCTTGAGTAACCACTTTATCCTGGTATGGTTCACAGAAAATCATCCTGATTGCATACACATGATGGAGGAAATCTTTTCCAAACATGGAGAATCATGCATATTCTATGTTACTTCTCTTTATTGTTATTTTTTTTTTTTAAATTTATTTCTTTCATTTTATTTTTCATTTTTTATTTTTCTAATATAATTTTTTCCTAATTTAATTTTTTCCTTTCTTCCCGGTAAATTAATCAGAGCAACAGTATAACCAAGACAAAGCAATTTCCTTCTGGCATTAATAAAGTTATTTAAATCTTGAATCTTGAATCTTCTTTTTCTTTCTCCCAAAACAAACTTTAGAAGTCTGCACCACATTTACTCGTTAACTGATATTAATAACTGTACAAGAGGCGGCACGGTGGTGTAGTGGTTAGCACTGTTGCCTTGTGCCCCGAGGGTCTGGGTTCGATTCCCGTCTCTGTGTGCATGGAGTTTGCATGTTCTCCCTGTGCTTGGTTGGTTTCCTCCCACAGTCCAAAGACACGTAGGTTAATTGGCATTCCCAAATTGCCTGTAGTGTGTGTGCCCTGTGATGGATTGGCACCCTATCCAGGGTGTACCCCACCACATGCCCAAAGTCTCCTGGAATAAGCACCATTCTGAATACAAGATAAAGTGGTAATTATTAAGAAAGAATGTTTTGTTCCGTTTTTATTTTTATCCATCCCATTTTAAAAACATGCAATGTTTTGTAAAACTAGTGTAGGTGTAAAACAAACTATTTTTGGGGGGATTTTGGCTGATAAAAAAATGTCCTCAGAAGATATAAAGGCAAGATGTGATCAACTTAGTTGTTTGCATCATAGTACAATGCTGATGAAAATAGGGTTGTCTTGACATTTACAAAGCATCTTAGGAAATTTTACTTTTTTCTTTATCAGGAACCCTTAAGGTTTGCACTTCCTGTAGCTATTCATTTAGTGTTAGATGTACGAAAATGTTTCTGTGTTTCTTTGTATGTGTGATGTTAATAAACAGTTGCTGTTTTGCATTTTTTCTGCATTAAAGCATTCTTCCTCCCATGGTAGAGATGTACAGTAGTAGATATATAATCAGAAACACATTCACTGAAACTCTAACCTGGTATACTTTCCCTGATTTTTAGATGATAACATTAAACATGCAGTGTACATCATTTCCTAAGCCACAACACTGATATGCCACCATATCACATAGATGTTTATCTTACATTTTCCTGTATGCTTTATAGTTTAGCTCTCTTTTGCATTTCCCTCCACTGAATTACACCGAGGCATGCAAGGAATCAAATCATGCGGATATTATGTATCAGTAATGCAATCAGTATTGCACACACACTCTCTCACTATTTTTCACCAGCTTTCCTCTAGTTACTCCATCTTCTGCCTCGTTCATAGGGCCATAATTCAGTAATTAATAGAGTTGCACAGGGGTACTTGAGAGAGATATTACCATGCATAATGCATATGCATTGAAAAGACTAAACTCCATATTTCATCATTTTTATTACACTGTTTCATAATGTAGGAGTTAAAGACATGTTAACCTTCAGGATCACCCACTCCACAGTAGCACTCCTTAGCTGGTAAATTATCCTGATAACCACGGATCACGATGCCAACATTTATAGTCTGTGTATTGCTGGACGTTGAAAACATACAGTAAATGAAGATTAATGAATTAGACCTGCCACTATCAAAGTGTTACAAACTTAAAAGGCGCGGTTGTGAGGAATGACCTGTAGGTATTTACAGATTGTTTAGACTTTTTTTTTATTCTTATGTGACTTTTCTGGTTCCTGTTTTTGTTTCTTGTCATGTGCATGTTATTAGCTTCCCACAGTAGTGCCAGGGTTGATGGGATGAAACACTAAACAGTACTAAACACTGATTAAATTCTAAATCACACATATCAGCAGTCTTAAAACAATAATAAAAAAAAACAGCCACACAAAAAAAAACACTTATTAAACCACTGCTGATGCACTGGTTCGCTTCCTGTTATCTTTGTAGTTTTTATTTGCTACTTTTCCCAAGAAATGGGAAAAGACAATGCCATTCATAAAAGCCTGCTCTAGCATTAAACTGCCTGATAGTAAATGTTCAGCTCTAAGGTAAAAAGAGGGGCATTAAGTACAAGCAATGATTTGGGCTATTACAGTACATGCTTGTTAGTCTATTGTTAAGACAGTGAGTTTATATAAATATATTTAACATATGGCTCAAAATGCCCATTACTGAACACTTCGATAAATAATTTGACCATTATCAGGTAGTTTCTGTGTGATAAACTCTACTTCGAGCCATATAATTTTAAATGAGCTAAAGAAACCAAGACCAGCAGTCACTCAAAACTAAAATTTGATATATAACAGGATTCTGACTCCATTCTTGGTATATGTGATTTTATTTGGTTTAGATCAGGTTGCATAACCACAGTGCACTCATTTCTCCAAAGCATTTCTCCAGGTCCCCCAGGCTATCATTTTAACCTAAGGCTAGCTTTCAAAACAGAACTCTCACATTCTTTAGGTAATAGAACACAAGCTAAATGTGAGCTTTGGTGAGATTGAAGCTGTGTGCATTATAGTTTCCCCCACTCCTGTCCAGCACATTTTAGTGTTTTTCCTGCTTTAACACATACACATATTTTTCTTTTTAAAAACAAAAAAAAAAAACAAAGCTGAATATATTACCCTGATAAAACTGAGCCACTGAGTGTTCAATGCCATGAGAAAACTAAAATATAAATAAAACAGTTTAAGTGAAAGCTCAGTCATACTCTGCCAGGGAAAACAATGTAGAACAATATATGTATTCACCAGAATATGTCAAAGGTTACCACCAACTGTTTTGCTGCTTCACAGCATGTGGCTTCAAAGTAATTGGGAAAAAAAGGAGAGAAAGAGAAAATTGGAGTTTGATGTCATGTGGATTCTAAATAATTCTGTGCCATTCTCATCTAAGGTTACTAATGTTTCTCTTGTAAGTCATGATGCACCTCAAACCCCAAAAGCATGCTGCAAATGTTAATAATCCCCTATGCAGATCTTCCACCATAATGAGAGGCTGACCCTTCTCTGTCCTTTGCCTGTGTATTAAATATGATTAAGCTGTCATCTTACTGCGAGGTTCAGCAGTGCACTACAGTGTTGGTTTGACAGCACCCATGGCTCTAGACACGATACTACACTACAGTGTGACAGTGAAGGGTGCCACCATCCAGCCTGCCCTCTCCCTCACCCCTCAACAATGCACCAGTGCATAGGCATATGTTCCCCATTAATTAAATAAAAAACAAAAAAAAAAGTAATAATGAGGGGCTTATTTTTCAGCCATGTCTAATTCTGCACCGTCAAGGCACTAAACAAACCATTCACAATTAGTATGATGACAACGAAACCTAATGCTGTATCAAGTTTTTCAGTCTGTCAGTATTTGTATATTTGATTATTGCTTGTGTAGTCAAAATGTCAGTGATCTGAGAAATCGGTACTTGAATAGGAAGCACTTGAATAAATCCTTGGACTTTGCTGAACCTTAAACTGAAGTAACAGATCAGGACAGCGCATGTCAGATTAAGTGCTTGCACTAATATTTACTCTTTCCTGTGCAGGGAAATGTGCATAGTATTTATGATCATGGATGAATTAAACCTTATTTGAGGCTGTCAGATGGATAAAAAGGAAAGCAATCTTCGCATGCCATCTCTCCAGCACTTTCCCTGTTTTTCCTCTGCAGATCCAATCCTGCTGTAGATTCTCCATCAAAAGCGGACTGGCCTTATCACTAGTCCATGCTGCTTTGGAGTCTTGGACATAAAAGTTTGATTGATTTTTGTAATATCCCTCAGGTCAGTGGCACCACAGCAAGGTCAGACTATATACAACACACCCTGCTGGGACTTTTCATCCAGCTTCAGCCACAAGGGGGTTGGAGTCCAACTTTAAAATATATTCACCTCATCCATCCCTCACACAGATGAAAGTGATTCTCATTCAGGTCAAGTTCAAAGAAGTTTTGCTTGTCTGAACTTTGTGGCTGCATCATATAGTTGTGTAAGTTAGACTTCCCACTTATAATCGTAATATTTTAGCGTGGTGCCTGGGGCAAAGCTACATGTGGTTCAAAACTGAATAGCTGGTTGCATAAATTGCATGGTGGCTCTTCCACAAGATCAGGTGAGGCAGAGCCCAGCTGTGTATCTCACATGTTAAACAAATTGAAATCTTTCTATAATATTTATTCAAAGCTCTATGTGTTTTAAATTCAATTTAAAAAGCAATTACCTCCTTTCAATGAATATATATAAACTGATGGTCTACTGATCTAGTGGGTTTCTAGATGCTGTGTAATCATGAGGCAGAATGCTCAGTGCCCCCAATTAGAGCCATAGTTATTATTGCACATAATGATAAAAAAAAAAAATAGGGGAATGGCAACAAGTGTTAATAGAAGCCCATTGGTGAATGAGTCAAGTCAAGCTCAGGTTATAAATAATTTCAGTGGAAGCAGTAGAAAGAAAGCTATTTTTTAAACAAAAATGGCTAGTTTAGAAATTTAATACATATACACGTTTGTACAAATAATTCATTTTAACAAATGAAGGCAGTTTAATTGCAAAAAGTGTGTTTATGATATACACAACCATTTATGTTGCAGCATACAAATGCATGTGCACCATGGTGTCATTGTTTCCCATTAAATGCTGAAAGAAAAAAACAGTGGATCAATTAGAATTATAGTCATTCTTTAATACATGTCTAATTCATGTTGTGTTATTATATTACTTCAGCATGAAATGTAGGCATACAAGACAAATATAATAATATAATGTTGTAAATTATAGCATATAATATTTGTTACATGGATACAAATGTTACAATGCAATGTTATTATGTACAACGATCAGCTATAAAAATAAAACACTAAATATAAAACCAATATTGATTGGGTTCCCCTTGTGCGTCCAGGGCAGCTCTGGCCCTGCTGTGGTGTCTAACAGCAGGACATAAGTGGCAGTTTCACTATGGTTGGGTTATCATTTGGGTGCTGTGTGTTACAGGGCGGGGCATCCGTGGACTGAATTTATTTTCCGGAGAGTTCCATGCATGCTTAATCAGATTAATATCTGGGGAATTTGGAGGTTGGATCAACATCCCTGAACTCTTTGCCTCCTAAGCCCCATACACAGCAAGCTGTGATGCATTGGGTGTTCTGAGACTGTACATTCCCATCACAGCATTGTTTTTCAGAAATGTGTGCTTCTTTGGATATTCTCTGTGATCAGACCGGACTGGTCAGTCTTTGGTCTGCAACATATGGTTGCGTACAGTAAGTTAGACTTCACACTTATAATCATAATATTTTAACGTGTTTCCTGGGCTACATGTGGTTCAAAACTGAATAGCTGGTTGCATAAATTGCATGGTGGCTCTACCACAAGATCAGATGAGGCAGAGCCCAGCTGTGTATCTTACATGTTCAGCCTTTGTGTCCCTGTTCCTCTCACCTTTACTGGTATATAATTGATAACCAATGTTATTCAGGTCACCTGGCGATGGTGTTAGTTTTGTGGCTGATCGGTATACTGTATGTGTACATGAAAAAGCTTATTTAGAGGCAACCTAAAACTAACTTCATAGAAAAATGTGTAGAATTTCTTACCAGCAATTTAACTGAACTGCATACTGTACATACAATTAATTTAAAAAAAGTTATAGCTGTTATAGCTGTCTTTTGCCCTGACACCTACACACAATTTACACAGATGCCCTCATTATTTGCACTGTCCATTCTTACCTGTACTGAATCATTTTTGTTTACCATACTGTATGATATTTACACGTCTTTGTATCCAGTATGTAATTTGTAAAGTACCACTAATTTTCAAGCATGCTTTAAATCTGCTCATTTCCTTTATTATTCTGCTTACTTTTTTTTTATTATTCCTTTAGACAGTATTTTGATCGCATTTTTTATGGAGTTGTTTTTTTGTGACTGTGTCTGCAGTTTACTATAACTCAAGGTTAGATTATGAACTGTACATTTGTTGAGTATCAACAAATCCTCTACATTTAAATCTGTGTGGGTCTCTTTGTTAGTGTCTAATTAGAAGGAGATAGTCTGGCATGCTCAGTAAAGCAGAATTTTTAAGCGTGGAATGTTTAATCAACTTGGGGAAATGAAGTAATTAAAATTGTTATGTAAGAAAAAAAAGTACAAAAGTAGACAAACTGTGTCAGTCTTGGGTTCCTTTAATTTACATTAAGTTGGAAATTTGCACTTATTAGACATGTATGGTTACAAATCAACTGTGTTAGATGAAAGTTAATTTGTTCCTTTTAATTTAGCACTCATGGATGTCATTTCACCACAGACTCTGCCTTCCACTCTTTCCTCCTAGACTACAGTATGTTTATTTTGTAGCAAGAATCCAGATGTTCACCTTTGCTCATTAAATTCCATGAGGGTGGTGGCAGACACTCTTATATCAAAACTCTTTTTTTGTGATACTTCCATCTCAAAGATTAGATGAAAACATATGCAATTAAAGAGCATGGAACAAACAGCCATTACTTAGTTTTCACACCATCATGTGTAAAGTCTGAGTAAGTGTAAAGAAAAGACAGAAAAGTAACCAGCAATTCTGGTTTAATGATGTTTATTCACATAGATTTGCTTCGAGTTAAACAGACGAAACACACGCATACCCACAAAAACATGCAATATGAGGTTCACCCTGCCTCTGTCACTGGAGTCATTCCTCTTTAATGTTTATTGACCTGCATTTCCCCCAATTTGCAGTTGTAAGATATTATTTAATAAGTAGCCACATTACCTTTGTAATATTGCACTGTCATGTGAGTCCTCATGGACTTCTGGACTAGGTTGCAAAGCCTGAAGATTGGATTTAGACCACAGAATCTAATGAGACAATCTATTGCATCTGAATTAGATCAACCTTGCTTTGTTATTCTGAATTAGCCCAACCACCCGCATGTGCACATGCTCCCGGGTAAATCCCGCTGCAGCCGTATTTGTGTGAAAGAAGTATAAAACATCACAGAATGCAGTGTTTACTTCTAGATGTATAAGCCATATTCCTTAATACCCACTCTCCCATACAATGTACACACAAATGGATGAAAATAGCTATAACAAACCAAGTCTTACAAGCACACCTCTCTGTCCTTGATTGTTTATACAGGTTTGCACAGATTGCCAACCCTCTGGGAGAAATTAAAAACCTCACACACACACTTGTTTTAATGCATTTTTTATGCAACTGTCCCTTTTCCTTAATTACCCAAGACCCCATGTGCTTACAGATTTATGCAGTAAAAAGCCAGGTGAGTGCCTCAAGTGTTTATGCAGCATGAATAACTGATGATCAAACTAAAGCACACATGATTATCATCCTTGAAAACTGTATTTTTGTCACAATGGTGACTATTGACAGAGGTTTCAATGGTGAATTGTCTGGACATAAAAGTCTAAACTTATGATAGGTTTGCTGTTGTTTGTTCCAAACGACATTCAATGAGCAAATTATTTTCAAATAACAAAAGATGTCATGAGTGAATGACAAAAAAAAATATTTGGAATAGTGCATTCCATTTTAAAAACCATTATCTATGCTCTGAATTGAGAATAAGTATAATACATAATAAAAAGGAAAATAATATTCTAATATTGTCAGAATTTTTATTAAAGAGAGTTCTTGTGACTTGTTCAGCAGCCTCAGGCTGCATCAGCCTTGTCTCTTACAATGGGTCATGTGTTTTAATAAAATGGACAGAGAAGTCCATTTTGTGTCTAGTGTTTAGCTATGCATGCACAAGTTCTCATTTGGTGTTGTATACGCTAGCATATCATGAAGTAATTAATGTTTTGTTCAGGGGTAAAAACAGAAGCATGTGACAACAACTCTTGCTCCGAGATCAGGTGCCTTCTAAGGCAAAAGTTTTTAAATTAATTTTAATGGTAAAGCTCAGTAGTCCTGTCTTGCCTTATTGCCTTAATACTATGATGTTCAGTTATGGACTGCTTCAATCATTTGACTGCAGTAGTGTTCAGAGATAGTAATTCATATCATGAGAGCATGTTTTGTACAGTATATCAATAGCATAATGTACAGTAGTTTTTAAAAAGGCCATACCTAACTATTTCATGCTTCTTGTTTTAAGCATTCTTCTTTTTTGTAATTACAGACACAATGCAAATATTTTTTAAATAAATCATTCTTGGAACATAGAAATCTAACATCACCCCAAGAGCCACCACAATCACTCATCAGAATCCAGTCCAGAATATTTTATTTCTGATCAAAAGAACTAAATGACTCAAAAAAGATTCGTTCATTGTGATGAATGAGATTCAAAGAACCGAGTCACTAAAATGATTCAAACTTCCCATCACTACATGTATCAGACTTGTTACTGTAGTTGAGCACATCCCACAGTTGGTTAAACAGATTGAGATCTGCATCTAAATTTAGAGGCCAAAACCACACCTTGAACACTTTTTCATGTTCCTTAAACCATTTCCAAATGCCTTTAGGCCACATTATCTTGCGAACAGTGCCAGTGCCACCAGGAAATACTTCATCTACAACAATTTTTGGTAGGTGTTACTTATCAAATGAATATCAACATAAATGAGAGGACCCAGTGTTTTTAACAGAGCATTACCCAGAGCATCAAACTGTCTTCTTCCTATAGTGCATCCTAAAGCAATCTACTGCCCATGTAAGTGAAGTGCTCACACCCAACCATCCACATAATAATATAAAAGAAAAAAAAATCATCCATCAAACTAGGCCATCTTCTTCCATTGCTCCATGGTCCAGTTCTGACGTTTACATGCCCATTGTAGGAGCTTTCAGCAGTGGACAGGGCTCAGCATGGGAGCCCTGACCAGTCTGTGGCAATGTAGCACGCCCATACACATCATGCTGTGATGCACTGTGAGTTCTGACACCTTGCTATCATAGCCAGAAATAACTTTTTCAGCAAATTTTGCTCTAGTAGCTGTTCTGTGTGATTAGCTCAAACAGGCTAGTCTATGCTTCCCATGCAGATTAATGAGGCCTGGACGCCTATGACTTTGTCACTTTTGGTAGGTAAAGTACTAACCAGGACTACCACAAAGGACATGCCATTTTGCTTTTGCAGAAGACATGCCACCTAACTTCTCAGCCATCAAAATGTGGCCCTTGTTAAATTATCTCAGATCCATATGTTTGCCTATTTTTCCGGCTTTTAGCACACAAACTTGGCATCAATATAAGGAGATGGTCAATGCTATTCACTTTACCTCTCAGTGCTTCTAATGTTATGGCTAATTGATCTATACCAGCTTACTCACTTCTAATCTTTGTCTATGGTTTTGGCATTTTCCTGTGTGCATGTCTGAGATTGTTTTCTCTGCTTGTTTTTTTTTTTTTTGACCTTTGCTTCTTGCTCTTCAGATCTGATTTTGATGATCCTATATTGCACTGAATGTCTGATCGATTGACCTCTGCCTCAATTCGACTATCTTGGTTGTAAAGAAAGGTATCATGCATAGCCTGCTGCCTCTGCTTTGAGATGGTACCTGGATCAGGGCAAAACAACCTATAAATATCCCACCACAAATGTAGCATCATGTTACTCAGATATAAGAAGTATGAAGTATTCAAGAGCACAGTGTGTATTGACTGCAAACTCCATCCAGAGTGAAATTAGTTTTTCAGAATACTACAGAGTAGCAAGCAATATTGTCAGCAAGATCCACATGCCAATCACTTTCCCGGGCTGTAAGTCTGAAGAAGGCTTGGAAACTGCTGCGTATCCACATCCTACATATGCATCATGTTATGAAGGAACTTAAATGTTTTGATAATCTTTTTCCTTTACACACCCAGCTGTGACTTATTCTCAGCTGGTACTTAGTGTAACACATCTGAGTCTGACTTTCAGCTTTTTCAGTCTTTTTTTGTTTTAGTAGTTACACAAAAAGTAGTCTCTAATCAAAGTAGCCTATGAAGGCAATAATGTTAGAAAGCAACTTACTCTTGATTGACTACTTAGATAGCATTAAAGTACATTAAAGCTACTTTGCAAAACTGAACTGTGACTTAATATTTTTTGAGCAGCTACATAGCTGCATATCTCCATAATAATACTAAACATGCTTTGCACAGTTAATGGGGAGGTGATAATCCTTTTAACAATGACAACAATAACAACAACAACAAGAATAACGATAATAATAATGTTGCCAATCATTTTGCATGATCTGAAAATGGACCAGATAAGGTGAAATACCTGCTGTGATACTCTGTCAAAACTGTTCCAATTTGGACTGAAGTTGTAGTGCAGCCTTCTTGAGTTGTTCTACTTCCACCCCAGCAAACCATACCTGTATAGGACTCATGTTGTTCACAAACGTACTGGCATGCTGGACAGGTTTGGGGCCCTTTAGTTCCAGTACAGTAAACTTTGGAGAAGAACCACATATTGTATTTGAAAGTGATTGTCATGGAGCCCATGTCTTGTACTTTGGCCGTAATGCATAAACTGTAACCAAAAAGGTATCAGTTACTGTGAATCTTTTTTGCTCCTAAACATTGATAAACATGGCCATGGATGTTAGATATTAATATTTTCATCATCCTCTGTAGCTGCAGAGAGATGCTGTTATTCTCCAGACAGACAGAGACGTGTGCACCATCTACAATCATTAGAAATATTGAACTGGGTTCCTGACAGCATAAAATAGTATGCGCATTTGTTTAATTCAAAAACAGTACTGAACTGGTTATTTGGAAAAGAGAAACACAGTGTAATATCTTGTCATGTCACATATCTGTTTGGGGAAAAAGTAGCATGTTAATGAAAATGCTATCTATGTATAAAAATATTACTAAAATAAGTTAAGCACATAGAATAGTAAATTGTAGATAGCTCCTTCACAACCCTACACCTGCCCTCTTTCATCCACAACAAAGACTAGAAAGACGAAAATAAAATTCTAACTCTCTTTCTTTAGGGCTTGATTGGTTTCTATTAATTGGCTGCTCATTTCCTTTCCTCTCCCCAGATCCTCTGTTCCTCATGGTAATGGCTTAGATGTGTGGCAGTCAGACAAACACACAGAGTGAGAGAGAGAGTGTGTGTGTGTGTATGTGTGTGTGTTTGTGTTCGTGTGTGTGTGTGTGTTGGGATAATAGCTAGAGCATTAGGAGCTATACAATGGTAGTGTGTTGTTAGTACCATTAGCATTGTTTCAGACACTGCGAGAGCAGCATGCTAAGATATTGCCTTCTGGGCACACTGATGATTGATTATTTTGAACATTTGCTGCCTACTAATGCTCTCAATACATCTTCACTGCTTGTCAATAATGAACTGATGATGAATATGTAGACTGAGAGAGATCAGATACGGTCAAGCTCAGTTACATAATGCCTTAATGATACACTATCCCAAAGCCTGCAGATTTAGTCTTAGAATAATACACAATAAAAACCTGGCATTCTCATGACCAGTGACAATGTGTATGAAGATACACATATATACAAACAGACACAGACGATTTTCGCCACATAAAATCAATAACCATTTAATGAAAATGAAGGTCATATTGCTTCTAATTATCACTCCAACTGAGACTTTTTTCCTTAGTTCCTCTAAACAGAGTTCTAGCGTTCATCTCCTTTCAAAAACGAATGCATATTTGACCTGTTCAGATGTAATATTACACTCCGTACTAATTTGTTGTCCTGGCGTGAGTGTACTCAAGATTTAAACACTTTCCAATTTTTAAGCTAGGTTGGCAAGCTGTGAGATTATTTGCTTTTTTTCTCTCCTGTGGATTAAACACTTCTCACTAATAACTGCTCTTGAGCTGAAAACTTATTAGGAGAGAGGTAAAATACTGAGAAGGACCATTATCATGATGTTCAGTTCCAAAAATGATAAGCATAATTGCAGAAATTTAATCAGTTTCCAGACTACTGTGGATTTCTGTTTTAAGAAATTAAGAGAGGAAATGAGGTACATTAAAAGAATTTAGGATCTTCCATGATGTCTGTCTGTAAGATGCACATATTCACTGATCAGCCATAATATTACAATGCAAAACAAACCCAATATTATGTACAGTAGAGTCCCCTTGTGCCGGATGGGCAGCTTCGGCTTCTCAGGGATGGATAGGCTCCACATGACCTCTGGAGGTATAATGTGGTGTCAGCTACCAGGATGTTGGCAGCAGGTCATTTGAGTGCTGTGTATTGTTTGTCTGCTGCATTCCATGGATGCTCAATCGGATTTGATCTGGGAAATTTGGAGCCTGTGTTGGTGCACCGGGAGCTCTGATGCATGATGATCATTTGTGGCTACATTGTTTTTTTTGTTTGTTTGTTTTTTGTAGGATCATACCAGATGGGCTAGCCTTAGCTTCCCACAGGAATAGATGAGTTTTGAGTGACGATGATCCTGTCACCAGTTTACAGATATATAATTGATAATTCCTATTAATATTTAAATAATACATGGCAGTAGGGTAGTGGTTAAGGCTCTGGGTTACTGGGTTACTGAGCGGAAGGTTGGGGGTCCAAGCCCTAGTACTGCCAAGTTGCCACTTGAACCCTTGAGCAAGGTCCTTAACCTTATCTGCTCCAGGGGCGCTGTATCTTGGTTGACCCTGCACGCCGACCCCAGCTTCATAACTGGGATATGCAAAAAAAATTATTTCACTGTGCTGTAAGGTGTGTGACAAATTATTAATGTTATGGTTGATTGGTGTATAAGCCATTTTTTGACAGTACTTCAAAGCATTAAGCTTCTTAGTCGATTAATCATTGATACCATAACTGCCTTAAATTTAGCTCTATCATATTTCAATTTTTTTGCATCTGGACTGCCGCATGGGAAATGATACGTTTAGCAAGTGCACTTAGTTAAGCTGTTACCATGCAGAATGGATTATTGATCGCCACATCACTTCATTATATTGCAGTTGACTAAATAGAGTTTCTTCTGAACATGAATCACAGGGAGCAAATTTACAAGATTACACCATGCTTTAAGAAAGAAGAAAATATTGTTCCAACAACATCATGACCATTTAAAAGAAAAAGGAACGAATTATATTGGCTAGGAATTGGGTAAGCATTAGATAATTTCACTGATCCTTAACACAGATTCTGTAGATGGAAAGGGCTGCTCCCATCAGAATAGAAATGCTACTCATGGGATAAAGGTGATCAGTCAAACATATTGATTTGCAGTGACTTGTGGATGCAAACTATGCCAGCAAAATGCCACCATGTCATAACAAGGCCAGTGTTTATTTACATTAATTTGTTGCCTGTCTGTATATTTTACCTGTCTTTGGTGAGGGAATGTTTCAAAGACTACATGCTGCAAACAGGTTTTGATATACAGTATGTGTGACCTGGATTTTCCCCGTCAGACAAGACACTAGCTTGATTTGAATATTAGGTTGGGATTTGAATATAATGATATGATGGTTTGATGGGCAGGTGTGCGCTCTTCATCCTGGAACAGCTGGTGCTCACAATCAGCTGGAAATCTCTGGAAAGCTCTGGAAAAATTTTGATAATGCACACATTCTCCTCGGTGTTCAGTGTATAACATTTATAAAAATCCTTATTTCTATCATGTCAAAACATGATAGTGTGAGAGACAGACAGAGAGAGAGAGAGAGAGAGAGAGAGAGAGAGAGAGAGATTGATGATTGTCATAAATCAATGTCTGCAAATACATGAGTATGATTCTTTTGGGTATAACTACCTACACTAAATCACACATTGACACTTTTGCCTACACACATAGCCTGTGGAAAGGAAAAATACAGTCTGCATGACTCTTAGTAATCTTAGTTTCATTTTCAATATCACTTTTAGATTGAGGATATTTGTTAATGATTGTTTTGAGTTCTGCACTTCCTGGCAGCTCCTTCAATTATTTTTTTCATGGACATGAAAGCTAAGCATTGACTTTCACATCTGTCCCTGCCATTTTTATGATAGTACAATGGATATCTACTTGAGTTCAGTCTAAGAGGCTGTCTCTGAATGAGAATTTATGTTGGGGAATGGAAGGGAATTTGCATGTTTTCATTACCCATTACTCTAGCAATCTTCTGCCAACAACAACAACAACACCACACACACACACACACACACACACACATACACACACACACACACACACACGCATGCACGCACAGAGAGAGAGAGAGAGAAAGAGAGATTGCATATACACATAAACTTTTCATTTGTGATATGAAGGGCTTTTTCAGACACAGGGTTGTGAGAAAAACAGATTATATCAGGCTGTATACAGAATATAAGATTAGCAGGAGGTGTGAATACATCTAAAGAGATGAAATGTCATTTTCTGTAGAGCATCAAAACAGACTCCACCATGACAAAGGTCAAGAAAATGGAAGGTCAGAGTCTTTTCATAGGTTGATAGTTGTCAGTTCATTGTGACATTAATTTACATTTCAAGACTTACTGAAGGTGATTCATAAAAAATAATGAACCCAAAAGAATCTTTACATTTTACAAGGGGTTTAAAAACATGTTGGTCAATTAGGCTGATAGTTTACTATTGAGCTGTTGAAAATTATCAACGGTGTTGGCTGCTGAATTCAATTTCCACCAGTTCTGTTTATATCTGCTTTGTTCTTTTCAATTAGCCGTCCATTTAAAGCACTTTTATGCTTGTATATTTTCAGTCTTTAATCTTTAATCAGCATGCTTCCTACAATCTCTTCCTCTGCGCTGCTCTTCTCTTCAAGTTCTTCTTCACTGCCCACATTTCACTCCGTCTGTTATTTCTCTGCCTTCTCCATCTTCTGCAATCTATCTCTTTCTCTTTTTAGCTCAGGAGACTCCAGCAGAGACAGCCATCAATCAGAGCTTAGCAGATGTATCAGAGCATCAACGGTAATAAACAATTAATTGTTAGTGGTTAGAAGATGGGAGCCTCAAGGGGCATAGCAGAAGTGTTGGTACTGAGGAATTTCCTCTTATCACTACTGTATATTGAACTGGTTTTCTTTTTCCATAGGATCATCATGGTGTTCAGTAATCTTCTGTCTCATTTACCACATCAGTGGGGGTCGCATGGTGGCTGAATATAAGTGGACACCTTTCTGCCTTTACGAACATGGAAGGAAATCATCTCATCTTAATATCATGAAATAAGCTTTCTGACCTTTGTTGCATTACTCAGATTGAAGTATGCAGCATTGCAATAACTAATTATAGAATCCTGTAAGGGAGTATTCTTATTTAACAATTTTTTTCAAGACCTTTGTATACCGGATACATTTAAAAAGCAATATTCAGCACAAATAGATTTTTTAATAAGATGTTTCCAATGCCTAAAAGATCTTTGTGAAACATTTTCCTGGCTGCATCACAACCTTATGTAACTGGAAGTATTATTATGTTGGCTGTTATATTACAAAGCAATTAATGCCCTACATTTGTATGATCAGTGTACTCACTTGGTTAAAACTTCATCAAGGTAAACTTAACACAAATGTAAATCAGAGGAGGTGGATGGGATCTACTGTGTTCCCTTTCAAAAGCTACACTTGATGCTATGTGAAAACGCTATGGGAACGCTCTTTGCGCGACCGGTTGTTGAAGCATGTGTGTCAAACACGCCAAAATTTTTGACTTATATAACCTCGGTCAGGTGACGTGCTTTGATTAGGTGCACCTGGAGGTTATAAATAGGCATGAACCGGAAACATCCTCAGATCTCTTTGTCTTCAAGGACCGCATTGTGTGCGTTTGTGCAAGTGTGTTTTTCTTTGAATACTGTGCGGCAGTTAAAAGAAAGCAGAAAGCGAAAGTGAAGTGGCGGAAGTAGTAAAGAGATGTTTACCTTCATGCGAAGGACTTCTCGATAAAGGTGATCGCCATGCTTTTGGTGTCGAGTGTTTGGGCGAGCATCGTGATCTCCTCTCAATCAGAGTGCTTCGCTCCCTAGGGATCGCATGCCGATCTGGCGGAAGCGCGTGCGGAGGGTTTTCCCCTTTTCTCTCGCGCTTTTGCCGGATCAGGAGACTCTTGCGTCCGCTTCTCAAGTGCGCTCGGCGCTTTTTCTAATCGGGCGGAAGAGACCTCTTCTCTTGCTTTTGCTGAGATGGAAATTGCCACCTCAGAACGCTCCTCCCGTGACGAACGAGCATACGAGGAGTTATTCGAGGTGATAACTAAGGCGGTTGCAGGCCTACACCTCGACTGGCTAAGACAGGAGCAAGAGACCTCCAAACGCTCAAAGCTAAAAAAAAAAAAAAAAAAAAAAAAAATCCCACTCTCCCCACCAAGCCGTGTACACTAACATCTTCGCTGGTGGGAAAGGTTTTTCAAGCAATGGGTCAGGCTGGTGCTGCCCTGCTCACCATGGCATTCTGCAGGCATACCAGGTTGTCCTGCTAAAGGACTTGAGCACTGGCGGGTCCATCGACGCAGAGCTGCGCCAAGCCACGGAATTTTTCCGAGCCGGCGGAAATCCGTGGCTCGGCGCAGCTCTGCGTCGATGGACCCTCCAGTGCTCAAGTCCTTCAGCAGGACAACCTGGCGTGGAGGTTGTGACTCAACCTCACAGGCAACAAGGATAGGGATAATACTTTCCTCCTTGATGCCCCCATCTCGCCTTCTGGCCTATTTGGCGACGGCGTCGACACTAGATTTCGGGAGGCAAACGTTACGAGGAAGCATTTGTGAGGTTTCTTCCCCGCCATGCTCAAGAGTCGAGGCCGTCGGCCACCCGGTCCCAACCAGGTCCGGTTCCTTTGAGGCGTGAAGCACAAAAGTGGTAGTATTCCAACAGAGAATAACAACTTCTCCTGGCACCATCAGGAGGCCATTGTCCAATCTCCGTCACCACTGGTGATTCAGGGAACAGTGGTCTCCAGCAAAATGTTAGGTGTTCGGTTGCCTCCTGCCATGTTTCAGGATGCCGCCATTCGATCAGAATACAGGCACAACTGTCTCCTGTACGTATCGAATCCATTTTAAGTACCCTAAGGAATATCAAGCTAGGCCAAAAAGTGACTGTTTGTTACTTTCAGAAAATCCTAAGTCTCATGGCAGGTGCATCCATGGTGATACCCTTGGGTCCTCTGCATATGAGACACTTTCTGTTGTGGCTGAGAGCCAGGGGATTTCATTCAAGGGCCAATCCCCTGAGGCAAACAGGGTACGCGCCAGGGGCTTCGTACCTTTTCTATGTGGTTCAGACCCCGGTTTCTGACCTTGGGTCCCACTCTAGGTCCATGTTGTCATCGCAAAATGCTAACGACAGACGCTTTCCTTATGGGTTGGGGTGCAGCCTTAGATGGCCGTTCAGCCCAAAGGATCTGGAGAGGTCATCTTCTCGCATGGCACATCAATTGCCTCGAAATGATGGCTCTATTTCTGGCCCTGAAATACTTCCTCCAGCAGTGGAGAGAATACCATGTCCAAGTGCGTGTGGACAACTCTACGGTAGTCGCTTACATAAATTGCCAGGGCGGATTGCGTTTGCGCTGCTTGAACAAGCTAGCGCAGCAGATTTTGCTTTGGGCACAGAACAAGTTCTTGCCCCTAGGAGCAATTTACATTCCAGGGCATATGAATATGGTAGCAGACTTGCTGTCCGTACAGGCTGTGACACATGGGAAATGGAAACCCCACCTCGAAGTGGTCATTAAAATCTGGGAGAAGATTTAAGGTAGCAGGGGTGGACCTCTTTGCTTCGCAGGTCATGACACAATGGCCCCTTTACTACTCACTGAATCCTCCGATAGCTCTGCTCCCTGGAGTTCTAGCAAAGGTCCGTCAACAGGGACGTCGCCTCTTATTGATAGCGCCTCGTTGGCCAACCAGAATATGGTTCTCAGATCTAATATCCCTCCTCGACGGCTCATCATGAGCAATTTCGTTCAGGAGGGATCTTCAGCCTCAGGCGCAGGGAACAATATTTTTTTCTCCGGCCTGAGCTCTGAAACCTTTGCATTTGGCCCCTGAGGGGGCCCAATTAAGAGATGCTGGTCTTCCAGCCAATGTAATAGAAACTATTCTTTGTGCTAGGCTCCCTCTACTAGAAGAACTTATGCCCTCAGATGGAATGGTTTTGAACATTGGTGTATGGCAAACCATGTAGACCCAGTCCACTGCCAGATTGTTTAAGTGCTGGAGTTTCTGCAGGAGAAACTGTCCTCAGGCATATGTCCTAGCACTCTCAAAACATATGTGGCCGCCAGGTCGGCTTACCATGTTCTGACTGATGGGGTTTCTGTGGAAAAGCACCCATTAGTTGCCTGCTTTATTCGTGGAGCTAAACGGTTGAGGCCGCCCACTAGAACAAAAGTCCCTTCATGGGACCTAGCTATTGTGTTTGAAGGTTTGGCTGAGACCCCTTTCGAACCTCTAGAGTCAGCGCCTGTTATGGTTCTGACCCTTAAGATGTTTTTTTTTAATAGCCATTACTTCTCTGAAGAAAATTGAGATTTGCAGTCTCTGTCAGTCTCGTCATCCTGCCTAGACTTTGCCCCTGGGCTGTTCAAAGCTATTCTGCATCCTCACCCGAATTATCTTCCGAAAGTTTCATTATCGACCATGCACCCAGTTGTTCTCGAAGCCATTTAATGCTCCAGAGCAGGAAAGACTTCACTTACTGTGTCCAGTACGTGCTCTACAGATTTACGTCCACTGCACTAGTCAGTGGCACAAATCGGAGCAGCTCCTTGGGGGGGGGGTCGGCGGCTCCCGCTAGACAAACTATGTCACATTAAAAGGGTGAGGGATGCTATTGCCCTAGCCTATGAGGTGCGTCGTCACACTTCACCTGTAGGAATTAAGGCTCAATCAACTAAGGGGTTTGCAAAGTATCCCTTTGCAGCAGGTGTGTGATGCGGTAGGTTGGTCCTCTCCACACACATCTGTTAGATTTTATGTCCATGCTACTCTAGGCTCACGAGCCCTAGAGACAGCATCCTACAATCAAGTCTAGACCTCTTTGATGATTGTGTGCACACCCTACACAACCCTGGGGTCCAGACACTTCCAGTGGGGCGGCGTTGGTATTCTCTTCCCATAGCGTTTCACGCAGCATCGAGTGTAGCTTTTAAAAGGGAACGTCTCGGGTTACTTTGCTGTAACCCTGTTCCCTGAAAAAG
>JAOVVA010000051.1:12663727-12704888 GCA_028565275.1 Leiocassis micropogon
TATAGTTTGGATGTCCATGCTACTCCAGGCTCACGAGTCCTAGAGTCAGCATCCCACAATCAGGTCTAGACCTCTTTAATGATTGTGCGCACACCCTACACAACCCTGGGGTCCAGACACTTCCAGTGCGGCGGCGTTGGTATTCTCGCTCCCATAGCATTTTCACGCAGCATCGAGTGTAGCTTTTAAACAGGAACATCTCGGGTTACTTTACTGTAACCCTGTTCCCTGAAAAAGCGGGATTGCAATGTATGCCAATGGTCTGTGTATGGGTGCCAATGGAATTGGTTCACTACTGGTATTTAGTAATGATAAGCCTGCTGTAAAGGCCTAACAAAGTATTTCAAGGGAAGAAAGTCAACATTTGTTGACTGTATCCAAGTTTTTGCATGGTATAAAAATGATTATATTAGTTTGTGATTATATTAGTTTGTCCAATTACTTTTGAGTCTGTGAAAACAGAGGACCTTTTACCAAAATGCCTGTAATTCTGAAAATTTTATGCAAAATCTTGTTAAATTCATTTAATTAAAACTAAACTTCTACACTTTCACTCTACACTGTTCAGAATGAACAGGCAGGCATCTAGATGCGCGGCTGTTAGGTGGCATGTCTATTTAATGGCCCTGATGCCTGCGTACTTTGCGTGATCATTAGGTAGTACTGGTAAGGTATCAGGGGCAAAGACAAAGCCAAAGGGGCAAAAAACCCAGCCAACGTCTTCACAAGAAGTCGCGTGATTGAGCGAGAGGTAGAGAGGGTCTGCTCTTAGTGTCAGTTTAAAGAGAAATCACACATAAGCCCTTAGTGAGGGTTCACTTGCCCAGTGAGGGCCAGAGAGTTTATTTTTAGTTGTCAGAGCTCTGTTCGGTCTCGAGGAGATGGCAGAGTTCTGTTTATTGCATGTTTTCAGTTTTCTTGAGTTATTCTTCAGTTCCACTGAAGAATCCCTCACTAATTCCAAACGGGAAGGTCTTCTCATAAGTGTGTCATAACCACTCTCAAACTCCTATTTCGTTGACCCTCTCCAAAGCCCTACTGTAAGGGCTCTTATAAATATTATTACACCTCGTGGTGTGGCTCACTAACCCGCACCACATAGCAATATTGATTCATTAATGTCAGATCCAGAGGCAAAATATGAATATTGCATTACTGTCCAAATACACTATCAGACTATAGTGTGTGTGTGTGTGCGTGTGTGTGTGTGTGTGTGTGTGTGTGTGTGTGTGTGTGTGTGTGTGTGTGTGCCCTAGGCATGAGATACAGTAAGTTTGTTTAATGGGAATAATTGAAAATATAAAGGAGAAAACCTTTACTTATTTGCCCATGCCCCCAAACACAGCTATTAAAAATACAGAGCAAACTTTATCAGAGGATATTAGACACCCACACACAACACACACACACATACACACACACTGCACACTATTTATAAAATGATAGGTAGGGTACTTAGCTCGATTATGTCATATCCTGTACAGCGAGCAAACAGAATGAATAGGAAGCTATTAGAGATTTACTATAAAATGGGGGACTTGGATTATGGGGGGGGAAGGTGTTAGATTAAACTACATAGCTATAAGAAAACACTACTATGGGTAAATCTAATACTTAAGATTTTCCTGCTGGTAGAGAAGCAATTCCAACTGAAGACATTAACCAGGATGATTCTGTAGTGACCATGTTTGATCAATCAATGATCAAGACTATTTTTAGCTCCACACATATATCTCAGCTCGGCACAGCTTCCAGAGCAGTAGAAATACATGGACAACATGGAGAATTATTGGTAATTCACAATGCTAAACTATTCTGCACTATCCTGTGGAAGAGTGTTATTATTGTTCTGAAAAGAATAACTGTGACGGGATTATTTAAAATCCTTCAGGACTATCCTGAGATTGCTTATCTTTTTAAGAAACCCCAACTCATTGTTACACATTGGGATAAGACAAAAACATAAAAGCATGTTAAACAGGAGTAACGAATCTAGCAAATCAGCGCCACAGAATGTCAACCTATTAAGATGTTTAACATGTAATTAACACAGCCAATAAATCACAGACCCCAAAGAATCAGCCTTTGTCACTCACTACTCCTCATGAGCACTAACAATCAGCTTTACGGCATAAGAGCCACAGGAAAATTCACTTATCAGTGTTTTGTGCATCTTTGTTCCATAGAAATAAAGGATTTGCTGTTGAGTCACTTCAACAGCATGAACAATAACAGTTATAGCATCTCAGTTTGCATTTCTAGCTTAATCTACAGAGAAATTTTTATTTATTTGTTTGTTTGTAATTTGTTTAAAAAAAATTTAAATCCTCCATCATTCACTGTAATGGTGGCGATAGATTCGACATAATTTACTCGCTCACTCATTCTCTATACCACTTATTCTGTTCAGGGTTGTTTGAGTCCTGGAGCCTCTCCCAGGGGATTTCGGGCATGGGAACATGCAAACTCCATGCACAGAGACTTAAAGGCCTGAATCCAACTCTGACCTTGCAGGTGCAAGGCAACAGTGCTGATCACTACATTAATTCAGATTGTGGCACATTTTCTGTTTCATAATATATTACCTATATATTTTTTTTAATTATTGCTTTTGTTGTTCTTGTTGCTGCTGCTGTTTTACTTTTGGTTAGTTTTTGTCTGTTTTTGTTGAATTTTTTAACTTGGAAAACATAAGGAAGAACGCATGGCTCATAACAGACCCGCTATGAAGTACCATCTTTGCTTGACCCATAGTGATTTTACCAAACTTAATAATATTAAGTTGATTAAAAAAATTACATCTTATATTCTAATGGTTTATAGTTTTAAGTTGTTCAATTTAATGTTATGGAACATCCATGAAATATTTTTTGTCACACTTACATTATAGTAGCTATAAACAGCTTTTCCTTTGCCAACATCTTCCAATTAATTACATTCGAGAATTCAACAGCACTGTGGTACAAAAGTAATTTTTTGACAAACACATCTATTGTTTCAAACATCATTTTGATTCACAGCCTGCAGCATCAGAAGCACTTTGCTTGAAAAGGTGATAAATGACTTTTGTCCAGAATGTCTTATATCAAAGGGGAATTTGAATTCTTTGCCAAGTTTCTTACTATCTCAACATTTACACTTCCAAATACTTTCTGGATTTGACTCTGAAATCTATCCCTGAGTTAAAAACTTTTCACTTACAGTAGGTTTAATATGGACCTCTCATGCACTCTACATGATACAGTACGCAGCTTATTCTCCTGTGATAGATTGAATGAGATTCCTAGATTTAAAGCATCTTCAGAATTAATTAAGGTGTTTTAGGCAAATTGGTGTTTAACAAAGTGTATGCTGCTGGAAATTATTCAAATGACAAATCAGTCAAAAGACTTAAACCACATTTGACCTCAAGCTATCAAACCACCATTCTTTCTAATTCTGGCCTTAATGACATTCGCAGCATGTGAAGTACTTACAGCTCCTATGCCCTTCTTCTCTCTACACAGCTTCTATGAAGACACATTGCTAATTGTTGAGCTTTGAGAGCTCCAACCCCCTGCTGCAGCCTTCTGGACCTTTGGCATTTCACACTGTCTGAGAGTGACATTGGAAGATGTGTTTGGGCAGAAATTAAGAGCATTAGCAGCAGAAGACTTGACCTCTCAGTACAGAAGCACAGAGGGAGACATTTTTAGCCCCATCATTCTATGAGGAGGAATTACCATTGCCTCTAGTAAAATCTTATTGGCAACTTCAATTTAGCAAATCTGCCTTAACTAAATGAAAGTCATGTATTAAAGAAGGCAACATCTGCTCTTGTGTTACATGCTCATCACAGGAATCAAAGGTTGCAATAGACACTGACATTGGGACAGACAACATAATAGAAAACATGCAAATGGAAAAAACTAAAGCAAGTTAATACAAACAGTATAGAGTGGCTGAATACAATCTAAGTCATTTGTGAGAAAGGCAAATTGCTATATATAGAGTAAGCTAATCTGCAGTATATTAGATATGTTGCATACATACTGTAGGCTCCATAGTCATGGTAGGTAAGCTGCCTTTTTTGCTGTAGTTATTCTGGTCAGGGTCTGTCAGTTTGTAAAAATTTGAAAACTCCTCAAGTTAAAAATTGGAATCATTTAACTTTAATGTGCTCAGGTTCATATATGTGTATTACACAGTTTACTCAGGTGGCTAGAAATGATGTAAGCAGCAATTTCTGACATTTCCAAATAATAAAATTAATTAAATAAATTAGCACATTAAGGAACAGGAAACACACATTTCCTAATCTCACTTTTTTCACAACATAAAGCCTTTGAAACAAATACCCACTGTACTGTAGGTAACATATGTATGTTTGAACAGTGTAAACTATTTCCAGTGTAAGATATACTGTATGTTCAGTCGCCCTCCAAATGGCTCAGCAGATAGAAAATAACATATATACAAGAGGTCTCACTTTACTATAAACTGTCCAGCAGAACAAATGTAAGAAACTTGTATTTTTAGCCTCTAGCTTATTTGCTAATTATATGTTAAAATTGCAACATTAAATAAAACAGCTAAATTAACTGCAACATACTTCTCTGGCAAAAATAAAGAATATCTAATGTGTAGAGTTGAGTGTAGCCGAATGTAGCGGAGTAAAAGTAGCGTTTCTTCTTCGCAAATCTACTCAAGTAAAAATAAAAACTATAGTGCAGTAAGACTACTAATTTTTTTCAAAAAGTTACTTAAGTAAATGTAATGGAGTAAATGTAACTTGTTACTACCCACCTCAGATTTGTTGCTAGCATTTGTTGCATTCACCGCTGTGGCCTGGCTTCATTTTGCAGTCAAGGAACCAATCTTGGGATATGCAGGGAAAGGCATCTGATGTAAAACCTTTGCCAAATTAAATATGTGAACCCGTTGATCCAGTGTGGCAACGATTAATGGGAGCAGGGAAAAGTGGCACAGATACTTTTCAGACTTCCTAAATGCCTGAATTAAGAAAACTTACAGATTGCTTTTCAATTTTGCTCCTATAAACCCAAAACATCTTTGCTAAAAATGGTACTAGTGATGCCAGACCAAGGGTCATAAACACTTATTTAACCTGATGTTATTGACATCCGCATCTAAAAGCATTAACATCTCTCCATGATATAATTTTGCAATTTCATACTGGCTGATTTGAATGCTTAGCAGGGGAAAAAAAATGTTTTTTTTCCCCAAGTGAGAAAAGAAGCAGACAAACCATGAGCAAGGTGAAGTAACTTAATATATGTAGAAATATAGCATCTGGTCTGTCCAGACTGAACTAAGTTCATCCTAAAATAGTTTTACTCCTTATTATCATACAGTCACTTGCCTTCCAGCACATTGTTGGGGCTGAGCTTCTCTCATGCCAGGACATTTACACCAAACAGTGCCTGAGGAAGGCTTGGAGGATTTACAAAAACCCTAGCTACCTAATCCACAGGCTTTTTGCCTTTGGGCAGACGTAAGGGCAGTATTAGGAAACCACACACACAAACGCACACACGCACACATACACATATACAGTACACACACAGTTACCCCCCACTGGCCTTGAGGCTGCTGAATAACTGTACTAGTCAGCCATTAATTCGACATTATCTTCATGTAGGGAAAATACTTACAGAGTGCAGTTTAAGTAAAGCACACAACACTTTACATATCCACCTAATTATTTACAATTACCTCACTCACTCATCGCCATTACCGCTTTATCCTGTATTCAGGGTCGTGGGGACCTGGAGCCTATCCCAGGAGACTTAGGGCACGAGGCAGGGTACACTCCATCAATCCATCGCAGGGCTCACACACATACACACACTCACACACCCATTCACACACTACGGGCAATTTGGGAATGCCAATTAGCCTAACCTGCATATCTTTAGACTGTGGGAGAAAACCGGAGTACCCCGAGGAAACCCATCAAGCACGGGGAGAACATGCAAACTCCGTGCACACAGAGACAGGAATCGAGCCCGGACCCACTACACCACCTTGCCGATTGCAATTACCTCGATGCATATATTTATATCATGCTTAACATGTAATCATATAGACAATAACATACAGTCTGACTATTTCTTATCTTTAAATATGAATTGTAGTTTCATAATCATTTTAAATATAAAATATAGTCTACTGGTTTAACTAGTAACATGCCTACTGTTTCAGAACACTAAATTGGTATGCAATTACATTCTGTGTAAGTGTTGAAAATTGTACATGTATTGCACCCAGCTTTGCATACAGAAAAAAATATATTAAAAAGAACAATGAAAAATGACAGTAAATGAAAAAAAAATGAAGTCAGTTTCAACCAAGGTAATTTTATTCTCCTTCCCATTTTCATAAGAAAAGTCAAAATGTCTGTTTGATTGTGATAGGGCAAATAGAGAGCAGATGAGAGTGAGAAGGTGAAATCAGGGTGCAAGAGTGAGAGGCCACAGAGAAAGAGAGAGAGTGTGTGAGAGAGAGAGAGAGAGAGAGAGAGAGAGAGAAGAAAAAAACTGAATCTTATATTTGATGAAACTTCTGCTTTGACCCTATTCATTACAGAAAAAGTTAATACCATTTGCCAGTTAGAAGATTCTATGATTTTTCTGCATTATTATTATTATTATTATTATTATTATTATTATTATTATTATTATTATAATATTTATTTTATTTTAGAACAGTATTTTATTTTAATTACAAACATACAAATAGACATAGTATATTTATTTATGAAGAGGGAATTTTTCTTAGTTTTTCTTAGTGTTTTAGTTTAATTTCATTGTATTTGAATTTTAATAACCAGTACTCTCCCAATGCAGCTTTACAGAAATCCGGAGGTAGATTAGGATCTCTAATGAGCAAGCCACAAAAAGTTCCTGATGGCTAAAAGTCTGAACTATTCAGGTGATATGATTTACTAAGGACATATGAGTACTGGGTAGAAAAGATTTTTGGGAAGTGCCATAAATGTGGGATCATCCAAAGCAAACCTTAAAGTATCCATGTGGGGCACACACACATTGTACTCCCACACACATTACATATTACACTTAGTGTAAGAGTTAATTTGTATAATTATGCTTGCTTTCATAGGCCAGCTGGTTTTAGATTAATGTTAAATAGTTTTGGTTTATTAAGAAATATATCTGGAAAGGTAATACAGTATGTGCTTTTATAATGGTATGGTATAATGGTATGAGTCACACCATATTGGTATTCTCCTGTCCAAGTGAAGTGTGCATTTTGCAGTAGAAGAAAAAAATGGGGAAAAAACAATATACACAAAATTATGAATTAATGCATCACATGGCATCTTTTTATCATATTCAGTTGACCTCCAGAATATTAGCAGGCATTCTTTACAGTATCAATGAACATATAGCACAGTTCAAAAGGAATGCATGTTAGCAGATGGCTGGTAGATAGTGTCTGGTTTTATATGACATTTCTATATGTTATTGTCAGTGTCAAAAGAATCAACATCAAAACAAAGGGTAGCTCTTGCAAAAGAGAAAAAAGCTGACCTTCACTAGAGTCCAAAGTCAGCCTTTGAGAAGATGTAACCTCTGTGTGTGTGTGTGTGTGTGTGTGTGTGTGTGTGTGTGTGTGTGTGTGTGTGTGTGTGTGTTTGTGTGTAAGAGAGAGAGTGTGTGTGTGAACATGTGTGTGTGCTCATACACATGTGTGCTATCAAAATCTATTTTGTACACTAAGATAAAGAAACAGCTACAGACGGATAATATCCGTCCTGGCTCTATTGACTTTAGATATTAAAAGCTAGAAAGCCAGTTCATCAGACATACATTAGGCTGAATTTTAACTGAATGAGGAGTATTTAAAATGTACTTATATATAATAAAACTGTAAAGTTGGCGAAAAAATAATTTGTGGGGACACAAGATGTGTAATATCTTGGTCATTTGGGGTCTTTTTCAAGATGATTTTGGGGATTTTTTTGGCTGTCTGTGCGTCTGTTTGTTTGTGCATGCATCACGTAAAAAGAACTAAACAAATTTTAATGGGGTTTCATGTGTATTTGGCCGAGCTTGAAGAAATCATAATAATATTACCTTAAAAAATGAATTAAATCCTTATTATAACAGATCCTAGCTAAATAGATTATCCATTTAATATATTGTAATATCTATCTATCTATCTATCTATCTATCTATCTATCTATCTATCTATCTATCTATCTATCTATCTAACATGTAAATAAATATTAAACCTTTTCTTTTATGTACGTTTGGCATTTTTATCATTATCGCTTGTCAGATCGTATACATTAATGAATTAAGACAGACATTTTTATTAATGCATCTAGGTTACACACCAAAGTCTATAAATCCTGGAATCCGTTTAAATTTGAGTAGATTATTTAAAAATAAACCCTGGTTCTCACTTTAAATACTTGCAAATGTTGACTTTCTCTGAATAACTTTCTCTGCTGTCGGTTCCAAAATGATTATATAGCTGCTGCCATTTATCTGGGATATGGTTTAGCTGTAATCTAGACTCAGATGACTCAGTGATGGCAGGCTGTAACAGACCCCAGATTTGACACAGTGGAAATTTTAAAATGATTACACTATTTGCTCTGCAGGTGGGAAAAGACATCTTAAGGCATTTTCCACCTATAACACTCCACAAATTGTGGGAGGGTTTGTTGTCTGACAGCTGTTATTAGACATTTGAAAAGCTCAATAGACAGACTGTGTGCTACAGGAAGAGTGATTGATAAAAATTACCTTCTATTTTTATGGATCTGCACCTGAAGCGTGCAGGCAGGGGCATGATAATTCTAAGTGTTATCTTTGAAAAGGAACATGTCCTGGTAATTGGTGTACAAGTCTGCCAACACCTTCCTTTTCATTTGCTCATTATAGGTAATTGACTATAATTGCCCTTAGTAAAATGAAACTTAAAAAATATATTAGGCTTGGATGTCAACCTTAGTTTCACTCAGAATGCCCAGGATAAATGTGAAGAATTCATTTTATATTGGTCAGATTATGTGTCTGTCTACATACAGTATGTGCCTCTGTGTGTTTTTTGGGCAAAATGAATATGTATGAGTATGTATAGGATATTTATCAATGAACTCTTTGTCACACTTCATCTGGTCATGTCTAATATATTAATGATATAGTTATGCTACCTCAGAGCTGCCCAAAGCATCTACACTGTGAGCACTGACTCCATAAATCAAAGACTGAGCAGAGTGACACAATGCATTGGGTTGTTCATCTAGACTTCTATATATCACTAGAATCCATAGTCAGACTCTGAGCTCAATGACAAGCTGACCGTGCCTGTGCATGAGTGGACCATGCTAAGAGCAGTGAATAGGCTGTTAGTAAGGCTATAGGAAGCAGCATTCAGAAACAGGAGGCGTCTGGTGTAGGGCTGCTAATGGCTTATTGATGAATGTGTCTCCCTTTCAGTTTTAGCTCTCAGGCTGTGTTTGAGTGAGCAGAGCCCTTTAAGACACGAAGCATACAGAATGGCTGACAGCTGACGAATGCTTCTGGTGACTGCCTGTGCCACAAAGAGAGGAGCTAGTTAAGTTTAATCTTCACAGATTCATGTTTCAAGCTCATGAAGACTATGAAGTAAAGATTTAGACACAAACTTTATAGTATCTTGGTGAACAACCTTTTATTCTCACAATTAGTTGGAGAAAACTTGACATCTTTTGTGCACTGATGAAAAAAAAATTAATTTCAATTCCCAAACCAATGCATTGGCTATGATAATGTATTGGCTATTATAATGTATGGTAATTGAAATAATAATAAAAAAAATGAATGACACCACAAATCAGAAAGGAATTTATTTATTTCTTTCCTTTAAAATACTATAGTGACAAACTTGCTTTAAAAGAAATTAGAACTTCAATAATCTCAACTTTGCTCCTCCTCTGAGTTTACACTCTTGTCTGGTTTAGTGTTCAGGCAGGTGTGATGGTCTGTGTTTTGTTTCATGGTTATTTGCTCCCACTACATCTGTGCCCAGCTTAAGCTGCAAAAGCAGGTTGTAAAGCAAAAACAACCCCAATCATCTCTCTCTCTCTCTCTCTCTCTCTTTCTCTCTCTCTCGCAGTCATTAATCAAACAACTGTTCTCTGTGCATGTGGGAGTCTCATTTTAAAGCATTTTTTAATGTGACTTTGTATCCTGAGCACTTGCCTGTGTCCAATTATTCATAACTTTTATTAGTAAGGATGCAGAATCTGGGGTGCTAAAGCGTATTACTTACATGCATACTTATGAGAAAACTACTATTTTGTTAAAAATCATGAATGTTATAAACTGTTCAGGTGGTATATGACAAAGTGGTTGGTTAAAATCATGTGGTATTTTGTTCAAGTGCATCAGTATTGTTGTAAGAAACTTACTGAGGAGTCATTTCACTATCTATGCTACATGTTCGTGGACTTTTTTCGAATGTCTCAGAAGATAACTGCTATAATGATTCGACCAGAGAGGGGAAAAAAATGGTCTGTCATGATGCATGAAGGTGCAATTGGGAAATGCTCTCCTATTCAATGTCTGTCAAACATGTGATAAGCCAATATTGATAAAAGCTGTAATCCAAATGCACCCATGCAGTCATTACACACACTCCTTTATCGTATTTTAGATAATACCCAACCACTAAAAATTGTGAAACTGAATTTAAAAGCATTCTGATAATCCAATATAATGTTATGCCTTTCCAAGCCCTTTCCTTCCAATGACTCACAGACCTATATGACAAAGTCTATTGATTTGGCTCTTTTTTCCTTGGTGTTGTTGTTTTTACTGACATTGAGTGTGACATGCCCTTTGATAAACAAACACTGCATATATCCTAGTAAATCATTTGTCAATAATTAAAGGCACATTTGTGCAAAACAAATAAAAATACTAACAAATACTAAGCAATGGGTCAGAATGATCTTCGGTTTATTAGAGAGTGACTTCTAGGTGAGGTCAGTGGCAGTGTGTAGGTGGGTGTAGCAGTTTTTCATTTGCTGGCACCAGTGTTGGGGGACGTTACTTTTGAAAGTAACTAATTACATTACAAAATTACTGTCATTAAAAAGTAATCAGTTACATTACAGCATTACCTTCTGATAAAAGTAACTAGTTAGAGTACTTTTCCATTGGGGAAAATGAAAATTCCTTTGTGATTCCTCATGCATGTTGTTTAGTCATGACCTTAATAATTATTCTACCATCATCACTCAGCGAAGTTTGGCCCATAATCTGTTAACTACTAATACCCCTATCTCACCAACATGGTTTCGCGCGGTGGCCGTAAGTACGGTTCATCATGATTCACCGCAAGTTTCCGCGCGTCGGTCCTCACATAGTCAAACCGCATAGGAATAACAGAGGAGAAGAGGTTATCTGGGGCGGGGCTTGTAGGCCGACTTTCTCACACACCACACACACACACAATAACGGATTGAGAATGACTGCTGTCTGGCTCATGGATTGCATAAATTGTCGGAATAACGGATTACATTTTTGAAAAAGTAACTAAATAACAGTACTTAAACGGTGGACATAACGGGTTAGATTACTTGTTACATCAAAAAAGTAATCCAAGTATTTCTACTTATCGCATTACTTTGTAACGTGTTACACCCAACACTGGCTGGCACATTCCATTAATATGTGCATGAGTTGTTGTGTGAAGCATTAAATGTTGAGGCTTATGCGCACTACAGGATGCATTTAGGTTTTTAGCCACAGCCTCAATGACTAGTTATTTTATCTAAAATATGCAATGTTTAATTCACAACACCAAAATATTTTATTTACACAGACATGTCTTTTCTGTCTAGCCTAATGATTATGTAGTGGTCTACTCGATGCATCAATCAAGAATATATATTGTATCTATTTAGACACACTATACATTTTTTATAGTCTCTCTTCAACTTACAAATAAATAAATAAATATCATGGCATTTTATCCCACCCCCCCACCCCACTTTTAATTAAGTGCTAGACGTATATGTCATATATATTAAATTGTATAAATGTGTGCTATACAAAAATGGAAGTTTATCTCATCCCTTAAAAAATGTTATTGAATCTCAGGAAGCAATATACACTGCTGGTTCCCAAAGTTTATAGTAGAAGTTCATGAGGGCACTTAAGTTTAATGTTTAAAGTTTAATGCTCTGCTGGTGGGGGGCTTTACAGTGTTGCCCTCGAGTGATAAATGTCCAGACCATTTGGCCTGATAAATTTAAGTTAAAAGCTTGGGGAAATGGTGCAATGACCAAATCTTTGAGAAGCATTGTAAACATAGAACACCATTTTGCTGTCAACAGCTTAAGTTGTGCCGAATAATAATCCCATACCATCCAGCACATCTGAATGGCTAAAAAAGAAATAAAATCAAGGTGTTGGATTGACCAAATTTCATTGAGATCCTGTGGCAGAATCTTATTTAAAAAATTATATAATAAAATGCCCTTAAACATCAATTGAATAAGAACTGGCTATTATTCCCCAAACAATCTGAGACTGATAAACTCCTACAGAAAGTGTGTTGCTAAAGGTGGTTCTACATGTTACTGAAATATAGGGTGTACTTGTTTTTTTCACACCTGTTACCTGTTTTAAATTTTAGAAAAAAACATAATTCATAATATAATCTGTAATGTTTTTGTTGTCACCTGAGGTTATGTGTTTGCTTATAGATAATAATGAAGGTGGTAATGATGGTTGGTTAACTTCCTTTCACCCCATGACTATATAAAAGATAATGCCAAGCATTCAAATACACATTTAATTAAGTGAATTTAATTTAAGTTTTGTTTATGACCAATACATGATATGGCACCGTACTTTGTAGACACATGACCATCACACCTATATGTGCTTTTTCAACCCCATTCCAGACTTACTCTTCAATTTGATGTTATAATAACCTACTCTGGGAAGTATTTCCTATTGTCTTTGTAGTATGACTGTGAATGCTGGAACATTTTGTCTCCTTAGTTGTTGTGAAGGAAAATCGCAATGCTGCAGCAAAGACATCCTGTACAGCTGTCTGTTTCCATTTTTTTGGCAATAGTTTGTGGGAAATCCACATATGTAGGTGATGGTCAATTGGTCAGTTGTCCACAATCTTTTGTTGTCATAGCGTGTATTTTAATTGACATTAGAAATATGCAAAAAATTAAAGTAAATGAAAAATCAGGAAGGGACAATTACTTTTTCACAGCAGTGTATGTACCATTTTTTGGAGTAAGCCATGATGAGTCGCGCTGTCATGTGTGTATTGATTATTTTGCCGCCTTGTCCTTACAATATGGTCGTTTCTGTGTTTTTTGAATACTCTGTTATACAATGACAGACATACAAACATACAGACAGACATGCAGACAGAAATGTTTCTGAGACTGGTTTCATGTCCTCCAATGTATGAAACGTAAAGTTATCATTGAAAGAGCGAGCTCTGACCATCGCCAGAGACAAAGCCTCTCTTTTATTTATACACACAGTGTGTGTGTGTGTATATTCATTCATTCATCTTCTGTACTACTGATCCTGTGTACAGGGTCACACACTGTAAACCCGAATAAGTTGGCAAAACTCAAAACATTTGAGGTAATCAGTTACAGTACAAATTTTTTGAGTAATGATGTTTTCAATTTTAAGTAAACAGAACTATCGTTTTTGAGTTTGTTGTATTTATTTATATTAATCATTCTTTATTTGCATTAATGAGTAGCCTAACTCATACTATTTAATAGTAATCTTAAATTTTTTTTAGTTGTTGTAAATCAAAGAAATTGTTGTTGGTCTTTCACCTGCTCCCGGCAATGGGTCGCCACAGTGGACCATCCGGTCCACACACAAGCTTGGCACAGATTTTACACCCGATGCCCTTCATGAAGCAGCCCTCCCATTTTATCTGGGCTTGGGACAGGCACTTCATCCAGTGGCTGAGAATCGAACTCGGGCCTTTCATGTGGTAGGCGAAACACCTACCACTGAGCCACCAGTGCCATGTTACAAATCAAATAAGTAATTTTCTTTATTTTTCTTCAGTTAAATATGAAAGTACAAAATCTATGAATATTAATACTAAAACTAAAAGGAATTCAGAATTTATATTCAAACCCCGAAAACTGGAGTTCCAAACCTGACAATTTCAAAAAATAAACAATTTATGCTAGTAAAGAAGTCAGTTTAAATTAAAGATGAATATTTGCCAGTTACAAGAAATCTTGCTTTCTAACCTCCTAAACAAAAAGTAGCAAAAAGTGGAGTTTACGTTTTCTCCCGTGCGTATCTAAACACATCCTATTCATAACTCTAGAGAGCACCAAACTGTCGACATACAGATGACATAAATCCAAAACATCAACTTTAGGGTCCCCAGATTTGTAAAGATTATACACATATCATCATGCAAAGACAGACCAATCCAGCATCTTGATCAAAACAATTAAACATTGTTTGATGCATTGATGATGTCAGACACAAAATCGCTAGGCTGAAACATTTTAAGTTGGTAGAACTGTAAGGAGACAGTTACTAGGGCTTAAAATATCAAAGTTGTTCAGCTAACTTGAAAAGTGTCATTTCTACAAACTCATAAATACCAAAAAGTTCTAAATACTCATCAAGGTCTATTAATTTGAACTAATTGTAAGTATTTAAGTTAACAGTACTCAATATGTTTAATTACTTTGAGCATTAGGGTTTACAGTGCAGGGAGCCTGGAGCCTATTCCAGGGCACTAGGATAGGACACCTATCCCAGGACACGCAAGCCATCACGTGTGTGTGTGTGTGTATACATTTTATATTTTATTTTATTATTTTTTTTTTTCCCACAAAGATAACCCCAGTAAATACAAAACGCAGTTTAGAAATTATGATTTCATATTAAGGGGAAAAAGCTGTCCTAACCTACAGTTTCCTATGTGAAAAAGTTATTGCCCCAAAACCTAATAACTGGATGTGCCACCACTGGCGGCAACAACTGCAATTAAGCGTTTGTTAACTGGCACTTCACATCACTGTGGAGGAATTTTGGCCCACTATACTATATACAATTCTTTTAATTCATGCACATTGGAGGGTTTTTGAGCATGAATATCCTGTTTAAGGTCATGCCATGGCATCTCAATTGGATTTATGATGTTCTTTTCATAAAATGCTGTGTTCGTTTTGACCAGATCTGTCTCATCAGTACACAGAATATTTGGCCCAAAGTCTTGGGTATACTGTAATCAAGATGTTTTTTGGCAAATGTGAGTCAAGCCTTTGTGTTCTTTTTGGTCAGCAGTGGCTTTTGCCTTGGAACTCTACCTTGCATGCCATTTTTGCCCAGTCTCCTTCTTGTTGTTGAATCAGGAACACTGACATTAAATGAGACTTAAGTGAGGTCTGCAGTTCTTTAGATTCTGTTCTGGTTTCTTTTATGAGCTCTTTGTTGTATGAGTGCTCTTGGAGTAATTTTGACAGGCCGGCCACTCCTGGGAAAGTTCAACACTGTTCCAAGTTTTCTCCATTTGTAAATAATGGATCTCACTGTGGTTCGCGGGAGTACCAAAGCCTTAGAAAGAGACTTTTTACTTTGTTTCATATCTGTTCTTGAATTACTTTTGTTTGCGGCATGATGTGTTGCTTTTTGAGATCTTTTAGCATGCTTCCATTTGTCAGACAGGTTCTAATTAGGTGATTTTTTTTTTTATTCAACAGGTCCGGTAATAATCAGGCCTTGGTGTGGGAAGTGAAATGTAAGTCAGCAGCTTTCCAAAAACATGGTTCATTCATGATTTAGCAAGGGAGGACAATTACTTTTTCACATAGAGTCAGGCAGGTTTAAACAGCTTTTTCCCCTTAATAAATTTAATCATCATTGAAAAAACTGCATTTTATATTTACTTGGGTTATCTTCGATGATCAAATATACAAAAAAATGTAATTAAACTTTTACAATCCTTTCTTTGTTATTTAGCAGCTTATAAAAGCAAATGTTACTATTTTGCATGATGGGCTAGAAGTACAGTGGCAGAAAGTATTGAGTTTGCTGTTGAGGCACAGCCAGTAAAAAATATATATGTTTCTGACCTTATAGGGAAGAAATGATTGATCAAATCAATGTATTTTTTGCATTTTTAATATTGCTCTGGAATGACATTATATAATTGTATGTTATTACATTTATATTCGCATTATAGATTTACTTACTGTGGTTTGAACAAGCTACCACACAATGGTTCTGGAATTAATACTGGTCCTTACTTGAGCTGATATATCTCACATCATATATACTGTATCTCACATGTCCAGAATCCAGACATGTTTCTGTTTTTGGAGTACCTGTACAACTGTTAAGCAAAAGTACATAGTTATGCCTAAAATCTGAATACTTATGTGCACCGTTTCAGTATTAAATTCTCATTAAGCATGTGTAATTGGACGCTTAATATGGCCCAAAGTTTAAGCATGAAGTTAATTTATAGTATTTTTATGTATTTGCTAAGTGCAAAGGTAAGTTAAGTCCATAACTGAAATTATTAGTCCTATTCTATTAGTTTTGAAATACAGTAATTACTAAATAATTAACAGCAGTCCCTCAATAATATACTTGAATTATTTTTTCGTGGGCTTTATCCTAGGAGTCACCACACTGGATAATTTGATCTTCAAAATGCGGCACAGGTTTTCTAACCGATACCCTTTCTGTCACAACCCTCCCATTTTCTAATCAGGTTTGGACTGGCACTGTATGCACCAGCTGTGTTTTATGGGACATAGGGTTAAGGGTCTTGCCCAAGTGTCAAACACTGGCAGCCCAGTGATGACAAGGCTCGAACCCCCGACCTTCCAATAAACACCCAGAAAATCAACTGCCTGAGACAACATTGCCCCAAGAAGAAGAACTGAATAATAAGGCGAAATTTCAACTGACAGCTGGCAATATTGTCTAAGGCACACTGTTACACAAAATTAATAAACACCTCTGGGCCATTCACATTCAACAACATCATCATATAAGAGTGATTAATACAGCATCTTTCTATTTTTCAACATCTAAACTGCACGAATGTAATAATCACATTTTATTTAGAAATTAGTGAAAATTATTATTATTATTATTATCATCATTATTATCATCATAATAAATGTACTTATATGAATATTAATCGTGCAAAAGGAACAATATTAGAACACATTTTATATAGTAATATGTGGCAAGCTACCGACAAACCATTTTCTGGTATGTTTAAGCTTTGCTCTATTCTAACCTTCAAAATGTTGGTTTTACCGGCATTTGGGTGTTCACATTTATAGTAATATTCCTGTTACACAAGATGTAGAGTTTCATACACAAATTCGTTTAGAATTCGTTTAGAATTTGTAGGGCATCAATAGAAACGGCATTGGTTATAAAACCTGTGAACCTATCAAAACTAATAGGACCAGCAAGTGTGGAATTGTAGACTCGGTGATGTCACAAATTCATTTAGAATTTGTATCTTCTCAATATACCATTAAACATTATTTAGTTATATAGTCTGCTGTTAATGGATTCATGAATTACTTTCCCAAAATAATTAGTTTCTTATATCATTTGTCAGCTTTTTCATTACATGTTGAATCAACTTTTAGTATTATGTAGGGTTTCCTGCACTTGCAGCTACAATGTGCTGATACTTTAAATAGCTTTTCCAGAAGTTGTCAATGAGACTTCCTTTAATGTACACGTAACATGCTGTCTTGATAGATCGCTGCGTCATAGTTTCTGCTATTTAATATTTTAAACCAGGCTTGGCACTGACTCAAAGGCTGCCCTGCATCCCTGTGTCCTGCTGATGTGAACTGGGTGGGACAAGACGCCACACCTTTTACATGGCGGGTGAGAAGCCTACAATGAACCACAATCCCCTTTACCAACAAAATTAATTATTGGAATTAATTACAATTTCATGTGCGAATTGCCATTATGTGGTCTCTTAAGTCGTTGTATACACTGATCATCCATAACATTATGACAACCTGCCTAATATTGAGTTGGTCCCTCTTTGACCACCAAAACACTAATAACCTGTGTTATTACTTTTGACACTTGTCTATCGGAACCTTTTCCTCAATTTGAGCTATAATAGCTTTTTCAAAGGCCAGCTTTTGCTCCCCATGTTCATCACTGAGCCTTGGCTGTTCATGATTATGTGGCCAGTTCACTGGTTTTCCATCCTTGGATCACTTTTGGGAGGTCCTGACCACAGCAGCCTTGGAACATCCTACAAGAGCTGCAGCTTTTAGGTTGCTTTGCCTCCTTGCCTTTGTCTAGCCATTACAATTTGGCCTTTCTAACAGTAGCTACATTTTCAAAATCTCCTTATAATGGCTGGAAGTGGGTGTGATATGGGTGTGATATGAAAATGTATGTGCTGGAAGCAGAAAAGATGTGCAGAATAAGTATTTGAGTAGCAGAGTAACTCCAAAACTACAGATCGTGTGGGATGTTGCTGGTCTGCAGTGGTCAGGATGAACCTGTCGACAGGATCAGGAGTTGCTATGGTCATACTGATGTACATGAGAAGCGAAGGCTGACCAGTGTACTCGGATCCAATAGATGCGCTAGTGTAGATCAAATTGATGCAGAGGTTTATGCTGGTTATGATAGAAAAGTGTCAAAACACACGGTGCCTCACTGTTATGGTGGCAAAAGGGGGACATACTCAATATTAGGCAGGTGGTCACACTGTTATGGGTGATCTATGTATATGTCTTCTGTTTTGGATGGCATGGTATGATTATATGAGTGGGCGTGGCTAATGGCAGATGATTTGTTCTCCAGAGTCCAGCTGACTTATAAGATAACCGACTTCCACCCAGACGAACCAGAACCGAACCTTGCGGGTAAAACGAAATAGAATGGCGCACTGAGTGAGGAATCAAACGAGTCAAGCCTTGCGCGGTTCGATTCAGCTGAACGGTCGGTTCGAATGACTCGAATCGGTGGCCGCTGAGGCTGCGCTCGTGCTGCTTCTCTCCAGTGGAGGATCTTAACGAGTGCGCGCGCGCGTCAGTAACGGACGCGCGTGAGACGACAGAGAAGCGGGCGAATCGAAGAGCGAGTGGTGTTTTTTTTTTTCTTCTTCTTTCAGTCGCCGCACGCACATCCAACTCACTTCGAGCAACAGTAGCGACCGCCGGTCAGCACGTATCCCCTCTGCAACAATGATCAGGAAGCTGCTCTTGGTGCTCGGCTTGCTCGCCAGCGGCGGTGAAGGTACAGTGAAGTGATGCTGAGGTGACTGGCGCGCGTGGGAGCGTTCGGGCTAGTGTGCACAGAGTGTGTGAGTGAGAGCTGAAAGGCTGTGGGGAAGAAAGGAGACGCCACAGCAGCGGGGCTTAATTTTGTTCCGCGGCGTTTTGCAGTTCGGGCACGTCCTGTTGGAGAAAACGGTTCTTTTGACAGCCTAAGCCGGGCTTGTTTAGAGAGCGATGCGTCGTTGTCCGCACTTGTTCATAGTGCATGAACACGCTGTGCGAGAACACACTCTTATAGAGGATAATTTCAAGTCTTTGGTTCGATGTCGGTGTTTACAGCGGGAAAAGTGCTCTGAAAAGATTCGCTTGCTGATATGATGGAAATGTGAGATCACCTCGCGATGAGTCAGATGTTTGGGAAAAGATCTTAAAATGCATCTAAATTCTGGTATGGTTTGATGCAAGGCGAGCATTTGGACAGCAGAATGAGTTACCCCGTGCTTTCCCGCCCGTCTCGCGACTGACCACTGATCTCAGCTCAGTCTGCTGCTGCCATTAACTTGTTCACTTCTTGGTCCGAGTCTGAGCTCTGAGTGAGAGTGACATGGTGCTCTCGCGCTGTGCTCATCGAGTCCGTGTGCACACGAGTGTGTGTGTGTGTGTGTGTGTGTGTTGCCTGCTGGGACACACCGGTTCTTTCCACACGACAGCAGGTGGAGATAGAGCACTTTATACTGACCAGTAGTCAATGCACGCTAAAGAGGCAATGTCTTGAACTGCACAGCACTGCACTAAACAGTACTATAGGTCTATATAAAATTACTACTACTCCATAAAAACAAATACAGGCTGTGTACTGTCGCATTAATAGTGTGGAAATACCTAGCTATTATACTAATAACCTGTGAAGCAACACTGCAAAGCTATTAGTAACCCCCCTTATTTTAGATTAGACCTATAGACTAAAGAGAAGTCCACAAATATATAAAGCATAGTATCAGTAAGTAGTACACACTTCTAAACTCTACCTTTCCTTGTCACTAGAGTGGTACCTTAACTTATCCTTGTCCCTATTGCATGCAATGTTTACTTTGCAAAGTGCATCCAACGTCACTCTAAAAACTAATTTCAGGCTCATTTATATACCTTAAATCCCAAACCGGTTGTAAACCAATTTATATACCTTCAATCTCACAATTGTTTCTTTTCACCACCTGAAAACATTTCCCAAGGTGCATTAGCCCTGCTAAATTATCTTAGGTATATGTGAATCTGGGTGTTCTGGGTGCTTTGCAAGCAAAAAAAATGTATTCACATCATGTATGCACTCTTTATTCTCTGGGTCCACCGTGACCTTGACAAGGATTGCGCTTTCCTGAAGATAATATATATTATCTACCACTGCTAATGCAGTTACAATAGTATTGCATAGGAAATAAAACATTTCAGCAATGTCAGACATGAGGAATACTTGTCAGATTTTACTGTAGTTAATTTATGGCAAGTTCAATACAGAAGTAGACAACAAACACTGGATCCCTTGTTCCAGTTTGCAATCCAGTGGAGCAATGCTGTTTGCAGAGACTCAGCTCAGCTATATTACAATCTACAGGATAACAAGCATGATAGTGAATGTTGGTATTATGATAGTTAATGCTTTGGAGTCTCTTTTAAGCAGAGTTTACTGTATACTGCACCAGTCTCTTTATGAAAATGTTTAAGCTAAGAATTCATATCCATTCCGAAATTTTGGACACCACGAAAATCGTTATTTTTAAAATGGTGATATACAAGTAATATGCAAATTGTTCAGGGTGGAATTCTTATTTAAATGTTCCACTTCAGTGATAAACCTTGATACAGATTAGTAAGTTTTTTTAGCACAATAAAAATTATAATACAAATTGAAGTTGATGCATGTCTCAATAATGCAACAGAATGTTTACATATCCTTTTAACCAGATTTAAAGGTATGCCATTGTTTTTTGCAAATGCTTTAAAAAATAGTCTAATGTACATTTGTATGGACAGATCATTGATGTTAGGGTGATGTTATTAGATTTTAAGAGCTTTATATTTTTGTTGATGAATATTGAGATCATTTTAATTAACATAGTAGCACTTGACCTGTGTTGACCCCTACAGTGTATGGCCAAAAGTATGAGGTCACCTGATCATCACACCCATTTGTGGATCATAATCAGGATGTAGTTACAAATGTAGTTACACCTGTCTAGAACATCTTTGTATCATGTACTGTAGCATTAAAGCTTCCCTTCACTGTAACTGAGGGGCCCAAACTTGTTACAACATGACAATGCCCCTGTACACAAAGAGCAAGATTTACCAAGGTTGGAGTGGAAGAGACATGTACAGAGCTTTGACCTCAACCCCACTGAACAGCTGTGGGATGAACGGGAATGCAGAATGCACCCCAGACCTCCTTACCTGCCATCAGTCTCTTAGACGTCACTAATGCTTTTGTGGCCAAATGGACAAATCCCTACAGCCATGCTCCGAAATCTAGTGGAAAGCCCTCCCAGAAGAGTGACAGTTATTGTAACAGGAAAGGGGAATAAATCTGAATAAGATCTCAAGAACATACGGGTTTGATGTTCAGGTGTTTAGTTTTGTTGTACTTTTGTGAATTCAAAAATAAAAACAGGAACCTAGCAGGAATGCGTAATATTACTGTACATATTTTTTATTATTGATCCTAATATTTAAAAGTATTTTAAAATACATAAATATGTTATGAGTGTGTATATATGGGGGGACCATTCATTACATAAATATGTTTATCCCCCATACACACACATACAAACATGTGCACACACGCACATACATTCAATCAATACATCTGTTGTTGATCTAACATCTCTCTCAAACTCTCAGTAGTGATTGGTCTCACACTAAGCTCTGAATATCATTTAGGTTTCATTCAGGTCGGATTACTTAACTGTCAGGGCGTTGTTAATGTTTGTAACGGTGTAAAATGATATGCTGTGCCAGTGGTGTGATGTGGCATAATGAAGGCATGGTTCTGAATCTTACTCTCAGAATGCAGCAGTAGTAGCTGGAATAAATGCCCAGAAGCAATGTTCATGTGCAAACATTTGCATGTGTCACCTGACACTAATGAGAAGGAAAGTGTCACCAGTGTTCTTTGGAACTCTATTTGGTCCCAAATGGGTGTATTAAAATTGTGTTTTTTCCATACATGACATTTACCCAGACCCTAAACACACATTTGTCTGTTTGCTTACCTGAAGGTATACAGTTCAGCTTGTTTTAATGGTGTGCTACTGTTATGCCCTTGCAAACAATTTATTAACCTTTTAAATTGTCATATTTTATGCTAATAATGAATTTCACATTTATGTTTAAACATCACTAAAAAGTCACAACAATTGAGTCAGTGCTTGTTTGAGCCACTAACAGGTCTCGCAATAATGAAACTCCATCTCTTGTCAAATGTATTTTGAAATTTAGCAAGCTGCATTTATTTTGGTAGTACTCTATGTTGCTCATTTCATTGTTATGCCATGTGAACTCATAAATATTTAATACCACATCCAGTACATTTACCAAAAAGATGTTGTTTAATTAGAAAATCTAAATGGCAGCCAAAACCTTACATTCATACCCAGTTTTTTTTTTAATTAAGAGAATAATAGAATGATGTACCATCACTGTAAAATGCATCAATAAACTCTGTTGTTTAAACAACAAATAATTGGACAAACATAATAATAAAAACTAGTAGTTAAAGCAGTTTAAAGCAGATGTTTTTCCACTTTAAGGATTATGTCTAGGACTGTTTCTATTTCCAGATGCAGTGACTACCATAATTTGACTACCATGACTATCGTCTTAAGCTAAAAGAAACATTTATATTTATTTATTTATTTTATATGATAATAAATATGCGCCCAGACCTATTCAGTTAAAGATAATAATATATTTTTTACCAATGGGCACAGGTAGGACTGCAGGATGTATTCGATGCCTATTGAAGCCATAAAAATACCTTGAATGTCTAAAGCACTCATTTAAAGCGCTTCCAAATTCCAACATGCATGAATGTTGAATTAAATAAATTCAGGAATTACATTACCATAAATTTCTAAAAAATAAAAATAAAATAAAAAACACAGCAAATTATTTAATGCTTTCATAATGGAGTAATGATATGTCTAAACTTTTTTAAACATCAGTGTTAGCTGAACATTCTTTTCAGAATAAGGATTAACCTATTGATTTGCATCACTTGGTGACTAAGTATGGATTATGTGCTGATAAAAAAAGAGCAATTGTCCTGCTCAGTTCTACAGTTTGAGAAATTTTGGCAGAAATCTAGTCGTCTTGGGAAGGTCCTGATCCGCTCATGAAAAAGACATCTTTAAACAATGGAAAATGAAATTGACTCTATGACATCTTCATACGGTCACTGTGCCCACTTAAGGCATCTTGAAGATGTGTCCAGAAAAGCTTGGACAAAAATTCAAGGATATCTTTATCTCCTTGAAGATGTGTGCAAAAAAAAAAAAGACAAATAAATAAATAAGATATATCACTGTTTACATGTATAAAGTAAACAGGCATATCCATCCATATAGGAACCTCTGTTGTCCAACTAGGGATGGTGGAGGCCAATAGTTAGCCTAATCAGCATCTCTTTGGACTCTGTGAGGAAACCAGAGAACCCAGGACCTGGAGGTGCAAGGCGACAACCACTAAGCCACTGTGCTACAAGCAGGCATGTGTATTGAACGATTAATAGGGGATCAATAGTGCCTTCTGTCAGTCATTATTAGCAAGTCCTCTTACTAAAGTCTTCACTGAGTAAACAGTAATACTTTATTTTCATGAAGATGACCTAATGACTTCTTTAAGTAGTCTTGAGTATTAAAGAAGTTCTAGGGGTAAAGACCTTCTAGCCCTACTAGAGGGCTAGTCCTCGTGCCTACTGGGACGAGGGGACTTGGTAAACTCAGTTGTTGCACGTGACACTAAATCTCTTCGTTATTTTGGCTGTAATACAGTATATGAACTCTTACTTAGAGTAAAGTGGTTGTTAGCCTGGGGTTACTTTATTAAATGGCTCTCTCCCTGGGTGTGATCATCTTAAATGATCTTGTGAGTTGATAGTGTTACCCAGGAATTGAAATGTCTCTTGACAATGTTTGCAAGCACCAATTCTTAAAATACTGCCACACTTTACATGGCATTTTCCCAGGATGGCAGCAGGAACCAAAATGTGATAACCACTTGTGCCACGAAACTCACTGCTGCATGTGTGTGCTAATTAGTTTGCTGGAGAACAGATTAGATCATAGTGCAGTATATCATAAATGAATTCCAGGCCTATTCACAGTTTAGGCTAGGTATCTATTAGCACTGATTAAACTCTTTCATTATTTAATAGTCTTAAAAAAAATCTTTTGTGACAGTTTTCTATACTTTGACTAAAGATTTACGCCATAAATGATTATTCCAACATTATTAAAAATGATCAAAAAGAGAAATTTGGCAAAGGAGTTTGTTTGGCTGATTTATGCATAAAAATAAAATAAAATAAAAAAAATTCACTTTATGAAAGTATAAGAAAGTATTTCACAGAGAATGTGCTTTGTAAAAGGACATGAGAACTGTTCCTGGTAAAATAAATGTCTTAACCTAGCGGTTGTGAGATTGGATAATACGTCAAACTTGGTGAAATTTGATTAAACACAAGATTAGTCTCTTGCAAGGAAATTACGCCCCCCCAACACTGTATGAAGAGCAACACTGCTTTGATGCAGCTCGAGATAGAGAATCTGGGCAAAACACACAACCACCACACACAGAAACAGATGTCTTTGGTAAGGAAATGTCAGCAGGTAAGTTAAGAATTTATTAGTTAGTTTTCTGGCTCTTGCTACAGAAAGTTTACTATTATTTAGAAAATGTGTGAACATGTTTGGATTCAGCAGCTAGTTTGAAACCTATAGTTTTCAAGCTAGTCTTTAGTTTCCACATCAGATGAATATAAGACGTAATACGGAGTGGTTTAAAAAATGTATACACACTTCAACATGAAAATTACATGCCTCTCTTCTGATGGTTACATCATAGAATCAACAATGGTGTAAATACTGACATTTTAGAGGAAACATAATACTATGCATTGCTACCATAATTCAATTTGTGTTTTAAAAAGGGGCATAGACAACAGTTGAAGTGAAGAGCAAAATATTAAATTGTACAATATTAAACACCAACGCTACACTGTGGTTAGCACTGTTGTCTTGCACCTCCAGGGTAAGAATTCATATATTACAGCCAAGATGATGAAGAGCTTAAGTGTCTTGTACAACTGATGTTACTAAGTAAATACTGCATGTCTAGATACCAGTGCACATTGTGCAGATGTATTCCCAGTAGGTCTGGGTTCGATTTCCACCTCGGGACTTTGTGCATGGAGTTTGCATGTTCTCCCCATGATTGGATGATTGGCGGGTTTCTACTTTGGTTTGCTCCTACAGTCCACGGACATGCAGATTAGGCTAATTGCCGTTACCAAATTGAGTGTGTGTAAACAGTGTGTGAAGTTAACTCATAGCCTGTTATTATATTATAAGGAGTAATACCTTTTGTGCAAGTTTATGACCCTTATTATCACGTGTTATCTTCACTTAAAGGCAGAGATGGACTGGGCAGCAGAAACTTTGGTTGTCAGTTTGATTTGTGTGTGGATGCATGAAAACTAGGCAACAGTAGAGAGAAATTTCCAGAAGCTTCTGGTGATTGTGATGTGGAAAGCAGTGTGCAGGGTGTAGTCTAGCCCAGTTATTTAAATAAATCTAAGAAATTATAAGTGCTCTTTTTTTTATCAGCCTTTTTAGCTATTTTTAGATGTTCGCTCTTTTAATGATATCTTTTTACGTTTCATACATTGGAGGACCTGAAACCTGTCCACCAGTCTCTATCCACCAAGAATTTGTCACAGCATCACGCAAAACTATACAGAATTTAATGAAACTTTGCCGGTCCTTAGATCTTTGCCTGAAGTTAAACATTCACCATAAATGAAAGAAAGTAAGTAGAACTGAGGTTTTGAGCAGTTTTGTGAAATTATAAACTAGAAGTTTGGACATCGTTCTGCACATGCGCCAAACTGTGGGCGCATCCTAAATGAACCGCTGGACAAATTTAATTAACCTTTTGCACTACTTAAATATATGTCTGAACTTGAACCTGCACCATATGTGAAATGAAAATGTCTAGTGATGTTGTGAACAGGAAGTTTGCATGATTTAATAATCTACTACTACTAGAGTAATTTTAAGACTAAATTTAATCTTCATCCAATCTACAGTACTTTCTCACTTTCTCATTTGTTATACACTCTCCGATTACAGAACAGGGAGTGTATTAAGCTGACGACGAAAGAAGTAGAACTTAGCTTAAACATGGTGTAAGATACTCAACCTTACAAATATATATTTTATTTATTAATAAGTTAGGCAAAGAGTTTTGGCCTACAGAAAGACAGGCAGACATGTACGTGGGATTCAACCTAAAATAACAAATGCTGATCAGCTTATTTTTTGCTTTAACCTTTAAACTATTTCTACAAACATTCTTTCTACTTAAGCTAGTATAGAATAGTCAGTACTTAAATATACAGTATATAATGGGAAATGTTGACAGGATAGAGATGACTAGCTACTGAAATAATTCCTAGTCCAGTGGTCACCTGACACAACAGTTAACAAGCAGGTTTACTAGTGCAGTATGGTCATTTGTAATGCTTTCCTTCTATGACCTACCTCTTAGATTTCTGAAAAAGATAGCACAAGTTTAGCTTGATGAAAATTGTCATTAATCAGGTCAATGCTATATCAAAATGAAAGATGAATGATTTAGCTTAATTAATTTTTAGCATATTTTATTTGATTTTTAAAGGTTATGTAAGAGCAGATGATAAGCATTTGCAGGATCCCCCACAGCAGACATTTTGTAGTAGTGTCACCCTATATAATAATAATAATAATAATAATAATAATAATAATAATAATGTTTTATGCCCTTTCATTCATGTTGTTTGGACAAGATGGATAAATGCAGCCTCTCAGCTGCCCCTACCAATAGCTAGAAAAGGTTTTAGTAGGATCCGATTAGGATCTGTGTTTGATTAGTGTGGCCCAAAACATTCCTGTAGTATATACTATGGCTGCAGTTTGTCAGAGCAACAGTGTAGCTGTCAACATTATGCACTTTAAAATCTTTTTTTGAAGCTGGAATCCTGTACAGTAGTGATAGTAGCTCTTAGTCTTCATGACAGTTGGCTACCCTGACTGGTCCACTCCTGCTGTGCATCCAGTTCAGTAGCCCAATGTCACTGGATGTGAAGCAAACAACATAACTGTAGTCACAGCCGCAAAGCAGAAAAAAATAATAAGTCTATTATTGATTTTCATTATATTAGCTGAGTTAAAAGAAAGGACCAGGACGCATGTGCTATAGAGAGTACAACCATTTGTGTTGATGCTCATTCTTTGGAACAAAGCCCTATTTTTTTCCATACTTTTTAAGCTGGCAGTCTCCCATGCTGAGCTGCTTGGACAGTAGACGCTAGGTGCATCACTAGCACCTGGGAGACGTGTTTGCCAACAGCCCTGGCAGCTTAACATTAGAGCAGGTTGACATTGGTGCCAGGTTGAAAATGAGTGGCTTAGCCACACATTTATTTAGGCAAGCACTGAATAATGGCAGGATGGATTTGAAATATAGATGTGAAATCCTGTCACTATTTCACTAAACGGAAAACCACAGTAATTTAAATATGGGTGCTTTCACTCATGTGCCCTTCAACTCACTCCTTATAACCCCACACACCCATTACAGTCTATGAGCTATGCAGAAGAAAATAATATATTCTGAAAATATGCCTGCTGTTAGGAGAATTTAATATTTTCTGCACTCTTCATTTTGTGAGGAGAAAAAAAAAGACAATATCGCAGCATCTTTCACATATCTGGAGCTTCAAGCAGGACTGTAAGTATTTCAATACTGTGCCCTTCTGCCATTATATATGTGAGATATTGAAAACCTTTTTCTACTTGACCTGCTCTCCTTCTGTATTTTTAGACGTCATGTAATTTAACTTTTATAGGTTGTCCTATAAAAGACACGGCAAGAGGTTCATGGGAAATTGCTGGTGTGTGAATTCTTTCTGGGCACAAATCGATTGCATTATGTGGTTAATTGAGTGAGTGGAGTGCCACAAAGCTTGTGCAAAATTGCAGTTTCCCCCTGCGGGACTTCCTTATGAAAATCAATTTGATGAGGTATATCCATGCGTTGTACGTACATAGGGAAACAATGTTAATTTTAATGAGACTTTTTTCATTCATATGCACTAGCACAAATACACCATCCACTAGTAGTTCTGCCCAACAATTATTCATAACTTGTGTGCACTTAACTCACACACCCTAAGAATGACTGTTTTTTATCAACAATGTGGCATGTCATTGATTATTTTCTAATACGCATTTCTTTCCATGGTTGCTTGAAGGTACAATAACTATATAATTGAACTTTAGCAAACAGGATAAGTCATTGCCAAGCTGAATAGCAATTTATTTTTACCGCTACAAGATTACCCTGAAGGAATTTGGTATAAGCTCGATGTGCTTGAAATAATTTATTATTAGGCACGGGATTAATTCTTTTTTTTTTTTTTTTTGCAGAGCTTATTTCCATGATCCTGCGAAGTGATTTATAGTGTATTAAAAACTAGTGTTCTACAAGAACAGTCTCCAGGAAAAATATACTGTTTATATATACAAGGAGTGTTCAAGTCAATCTGGAACCTTTGATTGTGCAGATAGACCACATAGAAAGTTGTCTCAGCATGCCAGGGCCATGATTGTGATTGGACTGTCTGCTTCATGTCAGAAATGCTGGCCTTCCAGGAACTCCTTTAATGGCCCAAACATGTGAAAATCACTTGGAGTGAGGTCAGGGCTGTATGGCAATAATGTGGCAATAACTCACAGCTGATTTGCTATAATGTGCAAGTTATGTTCATTAATGATTGTGTGTACAGAAAGATGTGTCTCCTACAGTGACAAGTTATTTGCCAACTTTCAAGGATCGAGTAATTGAATAAGCAGGTGTTGCCAAACTTTTTACTGGTACTGTGTGTATACTACCAGTCAAAAGTCTGGACGCACGATCCCCTTCAAGGGGCTTTCTTTGTTTTTATTATTTTCAACATTGTACATTAACATTGAAGATACCCAAACTATGAAAGTGTTTAGTTCACAGATGTGCCTTGTCAAAAGTTAATTTATGACAGTTTTTTCCTTCTTAATGTGCTTTAGACCATCAGTTGTCTTGTGCAGAGGAAGGGTGGGTACTACAACTTCTGTACAAATCAATATTATGCCAAGAAATTACAAAAGAAAACCCAGTCCAACATCACTTTAAGAAACAAAACTCAATCAACCTATAAAAATCTAAAGAACTTTGAATGCATCCCCAAATGAGTCGCCAATACCATTAAACACTATGACGATACTGCCTCTCATAAGGACCGTCCAACACCTACCTCTGCTGCAGAGAATAGGTTTATTAAAATGCCCACCTTAGAACGCCCCCGAGTTACGACACCTCAGATTAGAGCCCACATAAATGCTTCTTAGAAATATAGTGCATCTACAAAATTTAAATCATGAAAAAGTAATTTTCTCATTACTTTAAAGTAACAATTTTAACTCTCATATGTCAACATGAAATATTTCAAGCCTTTTTTTATTTCAATGATTATGGCTTAGAATTTCAACAAAAAATAAAATCCAGTATTTGAAAATATTAAAATACTAAACTTAAAAATTTTTTGGGTTTAACCCTCATTTCGAGTAAATTACTATTCATACAGAATAAATAACATGCTTCTCCCAGTCTAGTTCGGTACACACATGGGGAAGACTGGTCCAGAAGATGATCAACAAAGAGAGTAAGCCACAGAAGCTGTTGTATTGAAGCATATTCATGGAAAGTAAAACTGTTAGGAAAACAGTGCACAAGCACAAGGATGAACTCAGTCTTAGGAAGTGTGTGATGCAGAACCAATTCAAGACCTTGGGATAGCATCACAAAGTGGGGCGAGAGGCTGGAGTCAGTGCATCAAGAGCCACCATTCTCAGAAGTCTTAAGGAACTGGCCTTCATCTGACTGAACATCTGGATTCCTAGTATCAAACCACTCCTGAATCAGAAACAATGTCAGAAGTATCTTGTCTGTGCTAGGGAGAAAAAAATCTGGACTGCTGCTCAGTCTAAGAAAAATGGAGAGGTATAGAATCCAAGTAGCTTGAAGTCCAGTGTAACGTTTCCATACTCTGTGATGATTTGGGGAGCCAGTCGTCTGAAGATGGTGGTCCACCATCAAAGCAACGTTGTCTTTAGTGTCGATTTCTGAGGCTGGTAACTCTAAATGAAATTCCTCTCTGCAGTAGAAGTAGGTTTTGGTCTTGCTTTCCTGGGATGGTTTCATGAGAATCAGTTTCGTCATGGTGCTTGATGGTTTTTGTAAATGCACTTGACAATTCTGTTTTTCCACTATTGAAATATTGAACTATTCCATGACAGCTGACCTCCAAGTCTTACAATAACAACTGACTGTTATTGTTATGTAATTACCTAATGTATGTGTTATTTCAAAGTTTTGAAATCATCAGTAATTTTCTAGAATGTAGAAAAATAAACCCAACCTTGTGTCAAAATTTTTGACTGGTATTGATATATACAATTTAGCACTTTCTGCATCTTAATTTGAACAATAGTGAATGAAAAATTAATAAATAAATAAATAATGGCTCAACATGGCACCGCCTGACAAGTGTGCCAAACAGCCAGTCAGAATTTGTTCCAGGCTTGTTGCCAGGTTAGGTGGCTTTCCAGTAATTGGGATAGAAAAAAGGGTTATAAAAAATAGCGAAGAGTGTGCAGATATGATTCTTTGTACTGATGTTAGTTATTATTCGACCTGTTTTTTTCCAAGGCTTTCAGAAAAACGAGGGGGATTTTGGCAAATTGATCTGGCAACCCTGGTGAGTACAGAGTGAGATCCCAAGAGTGTTTGAGGAGGTGATAATACTGTCTGTGCACAAGAGAGATAGTTGACTGACTGAAAATATAATTTGCAGTATGCTAAAAACAGTAAAACTGAACACTTACGTACTGTAGGGTAGAGATTGATACATTGAATATGTTTGAAGCTCTAGGTAAGGTTTCACCTTGAAAGGCTTGAAGGGTCTGTGCTAATGTCTTGGTGCCAGATACTACAGACATGTTGTGGAATCCATTCCCCAATGGGCCAGAGCTATTTTTGACAGTTTAAGATTTTTGGGGGGAAATTCCCCTGATTTTCTCTCTAAATTAGTCATAGACAATTCCCCAACATCTACTTATTGGCCCCTCTCCCATCATGATGACATGGAGGGGTGAGTACTATCATGTTCTTTCTTTGAGACAAGAGACACCAGCCAAACATTTAGCCAGCATCTTTTCTAACTCCTCACGCAGTGCTGGGAACAGTGTAGCACAATTGGAGGAAATCGCTATCTGCCCTTCCCACTCGCATGAGCTCAAAGAAGCATATGATTGGCTAGTGTTGTTATGATTTGATGTGAAAGCGCAGGTTTACCATTCCTCCTCCCGACAGCACGGCCAATCTGCTGTCTAGACTCCTGGCTATGAATGGCTGTGTTAACACCTGGGAATCTAACTTCTGTTACACATCTCGGGTGTATGGAGGTGGTTTTAATGTTATGGTTAATTATTCTGTAAATTCATGGTAAAATACTATTTAATATTACCATATGACTAATTAATTAAAATAACCTTTCTATTTTAAATGTACATATCCCATGATCAATATATTTTAAGGTCACAACCGTTCATATTTATAAGAATAGATGTATGAAGTTCATTTCAGAGCAGAAAGCCAGATCTATTGATTACCAGTAGTCAACTTCTCTCTAAGGCTTTTATGCTAGCAAAGAAGCCCTGCTTCTTCCCACCTCACTTTTGCCAGCAGATAGACAGAGACTGACAAGCTAAGAGGATTGATGCTGGTGAAAAGAGGCCAATGGACAATGTGAGAGGAGACTGAGAAATTTGTGCAAAATAGATCCGGTGAAAGGCAATGCTGAATAGAGTACATGCTGAAACACTCACAGTGGGATTTAGGAGCTTCATGGCCCCCCGGCATTTTGTAACTATGCTTGCACATTCTCAGCCACAGCCGGTGTTCTTGCTTATTACGGCTTTAATGGACATAGCAGGGACCTTCTTCATTGACGTGTTCCACAAGATAAAGAAAGATATATCTAGTGGTGTGAGTTATTGTGCAATCTTATGCTCTCTCTCTCTCTCTCTCTCTCTCTCGCTCTCTCACATACACACGCAATGCCTAAAAAGGAGGCCAGAGGGATGTGAGGCCATTTTTATAATGTCTAAAATGAAATCACGGGGCTGGCATTTTATTCTTCCAGTCCCAGTTATTATGAAGCATGCATGAATAAATCTTCTGTTCCCCCTTTTCCTCCTATCATGTAGTAGCACAATTTAGAGAGCACATTCTCGTCTGCCCCTATGATTTTCCTGTCATGCGTTGACACAGAATTAGAGGCCAGCATATGCACTTTGTGCCCACCCTCTTTTACAAGGCCTTGTCTATAAAAAAGCATATTTCAGTTTCGCATAACAGCTCTAGAGTTAATGCATCTGAGATTAAATGCTTGGTTTCTTTATAGCCTCTTGGTAAATTTTTGAAAATGATGGTGATTGTAACCATACATTTTTCAAATTTATAACACTAGGTCCTATTCTCTTTGATAATATTAATGAATTAACTACAAACATGGATTCCTGAAGTAAAAAGTTTAAACATGCACATCAGAGGCATTTTTTTCATTAGCATAAAAAACGCTCTAAGGGGAGCAGATTGCAGTCAGGTTTACAGGTGACATTCACAGACACCACAAATCTTTCCTGAAAATACTGAACGATGAAAAGAAATCCCAGTGAACATGAACTAATTTGCATCTTTACCGTTATGGTGTCAAGTTACCGATTCGAAGCAGTGGGGGCGTAATCTTGCGGCATGTGTTACCAGGTACACACAGCTGTATTCAATACTCTGAGCAGCATGTCAAAAAAACGTGAGTGAGTTTGACCCTGCTGTGCTCCCTACAGACTCCTTGTAATTATAGCCAGAGAAAGATCTGTCGGTTCTATCTACAGGAACGCTGTTTGTCATTGTGGAATGACCCCCAAACTTACATCTAGCCTGCGATGTGGAGGAACTGCAATGACATTTGAGACAAACATCAATTCAGTTTTAATGTAATGAATATGATATTTATCGGCAGGAAGCTGTAAATGAATGATTAAAAACCAGTTTGACCTTGTTGACATGGTGAATTCAAGAGTGTTTCATCATGGTAATGAAAGCTTAAGTGTCTCCCTTCCTTCCCTGTGCAGTGGAAACAGTGCGTGAAAGAAATCACTGTGTAAAGCCCAGATAAGTCGTATCATGTGACGCTTGGTGGTTTCATGATTAATGTTGCAGTGAATCACTGTGTATCTCTGTGTGTGTGTGGTGCTTGTCATTCTGTTAAATGTGGTCTGGGGTTTTATTTTTTATTTTTTGCATTGAGGTGTGTGTGTTCTGCTTATATCCTGCTGTTCTCCCGGTCGTTTTCAACCACCGCTGGTTCTCCCGAGTGTTGACTCAAGTTCTTGGTGTCTAATCTGTATGTAAGCTGACTAGCAGAGTTAACACCATGAAGTGCACTACTTCTGCTTATCCCCCTTTCACTCCACACATTTCTCTTTCTTTATCCTCTACTTCACACAATTCTCTCTTGCTATCCTCCACCACTCTATACATCTCTCTACAACATTGTGCCATGTAACATCCATACTAATCAGATTATCCCTAGACATAAAGGCTGTCTCTGTTGGTTCAAAGTACTGATTTAATGATGTTAATCTTGGACTAATCGACATGGTGTGTGTGTGTGCGTGTGTGTGTGTGCGTATGTGTGTGTGTGTGTGCATGTGTGTGTGTATATGTGTGATTACTTTCTTAAATGGACCAAGAGGTAGGGAATGGAGACTAAGCTACTCCTCATTAACTCTGGATCCAGGGTAGACACATTACACAGTGCAAAAAAAGAGAAATAGCTATCTGTAGGCTTCGTCAGTTTCTTCTTTTTTCTTTCTTTTCATTCTCCAACTTTGTGTGTATCTAGATTCCAAGCTGAGAGACCAAATGCTCTGTAACTAGGCAACGTTTCATTTTTAAACAAATGACCTTTGCATGTGACTTTTTGCAAAAAAACACTCCTTATATATAATTTATGTAAGAAAATATAGACACATTAAACAAGCAATTCAAGAGAGATGGGAATCACCAAGGATCACCCAATACGACGTTATCACAAAACCTTGATTATTCAATTTAGAAATATATGACTTAAAAATGACTTTTGGAATGGTTCCTAAAATGGTTCCTGGTCATCTTGATATTCTTAATCTTTTATTTGAGAATTTGACAGCATGTATTCACACTTATCTTGGGAAGCTTACAATAGAGCTTTTATAGTCTAAAACTATTTTATTTGCAAACTATGCTGAAAAACCTATTACTCTTCTGTGTGGAGTTTCTGTGCATGTTCTGTTGCCTGGGTTTCTTCCATGTTCCTTAGTCAGACATTCATCTTCTATACCGCTTACTCTATACAGGGTTGTGGGGGCCTGGATCTTATTCCAGGAGGCTTTGGGCACATGGCAAGGTACACCTCAGACAGGGTGCCAATTCGTTGCAGGGCCCACACACTACATGCAATATGGGAACACAAATTTACCTTACCTGCATGTCTTTGGACTGTGGGAGGAAACCGGAATACCTGGAGGAAACCCACCAAACACATGCAGACTCTGTGCACACGAGGAGGGAATCAAACCCAGACACTGGAGATGCGAGGCCACAGTGCTAACCACTATGACACTATACAGTACTATACTGTACTACTTTAGTCAGACATTTTGCAGGGTTTTGTACCAGCACACTTACTATACCTTATTTATTATTCTGCAGAAATCTGAACAACCTTTTATGGTGGCATAGCGGCTGTTGAGAAAAAAACAGCACAACCCTGTCAACATAAAGTATGCCACAAACATGGAGCAGAAGCTACTTCATCATGTAAGACTTGTTAGAATCTTGACACATTATAAAAGCAGTCAGAGTTCCATGAGCTTGTCCTTCATCTACGCGGTCCACTGCTCATGCAGAGTGCTTGTACATTGCCATTTTTTACCCTCCTAGTTCTGTCATTGTCTATTATCTCAATCAGTTACATCACTTGGCATCTCATAGTACATGACATGTATAGATTTCTCAGTTCTGAAAAAACAAGCATGGTTTGAAATATCAGACTGAAATGAAATATTGGCTCATTTAACCGTTTTATGCTAAGTGCTGCAAAAAAAACAACCTGGAAATTCATGTGACAAGAGTAAATCAGAGATTAAAAGCAAATACAAAACCATGCATACGCTTAACCCTTGATTGCCTTTACATCACATCAGGGCTAACTGTGTTGAACTTTAAAGTATTCACAAACTTCTTTAGTTCATGTTATTAGCAGCAGGGAAATGTTGGTATGATTATGTATGTAAACAAGACACCACATTTTTAGTCTTATGAAGCTGCGACTCTACTGAAATATAAGCATGTGGTATGTGGGCATGTGTGTATAGTTGTGGTAGACACCATGCCGAGCCTGATGGCTCAATTCAAAGTCAGCAGCACGAGTGATTTATGGCTTGGCTTTAATCAGCCTGCTGAAAATGCAATTAGACAGGGCTCCTGCAGTGTGCAAATGAGCCGTCCCAATGCCACGTGGGGATGCACACAGTTAATTATCTGGGTAGGGCACCTGTTAGTGAGCTGCACTGGCCGATACAGAGAGAGAGAGAGAGGTCACAGAACTGCTGTGGGGAATGAGAAAGGAGTAACCAGAGAAGTGAGGGTGGTGATTAGTAAGCAAGGTGTGGATTGATCGAGTTTGGTGTCATGAAGGTCACCATGATAAGGTCAGTGGTTGTGTCATAGTCAATGCATGAAACCTAGTATACACTAATCTGGGTGAACTTGTAAATGCATCTTATAAGCACGATTTTCTAGTTTGGATTAGGGAAAAATGTAGCTTTTTTTAAACTGTCTACATGTAATTGCCATGTATAGCAGAACACCTTTCAGTTCTGTTTTTTTTTATTTTTTATTGCATTACACATTTTAATTTCATGTTTGGCTGCTTTGTATAGTATACAAGTAACGCTGAGGCATGCAAGAAAGAGTGTATTATGCTCATGTTGTCAAAACAAATGAGAAGGAAATGACACAAAAATTGCCAGCATTCTGATTTCTATCGTTTTACTGATTCCTTTTGAGAAATCTTTGAGAAATGCCCTAGAAATTATACATTAGTATTTCAATATGATTATCATGTACAGGAGTACAGCATCAAGCACTTAGGCAGTCAGAGAAAATGAGAGCTATGGTATGGTTGAATGATCACAAGAGGACGATAGAATAAGAAGGATTGTTGTTAGAGAGCCAGACAGCATGTTTGAGAGATGGACAGGTGAGAGGTGATAGAGGCACCTAGCTTACAGGGTGATAGAGGTTAGGCAGCTGACGTGGCATGAAATGAGGTTAGCAGACTTGGAAAGTGTGTGAGAGGTAGCAAAAATTGCGGGGTTGTCACGGGGAGGAGGAGAAGGATAAAGAGGTGAGTGTGTGAGATGAGTATTGAGTTGGACAGTGACAGTGAACATGCAGAACGATCAGCAAGGCTTGAGACTTGAAAAGACTGCTACAAGGGTTTGTGTGTGTGGTGGGGTACTGTATGGGCATGTGTGTGCATGTGTAAGAGGAGCCACAGTACATCTAATCTGTTTTAATCATTTTCAGTGCCATTAATTATATTATAAATATATTTTAATAAATATGTTTTCAGTTTTTAATAAAGGGTTGTGAATTTAAATGAGGGAGAATGGGAGAGAATAGGAAAGCAGCACAGGTGGTCACACTTGTTTGAGCAATCTATCCCGGGGATAAGAACTCTACTCATTTAGAACAATATTTGTGTGAGTAGTGTTGGGGGGGGGGGGGGGGGGGGGGGGGGGGGGGGGGGGGGGGGGGTGGTGAATCGTCTTCATTAGTTCGTGATTCAGTGCGCTCCTGCCTGCCTGTAGTTCAAATGGGTTGGGTATTAATCATGCAGCAGAGATTAATGAGAGAGCTCTAATGAGCTGCCTTCCATACAGAGAATAGCACTTTACTGCAGTATGGAAATTTTTGGGCTGCACTTGTACAAATGTGCATATAGACAATTCTGAAAAAAAGTATTTGGACCCTTCCAGAATAACCAGGGTGAATACAAAATGCAGTTTTTAAATTATTCTCTCATTTATAAAGGTAAAAAAAAAACTGTCCAAACCTGCCTGGCCCCATGGGTTGGACAGTGACAATTGCCCCCTAAACCTAATAACTGGTTGTGCCACCACTGGCGGCAATAACTCCAATCAAGCATTTGCAGTAACTGTCATTAAGTCTTTTACAATGCTGTGGAGGAAATTTTGTCCCCCTCTTCTATACAGGTTTGTTTTACTCTTGCTGCTTTGTAGAATTTTGGAGCATAAACGGCCTGTATGCATAAAGAGCTCAGTTGGATTTACCTCAGTACTTTGACTAGGCCACTCTAAAACATTCATTTCGTTTTTTTTGCCATATATGGGTGGACTTGTTTCAGCTGTTCCAAGTTTTCTCCATTTGTCGGTAATGACTCTCACTGTAGTTCGATGGAGTCCCAAAGCCCCTCGAAATGGCTTCGCAACCCGTTCCAGACTGATACATGTCAATTATTGTTCTTGAATTTTTTTAGACTGTATTGCTTTTTTAGGACTTTTAGCATGACAGGCCCAAAAACATTTATACACACTTGAACATGAAAAAGAGAAAAAGATATGCCCTCTCTTCTGAAGGTCACATGATACCATCAACAATGCTGCGACTACTGACATCTTTAAAGGGAACATAATACTACACTTTGCTGCCATATTTCAAGTCAAGTTCTAAAAAAGGGCATCGATAACAACTGTTGAAGTGTGCATAATTTGTGTGTGTGTGTGTGTGTGTGTGTGTATATATATAAAATGTATATACACATGTATATAAAATGCACCTTTGAATGCAAATGATCCTTCTGGTGGTACCTGAGGCAGATGCAGATTCTCAGCAGTGCAGTGTTAGTAATGCAGAAGAGGATAGCAAACATACATATTATGATTCAGTTATCATTCAAATTAATTATGCTAAAATATGCAGTTAATGAAAATGATAAGATGTAATGACAGCTCCAAAAATGAAGACAACAATAACAACAAGATAATGACAATACCATGCCCTTTTAGCAATGTTTGAAAGCTCTATAAAATTCAGATAACAATGTAATTTGATTTTCCCCTACACTGGGCTTGTGCTTTTGGATAGCTTCATTTTGATAACCTTTTGCATTGACAGTTCTATTGAAACACTATTAAATATTAAATCCTATGGCTAAGAGCTGTGTATATTTGTTACATTCATGTTCTAATTGTATTGGGTCTTATGGATATAAAAAAGAGCTGCACAATTATTCACATACAATTTAAAATCTTAATTTCTATTCTCAAAAGGCTGCAATTTTGCATAGTCAGAAATGTATGTATGGCTTGTGAATAATTAAAATATTTGTTATTTGTTTATATATATATAAACTAAGAAATATTTTATATATGCTGTATGTATGTACAGTATGTATGTATGTATGTATATTATATGTCATATATTTACGGTGGTACACATGGTATCATTTGTTTGATCATCATGGTAGTTATTTGCTGTAAGTCTAGATCAGGGGTCGGCAACCTTAAACACTCAAAGAGTGTTTAAGGACTCGTTTCCTACAGAAAAGAAATTGCAGAGAGCCACGAAACGTTTTTGACATTTAAAATAAAATAACACTGCATATATCGTTTTTTTTTTACCTTTGTGCTATTGGTAAAAAAAAAAAAAAAAACATTGTGTGTCGCATTTATGAAATAAATTAACTGTTACAGAGAAAACAAAATCTTACTTCTGCATGCAACAAAAACATGAAAAAAAAAGAAGCTGGGTTGAAGGTTACTTTCAAATAAAATAGTTAATGTCTATTTGAGTCCTTTGGCCGTATTTGGCCTAGATAAATACAATTGGATGCTAAATGGAACATTAAATAGTTCTACATTGCAGTTTAAAATTTCAATGGTTGTCAAGTTAATAACAATGTGATTTTTTTTTTTAATCATGCAAGTAAATTTTCACTTTGCTTGACAGTTTCTTCTTGGCTTTGGATAAACTATGCAATACCATGACCCCACCCACTACACTGGCATTTATTAAAATCATGTTTAGTGCACTTAACACTTTGCATATGCCTGCTTCTCAAGAGCATATAAGTAAAGTGTAGGTAATCTGATTACACATCATACCCCCTAAATTCATAAAGCTTGTAGTGAAGGCGTAAAGCAATATACATACATAGGAGATATTGGCATTCATGGAAAAGTTCCACTAATTCAATTGGTGACAAGCAGCATTTTACTACACTATATTTAGTGTAACAGCACTGGTACTCTTCACTGTATCAGTCCACTTGTGTCCGTTTGCTACATAAAATTCCAATTCTAGTAACAGTTCCTTACATTGAAACCATTACTAAATGTATTATGGTCTCTCAGTCACAGCACAGCAGGGCAATAAGCAATACTTTATCCAGCTGTGTCTTCTTCGGGAACAGCATTTTGACACTGAAAAAAAATCAGCAAAATATTCTGCCATATTGTTTCTGAAATCTCAGTTAATCCAAATTAATTTCCTGTCTACACAACTGTTGTTTAAAAGCAATATCACACTTGCAGTAGGCCAGTATCCACTACAACTCTTCTGCTTGTGTGGCGATTCTAAAATATATAACGAAAAAAGATTAAAATAGAGTAGAACTTTTGTAGCACTTCAAAATCTCACCAAAATCTACAGTACCTTTTTGTGAGCAACCAAGACTCAGCATCAAGACTGCACACAATAAAGTTGCACATTTTTTTGTTTGACTGCCTTCAGCTTTGATTGCAATGTGCAATGGTTCCTCATGCTCCCAGATCTTCTCCTTATGAACTGGAATTTGCCAGCAGGGAAGAAAAAAAAATCCATTAACTTAATAACCTTGTTATTAAGTACATTCAAAATCATTCAAGAAATTCATTTAATGCCATATAATGTTGCTGAGCCTAGACCTGACCAACTGGAGCAACGCCAGAGGATAACACTGCCTCCAGAGGCTTGTACAGTCAGCACTCCCCTTTAATCTCTTTTTTGTCTCCTAGACAGAAATGAGCCGTCTTTGAGACTTGATTGAGATTTAGGCGTTTTCTGCATCTTCTCAAAGGTGTCTCAAATGTGGCTCATTACCATTAAGGCCTTGTTCACACAGGTGTTAAAATCAAGCTTTTTTATCAAGCACAGAGGGTTTTCTACACATAGAAGTCAATGAGAGTGTTCACACGGGCTTTGGTGACGTGCGTTTGTCCGGCTGCACGTTTATACGGTGTCAAAAAAACGTCGCATGCAGCTTTTTCTTGGCATTCAAATCCCAACGAATGCAAGGAAAACGCTTCTAGTGCGTTTTCTTCACGTTCATTTTACACTTCGGAGGACCGGATATATCCCATGATCCTA
>JAOVVA010000051.1:12740608-12754312 GCA_028565275.1 Leiocassis micropogon
CATTCCATACAAACTTGAATAATTCTTTTGATTGTGTAAAGCTGCTTTGCGACAATGACAATTGTTAAAAGCGCTATACAAATAACATTGAACTGAATTGAATTAATTAACAGAATAACTGGAGCATGGAGTGATATATTTAGTTTTAGTTCTGTTATATTACGTCTATTATACGTCTATTATCACTCCTTGGAACGTCTCTCACCCAATCAGATTACTCAGTTGGATCTAACTGTTATATAATATACAGTATATTGTAGTGATATGATAGATGTTTTGAGTCTGTCTATCTAAATCTGTACAGCTTGAAATGCATAGGAATAAGCTGTTTAAATTTCCAGTACCAACAAACAGGCGATTTGACATTTAATATTTCAGCAGGTCATAAAACTAAGTTTTCAGAACATTGAACACTGGCAAGTAGTAGAACATGAATAACAAAAAAGAAATACAGCTTATGAGAGTTAATTTTAAAATCATTTGGCACTCTTCACATGACAACAAAAAAACTACTGTACCTCTTCATGGAGTACTTAAATTATCCCTTCCTATGTATTTTCCACAACAATTTTCTAGACTGATAATACTTAATATGTGCATGATGTGGAGACTTCAAAGCTCTTTTGTAAATCACTCTGGATAAGACCATCTGTCAAACGGCATAATTGTAAATGTTAACCTTATTGTTTTTATTCATTCAGTCATTAATTTGGCAGCACGTGTAGCACATGGTGTAGTGGTTAGCACTGTCGCCTTGCACCTCCAGGGTCCGGGATCGATTCCCAGTCAGATCCGATTCCCATCTCTGTGTGCATGGACTTTGCATGTTTTCCTCGTGCTTGATGGGTTTCCTTCCGGGTACTCTGGTTTCCTCTCACAGTCCAAAGACATGCAGACTAAGTTAATTGGCGTTCCCAAATTGCCCATCCCATAGTAAATGAGTGTGTGTGTACTGTATGTGTGTGTGCCCTGCGATGGATTGGTCCTAAGGGTTCCAATGTATGTAAATGTTTTTAGTGCAGTAGAACAGGTGTTTAAAAAAATCAATTAATGAATAATTTGTTGTAGTTACTGAGTAATATGTTTTACCACATTAAGGACAAGGGTCTGTTTTGTTACATGAGTGTCAAAGTCATTGAACATATCTCTGAAGACCAGTGTCCTCGTGCAGTTATTTTTATGAGAACGTTCGAGTGTGGATCCACACATAGTTAGTAACGATAAAGAGATAGACGAAGGATAAAGTCTGATCCAGTCTTGCAGGCTGAATTGCATCATGCGCCTGTGGTTAGTGTCCATCCCGCAGCTTCCAGGTTTCACTGTCATAATAAACAAACAGAAAGAGGGAAGCTGGCAGTCAACAGGAGAGAGGGAGAAATAATTAGCGCCTCATTCCCATCTATGGCTAACCTTAATATTTTCACCCCATGTCAGAAAATAATTGCCTTAGTCACTGATGTGATGCTGTGATGTTTACTTTGGAGGCTTATGCTTCAGGCTAAATATTTCAGTGCTGCATCTGATTATCAAGCCTGCATTAAGCAGCGTTGCAGCATTTTAAGCATTAGCACCTGACAAGCAGATTCTTTAAAAAAAAACAAAAAACAACAGACAGACAAAGACAGTCAGGGAAAGTACAGGTTGCATCCAGAGCTAGGTGTTCTGGTAGCTGTCATGCACCTTTCACCCTGCACTCTAAAGGGAATACAGCGAGACAGGCAGGACAGGAGGGCACAGATGGAATTGCCTTACTGACAGTACTGCAGACATAAGGAATATTTCAGAAAGGAAGATGAAGTCAAGAAAATGCAGATAGATGGCATTACAGCAACAGATGCTTCAAAGGACCATAGGCAGCTGTTACAGACTCAGACATTTTAATGGCGTTAGACAAAATGTGTTTTGCACACTGTGAAGTTTTCACAATATCTGTGTGCCAAGTTCAAAATGTTGGTGCTTTAAACACCACAGAGAGCGGCATAAATATTCTAATCTGCCTAAGAGAAGCAAAAGAGTAAACAGCAGTTCAGGACCCTGCCTAGCAAATGCATTCAGTTCACATCAGAAAACATTTTCCCGTTAAATAAGCCTATAATCTGTTTAATCATACAGCTTTCCTGATAGTGCTGAAAAGTAAACAGGTGCCGTCTTTAACTGTGTGCTGTTATGCCACCCATTTGATAAGGAGGTGATCGTTCGTGATGACAAGCTTATCCCTGTTGAATTTGCTCTATTTGATTATACCAGTGTGTGTGTGTGTGTGTGTGTGTGTGTGTGTGTGTGTGAGAGCAAGAACAAATGTCGTAAAACGGTATAAATGCTCTGTCTGGCTATGCATGTTAAAAATGGCCATCTTTAAGAAGGAGCCACCATTTTGGAATTCACAGTGCTCTTAAAACGCAGCATGTCACTGTTGTTTTCCAGCATGATTCTCAGAAAGGAAAATGGCTTATTGGCTTTTGGTGTTTAACGATATTAAACTGCAGCCAATTCACCAGATCTTTTACTAGCCGAACAGATGGCATGCCCATCACAGGAGCTTCCAAGCATATACCACTCCACACCCTATTGACGCTTAATACCATTTCATAGCCTTTTTGTCCTTGTGGTGTCTCACCCACACTGCCCTGACATGGAGGAGGTCCATATGTTAAACTGTATATGAGTGGCTTTAATAACAATGGTCATTTTCTAATGTTCTTTTGTAATCCACTGTGAGAATCCAATGAAAGATTACAGCAGGTGGAGTTTTTTTGGAGCAGTTTTATGTTGCCTGTAATGAGGCTTCAGGCAGGTCCATCCTGAATGGCCACTTTACATCTCCGTCTGTCATGGACCATCAAGCAAACTCAAGTATCTAGAAATCCCAAAGTATACTTTAATACCATTAGCACCACACACATTTATTTCACTTCACAGAGCTGCAACTCATGGCACCTGTTCATCAAGAGGTCTTAGTGGTTTGGCATAGCTTTACTTACTGTCACTAACATGCATTTAATGTTTTAGTCCAGTAACAGGTCTTTGTGGTTGGCTGTACTGCTTTGTAAGTGGGAGAGCTCATATATCACTATTCATTGTCTGTTCTGTTATCAATAGATGAGCGAGTGCATTCTAACAAGTGATGTCATGTGAGAAATCAAATCTCTTGTGCGTATAATGTGCTGGTCAGGCCGCTTTGAAGTGCAGTTTACAGCCTCAGCTTGCCATAATGAACCTTTGGGGAGCTATACAGAGTGCAAGATCCAGAGCCTAATTAAACCAGCCTTTTATTTTGTCCTGTCATTTGATCTGCTCCAATTAAAGGTGCTCTCATCGTGGGCAGCACCTGTGCACACTTATTCTGCTCATCATTAGAAATTTGTCACGGCAGCATGAGCAGCTCTAATGGAATCATCCAGGGCATCTTGGAAGAAGTGTAGTAAATCAAGGATCATATTTAAAAACAGCATTTATGATGGGCATTTTATATTATAAAACCTGTTCAAATGCAAAAATTTGGTTGGCTAGAAATGTTTTCTCCATGTTGTTTCTCCGAAAGGAAAAAATTGCCGGGACTCTGTTATCATAAATACACTGCAAACACGCAAATAAGGAGCAAGACTGCAGCATTGGTGTGTCAGGATGTTCTTTTTATTTTTGTGAATAGTGAGTCAGGTGAAGAGCAGTACATGACTAAAAATGGGTTGAGCTATATTAAAACTCAGTGGTATAACTTCAGCTTGAGCTGGTGGCTCTGCCTTCTGACTTTTGTAATAATAATGTATGAATCAATATCATCTATATTTTTTTATATGCTCATACTTCTGTGGCTCAATGACAAAACAAATGCATTTTCAGTCTTCTGGTGTACATTTGTGAGTCATGGGTGAGTCTCTTGGACAGCATTTACATTGGCTAATGAAGTGAGATTAATGTTAAGTCATTTTATTAATTCTATTATTATTATTTTCTTTAATAATGGCACACATACTGCCTGATTTATATTAGGTGTTCACAAATGAGCTGTTTGTTAAATGTTCTGATGTAAAATTAATTTCCTAAAATTTGTAAATGTTTCACACAAAGTAATTAAATCAGTAGAAGTACTGTAACCTCACTCATTCGTACTCTATACCGCTTATGCTGTTCAGGGTCTATCTCAGAAGACTCTTAACACGAGGCAGGGTACACCCTGGATGGGGTGCCAGTCCATCGCAGGGCACACAAGCATGCACACACTCACAAACTACAGACAGTTTGGAAACGTCAGTTAGCTTTTACTCTGCATGTCTTTGGATTGTGGGAGAAAATCAGAGTACCTAGAGGAAACCCACCAAGCACTGAGAGAACATGCAAACTCCACAGACACAGAGAGGTATAAAACTCAGACCCTGGTAATGTGAGGCCACAGCGCTATCCACCACAACGCCATGCAGCTATGAGTAATCTGATGAATAATATTTTTTAAAGATGCACAGTCCAAAGATATGCAGGTTAGGCTAATTGACGTTCCTAAATTGCTCGTAGTGTGTGAATGGGTGTGTGAGTGTGTGTATGTGTGAGCCCTGCGATGGATTGGCACCCTGTCCAGGGTGTACCTTGCCCCGTGCCCTAAGTCTCCTGGGATAGGCTCCAGGTCCCCGCGACCTTGAATACAGGATAAACCGGTATAGAAGGTGAGTGAGTGAGGTGTACATGATGGTGTAGATTTATAAGAAATGGGAATAATATTTGTTGTCTTTCTTGGATATTAGAAAATGCTGTTTTGGCATTGCATCTTCTCTAATAGAGGTTGTGAGATTGGTAATGCATGTGCACAAATTTAGACCTGAGTGTATTGGGATAGCCTGAAGTGCCAGCAGATGTCACATCCCTGTTGGGCTGCTGCACTCGAGAAAGTACAGGCACGTACTTTATGAGCAGAACAAATGCCATAAACAGTGTGAATCCCAGAGTGAGCTGCATGTGAGCTTTTTTTATTGTTGTTCGTGCTGCTCAACCCAGCAGACATACCATAATGTAAAGTAAACCAAAAGTCAATTACGTCACTTTGCAGCTCACTGCTCCTTCTGGGCAGTGCTATGCCACATAAATGCACAACTCAAGTGATAAAAGATAGATGCCATAGATATACATAGAACATTTTGGTACATTTACAGTATAACAAACTGATCCCTATTCATTTAGTTTGTCCTTGAATATCTCCGTCCAGATTCAAACTCGCACTAAACCATGCCCCAATTTACAACAGCAACATTTTTGCTATCTAGTAGTGTCATAGTGAAGATCAGATTTAAAAACTGAATGTGCTCAACGGTTGAAAAGAACTTCAGGATAAACAAGTCTCATTAAACACTTCATTGTGACAGGTCTCTTAGTGGTTTGTGGTAGTCCTGTGGGTTATGACAATGATCTTTGGTTTGACGCTTTGAGGGTAGCAGTGACTGTGGCTAGAAATGCATTCACGAGAGTTTAGAAGTGTTTTATTAGAGTGTAGAAAAAGTGCAGATTTAAGGATGTGGGATTCTATGTGAACAGATCTGTGTCTGATTCATTAAACGGTGACATAACATCAAATCAAGTGATGATTTAAGCGCACATAATGAATCAGCTTCAGTAGCAGGAAAACAACTTCTGCCCACTTGTCACATATTTACAAAGCATATGCATATGCATATGGCATGTGCAAATTTACCCACATATCCTGGGCATTTTACGTTATACATGAAACCAGACCCCAATTTATGCATGTGCTACGCAAGTTCAGCAGCAGAAGACCTGCCTGAAAATAGAAGTAAACGTAAGAATCATGAATCTGATTTAGAGAGGCATTTGTCTGAAGGTTAAAGCGTAGATACATCATCTCTTTTTATAGCTATATTTTTATTTTATAAATTATATAGACCAGGTCTAGGTGAAATCAGAGTTTTAATTCAATACATTTAATTAAAGGTTGATTTATGAATATGTGTGTGTGATTTGTCCGTTAGAGATTCTACAGTACATTCCTCTCATATGCAAACACAGTTGTTCTAATGAACAACACCAAATCCATTTTTCTGTTTCAGTTTTAGTATGTGGTGCCATATGACCGCTATTTGCTATTTTTATTTTTTAGTTTTTTATTGCTTATATTATTCTGCTGACTATTCTTTTTATAGTTAATAAATAAACTGTCTAGCAAGTCTAGCATTTTTGTCATTTTTGAAGCATGCTCAAATTTATACAGCATCCGAGCAAACTTGGGTGACGAGACAAATATTTGTGTATGTTTGTTTTTAACAAATAGATTTTTACTGTATGTGTTTTTTATTTTAAAAAAAAAAAAAAAAAAGGCAAATGACTCATCTGATAACAGTTGTCCTGAAAAAGGACTTTCGTGAAGAGCCTGGGCTCTCTGGAGATGACTGCAATTAAATCAAAATTGATGGCCTTTTGATTATTTCTTTAATAATAATGTAATTAGGATAAAATCCAGTATGTTTGTGTCTAACAAAAGAGCCTTTGGGCAAAACAAGTGCACTAACCAAATTTTCTTCCACTGATATTGCTATTAATCTAATAGAGGTTAGTGCTCTTGAGCTCCACTCTCATACTGCAGTGCATTTTGATGTCTGGACTATTTCATATGCTGTATCTTCAAAACTTCCTGCCTTTTTTGATAAGCATCATTGATAGAAAAAGGAAATCTAGAAATCAGCCTAATGCCGGTAATGAAAATGTAGCCCATACTGCAGTGGCTGCCTGATTGACTGACATGCACAGAAAAAGACATGCACAGAATTTCTTTTGCACTAACAGAGCGGCTTCCTGACATTTCTTTAAAAAAAAAAAAAAAAATCAATGTTGGCATTTTCCACTCACTTCCTGGCCATTAGGTTCCAGGCTTTAACGTCTTTGACTGACAAAATCGATTAACTTTTTCCATCTTTTTTTTTTTTGTTCCAAACTGAAACTGGATGCATTAGTTTCTTTTAGTTAAACCACTCCAGAATTTTTTTAGAACCTTTCAACAGGATGTGCTAATTAAAATGTTGTGAAGCCCGTTCTTTTAAAGGGTGTGCTGAATAAGATACAAGCAAATGAAATGAGGGAGAAAAATAATAAGGAGCCAAAGTCAAATGAAGTGAGCAGAACCACAGTGATGAGGATAAAGGGGAGATGAAAGCAAGCTAGATTTTGTGTGGTATAAAGACTGGTGATAAATGCCAAGTTGTAAGTTGCTGAGGCATCATCAGTAGTGTTAACATTGGCTCTTTTTCATTTCTGTTCAAACAAATATGAATCAAATATGACACAATTTTGACCATTTTTTCAACAGGTTTCTTACTCATCTATATAATTGTTGGCATATTTATACATCAATTCAACATCTGGATGTCCTTTATACAAAGTCAAGTGTATCAATTTAACAACCTTAGCACTTAGTCAAAATTATATATATTTGTATGTGTACGATTTAAATTTAAACGATTTAAACGATTTTGCACGTCTTGCGAAACACTCGCAGACCAAGTTACTTTCAATCCAAGGTTCCACTGTATATATACTGTACATATAATACATACATACATACATGTCTCATAGGTTTTAAGATCAAGATGAGTACTGGTGCATTCCTTCTCAAAACATGTTGTTTCAAAGGGAACATCACACATTCCTTGAAGCTATTTCATGGTTTAATATCTACACTAACTTTTATCAGATGTGACTTCATTATGGTTGATTTGATTCATTTTGGTTGTCTAATTTTCTGTGTTTGATTTGTTCGGATAAAAAAAGGACTGAAATCTGTTTCACATATATTGAAGCTTTAATTAAATCTGACTGCAGTTATAACTGAGCTATTGGAGTTCTGAAATTATATAAAAACCCAGTTATAAATAGTTCAGTTATAAAGTTACCTGCAGTGTAGCTTGGACAGTGTTTCAGTTTTATATTAACTGACACACACACTTCCATACCCTTCTTATTTGGAGAGACCTTGGATAAAATCTAAATTTAAAATCTAAAACGCCTCTAACACAGTTCAGTACTGTGGATACTTTGCTTAGTTTCTAATCTATCAATTATTATTCTGTAAGTTAAAAGTTTTTTGATGTTGTGTTGATTAAAATGTCTCCAATTGACTTTAGTAATTAATTATATTGAAAAGTTAATCATTTAAAGGCAGCACGGTGACCTCCAGGTTCTCCTGCCTCGGGTCTGTGTGCATGGAGTAGGTTTGTTTTCCCTGTGCGTGGTGGGTTTTCTCCAAGTAATTGGTACTCCGATTTCCTCCCACAGTTCAAAGACATGCAGATTAAGCTGATTGGTGTATACAAATTTCCTGTAGTGTGTGAATGAGCGTGTGAGTATGTGTGTACAGTATATGTGTGCCCCCCAGGCCCCCGTGACCCTGTATACAGGATACAATAGTATAGACGATGAGTACGTGAATGAGGGTTAACCATCAAATGTATAAGCTTAACTGTATAATTTCATCCCCATCTATTTAAAGCTATAGACAGTGAATATTCATAGATTTCAATCTAGACACCTCGATTATCACAGAATGACCTTAATGTGCTGCACTATATGTAGTGTGTACAGTTGCAAATTTAACCCCTATTTGAAAATACAGTGGCAAGAACAGGGCTTATCTAGATAGAAATTCTGTAACAATAAGTGTATAAACTATTTACCCCGCAAAATACTTTGACAAGAACATGTTAAGGTAAATTTTCACAACACAATTTTTTTTAAATATGACCTTTCATTTAAACGTCTTGCCAAACTGGATGTACCTCCTATTTTTTGTACAAAGCAATTTCTCTTCACTTAAGTTCCCAACCCACATTTTATTGGCACTTGGCCTAGCAGCACTTATCTACTTCCAGCCTAATAGCTAACGATAGACCTACTCTACTAATGTCACTGGCACACAGTATGAATGAGTTCACTCTGTTTTTGTGTGCTATTCTGTTTTCACAGCCCTTCACAATGTGTTAATTGCTAGACAACCAGAATCTAAAAATCCTATGAAGCATAAGTTATTGGCATAGAAGCAGTTGCTATTTTTTTTTTCTTTTCAGAAACTCATGATAAGATTGTCATGGTCAAAAAGACTGCAGTGTGCTTTTTTTTTTTAACAATATCAGTCTCCAGGCATTTTAGGTAGTTGGGGATACAGCTTTAGGCATTTTATTCCCATTCATATCACCAAAATACCAAATGCCAAGAAGTTCTTTAATTGAAATACCAAATGCCATATAACCTTATGTTAGTTAAATAACATCATATTTTGCAAAGAGAATGCAACTGTGAGATGCTTTTAAAAAAAAACTTAAATTACATTTTGTCTTTCTGAGTCATAACTACATTTGTAATCCCCTCTGCTATACACTTAGTGTAAGAGGGGTTCTTCCTTACAAAGGGGTTCTTCCTTCAATCTCCTTATCAGGAGGTGAAATGCCTGCTCAGTTGGTGGAAGGTCTGGTGATTAACCAGTTTAAAACCTCCCACTATTTTCCTCTGATAAAGTCATTTGTTGTGTAGGCAGTATGTCTTGCATCACTGTCTTACAGCTCGAGGTAAATTCGCCCTATTAGATTGGATGTATTTCTCTGTAAATTGGCAGACAGAATGTTCCTGTACATTTCTAAAATCTTTCTGCTGGTATCATTATAAGTTACATCACTGATAAAAATTAGTATGGGCATTACAGGAGCAGCCATGCGGACCCATTGTATGACAATATCTCCATGTATATTTTGGATCAAAAGCAAATCATTTTCACACATTGACATTTCTATCACATTGCTAGAGGTTAATATTGGTTCCAGAACTTGAACTCCAGAATGTGTCTCATTTCCATAATTCTTTTTGAAGAACAGTGTCTTACTGCTAATGGTTGGTTTGGCCTCTACAGTTCTAGGTCTAGTACACCACTAGTTGTATTAGCTATGGCAAATACATGTGCAATCAATTTTTCCTCTTTTCTCAGCTTCAGAATTGCTTGTTTTTCTCTCATAGACAACTTGCTTATGTTTTTACCAACGTAAGTCATGTCAGAATTAAAATTTGCATTGAACCCAAACATTTCTAGTGAAATAGTGTTGCACAATATGATATTAGAATGGTAACATGGTTGTTACTATAATAAATTATGTCAACATTGTTTATATTACTATTATTTGCAGTATATACAGGGGTAGCTCTGTGGTCAAGGCATTGGACTACAGTTCGGATGGTCCCTGGTTCAAATCCCACCACGTTGTCCCTGTTGGGCCCTTGAGCAAGGCCCTTAACCCTCAACTGCACAGATGTATAATGAGATGAAAAAATGTCAGTTGCTCTTAATAAGGGCATATGCTTAAATGTATTTAGTATTACATACTACAAAGTTTAGTATTGGAGTGGTATTGAAATTAAATGGACTGGTTCTAGAATTGTGCCATGGTATATTAATCATAAGACAACACACCAAAGCTACAATATGAGACACATCCTGCTATAAGCTTCAAGATGTTGATGCAAAATAAAAACAAAACAAAAAAATTCCAATACAATTATGTATGTTAACAAAATGAACAAGTGAACAACATTAAAATGTTAACATTGAAACGACCTAGACTTTAGCTTCCCTTTTTGCAACACAATGTTACTAAGATCATACTGAATTCTACAGTATGTGTGTGGAAGAATATTTGGTATTGTGGTGAAACAATATTGGAATGGTACTGAAATTATGTTACATGGTATGGTATTAGAATGGTTTTTGACCAAGGTAATTTTGTTAGAAAAATCAGGAAATGCAACGTTGTTGTGAAATACAGGAACAAAGTATGAAATCCTTCATTTAAATCAGACTGCAGTTGTTTTAGCAGGAGCCCAAGCAGCTGAAGAACAAATATAACATTTTGGAGTACTTCTCACATTGGTTTTGGAAATGAGTCTTGTTTCCTGAAGCATCTGTCAAATGTATGTCTCTTCTTGAACAAAGGGCTGAACTGGATGCAGTTCATCATCATGAAATTACCTAGGCTTTATTCACCTTTATTTGTCTGAATGTGTTTGGTGAGGATTGTGCCCTACTTACTTGTGTGTGCATGTCTACAGGAGATATGTCCTCTGCTGAAAGTACAATAATAGAAATATCAGCATAGCGTTTTGTTCCATCATCTTCCACTTTATGGTCAAATCAAAAGTGTTACTTTCCTGGCAACAAGGAAGCGCTTTCAGGCAAATGTTAAATGTAAATCAGTGAATTGAAACACTGTTAGATTGCAATTCTTTTCCATGTGAAGTTTGCTTGTGGTTGTCTTGTTTTATAGATATCTTTTAGGAGAAATAAGAATGTTTCAAATACATACCTTAAAGCTCCCCTATTTTCTATTTTATAACAAGTTAGCATAGGTTGTAGAGGTGCCCTGAAGAGGGCCTGTTAATACACCAGCTGAAATACCTCTCACTCATTTTGTATACCAAATTCCCTCTGTTTCACTACTTGTTAGAGAGGCACCAGTTCAGTGTCTATGTAAATGAGCTATTGATAAACCACAACCTGTTACCGCCGAGGGATCCACTAGTGCCAGGCCACCGTGCTTCCTTCCTGAAGAGGATGTAACATCTGTGATAGTTCCTCTAAAAGTGTAGCTAGGCTTGCTAATTGCCAATCTATCCTTTTCGTCTGTTTATTAAAAATAATCAGCCTATAAAATTTAGCACATAAATTGATAAATTTGAGCCTTGTTTTAACTTAAACATCACTGAACAGGATAATATTAAGGAAGTCACTGCGAATTGACACTCTTATGTCCACAAAAGAAGCTATGTTATCCATTTGAGCTTTGCTGCTAAAATCTAATCTAACCTAACCAACCCTCCTTTAGCACTTAAAAAAGCCGGGCCATTAAACGTAGCTCCATATTATTAGTTCATACGGGTTAAAATTAAGTATTTCCCATTTTTCTCAAGCTCTTGGAAAAAGACTACACATTTGAACTTGTATATTGTGAAACAGGTTTAAATATTAAAAAGAATTCATATTTTATTATTTTGCAGTTGGAATGAAGTCGCTAGGGAGAGGGGTTTTGTATGGAGCAGCTATTAGGAGTCTATTGAACTTGCTCAAGTGCACGAGTTTCATTCTCTGACGGTCTCCCTTGCTTTCTATTAGGTCTAGAGCTTCAGCACTTTTCTGCAGCATAGTTTAAACAATGTTCTAAGTCTCCTGGGATAGGCGCCAGGTCCCCTGCAACCCTGTATTCAGGATAAAGTGGTATAGACAATGCACGAGTGAAAGTTATTGGTGGCTTATTAAAACTCGTCGTCTTTTACATGTCTACCTAGATCACATTAGTCACTATTAATAGCAAGAAAAAATCCAGGAAGAACTCAGATTCTCTATACTGTCTCTACTTCTCTAATCTCAGTACTGTATCTTCCTCAGTATTCAAAATAGAGAGTGGGGGGGAGTTTATTATTATCAGTCACCAACAGAGCATCTATTGCTTTTTATCATGCTGTACATGTCTAATGCTCAACTCACAGCAGGATTTTGCTAGAGTCAAATAAAATGGTGATTCCTGGTCAGAGCTAAGCCCTAAGCCAGAGGAGGTTCTCCAACAAATCACTATTCAAATGTCATTAACCCTGGCAAATCCAAAGCACAGAATAAAAAATAGAAAAAGAAAAAAATGAATTTTAAATAATAATAATAAAAAAAGGGGTGGTTTTTTGTTGTGTGTTCTCCATATACCCACACAAGAGAGATACATGAGACTGTGTAGATAAATCAAAAGGTTAATTTTACATACATGATTGCCCACCTTCAATGAGCATTGTCTTCACTTCCTAAGAGAAAGTTATACCCATTTAAAATAAAAAGCAAATAAAATATGTTTGGGGCTTAGGCAGTATAGTGAAGCTTATATCTAACTGTTTTTCCTGTTATTGTTATAGGTGTAATTTCATGTGCTTCATATTAAGTATTGCAGAGGATTTGGATGTGATGATTTTCCGTAATGATAGTCTTGTTATAATCCCTCCTTCAACACAGCCGCTTCTAGTTTTTCCTTTGTTGCACTTCTGAAGTGAGAGAGCAGATCATTGTAAATTAATCAAGACATTAATGGATAAGGAAAACGCTCTCTTAAGTATTCATTTGAACTTGATTTAATTATTCTTTAATTTCACCAAGACAGAGGAGAGGGATTCTCCCTCAAGGTCACAGAATTAGACTTCCTTGGATAAAATGTGTTTGAAAGTGAGTGATACTTAGTTATCTGGGCAATCTTGATGATTGCACTTGTGAAGTAGGAGTCATGGATATAATTTGATAATTTTATATATATACACACTGTACAGTACATCTAAAAAAATATTGGAATATCATGGATTATTTCATTCTAATTCTAATTAAATTCGAAAATTCAAAACACTCATACTCTAGATTCATTACACATAAAGTGAAGTACTTCAAACCTTTTTTGTTTTAATTTCGATTATCACAGCTTATAGTTCATGAAAAAAAAAACCTATATTTAAAATTTTATCACATTATTTTATTTCAAGTTTGAGTAAATTATTATTCATACAACTGTTGCTTTCCTAGTATCAAGTATCTCGTGTTTTACCTGAGCTAAGGAGAAAAGGAACTGGACCATTGCTCTAAAATCCACACCTATTTACAGCATTTTACAGCATTTCATGCTTCTGTCTGCAGACAAGCTTTCTGGA
>JAOVVA010000051.1:12795149-12807951 GCA_028565275.1 Leiocassis micropogon
TATCATTGTAGAGTGGTTGTGTACACACTCTCCTAACACACATTTCAGTCCAAACAGCTTGAAAAAGTGCATGTAGCGCTGTATGACCCCTTTAATCACTTTTTGTTAGAAATAGTAAGTAATAGAACTAAACATTGGAAACACCCCATAGCAGTTTAATAGCAGTTTTTGATAAAATAAAAAAATAAAAAACTTGCTCTGCCTCATCTTTCTCCTAATAAACCTGATAAATGGACCATTTGTCCTAGATGCTTAATTATATATGCTTATGTCTGTCCCCATCACAATTTAACCTGAGCTTCCTTACTCTTGTCTATTTTTCCTGCTTCCAGCACATCTACCTCAAGAGCATACTGTTCACTTGCTGCCTAATATGTCTCACCCCTTGACAGATGACACTGTTATTACAAGATAATCAATGTTATTCACTTCACCTAACACATTTCGCATCAGATATAAAAGCATAAATCAAAGTGTGATTTTTCCACTACCCATTTCTTATTTTGGATTTGGTTCAACAATTTAAATTCTTAATCTTCCCCCGTATCTGTTAGTATGTAGTCCCTCTGTTCCAATGTTCGATTTTATGTGTTAATAGATTCTTAGTTTTTATAAACAACCTCCTCTAGCACACAGTAAATAATTTATTGTGCTGAAGAGGGACATGGGTTGCCACTGGGAATGTGCTTGTTGTCGTTATTAATTACATATTGGTGAAATGGTTGGTTTTACTGCCTGTAATTATTAGCTTGAGATATTGTGGAGTGTAATTATGTTATAACCATGGGGCCCTATAAAAATAAGTGTCTCGTGTGGTTTATACTCCCATCGATGGTCCCTGTATTAATGTTCTGTCACAGCTGGCTTATTTGCATAGATTATCTAAATGTGTCAAAAAGGTTGGAGAGTGTTGCTAAAAATCATGAATGATATGGTTTGTACAAGTCTACCTATAGAAAGAATATTTACTATTTGTTCAATTTACAATAAACATTGCCCTATGTCAGATGTACAAATTTGTATAGAATGTGTCCGATTTGCATAGAGAAAACTCTAGTCAGATTTGCAGCAGCTGACTTTTGCAGCTTTTCCATCTTTTAAGCACAATTGCACACCTGTTTTAGAGCAGACAGAGAGCATGCTGGGATTTCCCTTGGGAGATATATAAATAGCGTTTCTTCTAGCAAGTAGTAGGCTACCTGATTGTGAGATAAGCTGAAGAAGCCATTCATGTTTCAGTCTCGTTTTAGTTCTTGGCATGCACTTCTGTGAATAGCAGGGAGTCATAGCACGATTGGGTCAAGTTGATGTCTCTCAAATAGCAAGTACAAGATAAATACATCCAACATTTTAATTAATGACGTTTTAAAGCACACTTCAAGAATAAACAAGCTATTTAGAGAAATCCCACAGGCAATGATGTTCAGAATCTGTTTAGTTTTTTTTTTTTCTGTAGAAATACTTATCTGTCATATTTTCACCCAGTGTATATATTGACAATTTTAAAATAGGCCTCTCTGCATCACATGACAGCAAAACCAGTTTGGGAGAGTGACGGAGAGAGCACATTCCCTCTCTCATGTATAAAACCTGCCGTGACATATTTTTAAACTGCAATCCACTCACCGGAGCTGAGCTATTCTATGATGCAGAAGAGAATATTCAGCTAAGCACTCGATTCTCCCACTGAGCACATCTACTTGTGCCCCCACACACTACCAAGCGTAGCCACATAACACCACCGGTTCTTGAACCAGGATTTCTGTTGATAGGTGCACTTTTGCCTTTTAAAAATGTGTTTTATTGCCGATTTTATCATTTGCTTCCCGAAGTTTGTTTTCCTTTCCTAGAACACGTGTCTGCTTCTACTGTAGGTCACCATGTTTTTCTCCTGCGCTTGTGTAGACAGATGAATGGTAAATAAAAGAGGAGGTACCATCGGGAGATAATGCAGGGTTTTACTGCTAATATCCGTATAAAATAGGGGGGCAGGGACACATAATAAAGCAGAGAAATGAAACTGTCACAGTGTCTCACTATGGCTTTATGTCTGATCCAATCTCTCTCTCTCTCTCATCCTGACTTTTGATTCTCATTTTCCTGTCCTGTGATGTTCAGGCACCTCAGGGGGACTCTGGTCTTCTAAAGAATGTATTTTTAGGAGTAGGAAACAAAATTAAACAGTTCATAGCACATTTCTGGGTGGTGTTTACACATAATTAATTTTAGGACATTAAAGGGTTTAAAGGATTTTACAGAAATCTATATTTTTAGGTTCTGACGACTTCATGGAACCTTGTACATGAAGCATTGCTTGTTAATAAAGCCAGTGCTGTTTTGGCCTTATTCACTTAAAAGAGTTTTTATATGCTCATTGGATCAATATATGTACAAATTCTATGACACAACATTAGTTTAAAGCTTTCATTTTTGGCAAAGAGAAAAATAGATGCACTTGCCTTTATGTATCACGCTCTATAATGCATCATTGTTACAAAGATATGTATGCTTCACTTGCTCTACCTCATCTCTCTCTCCTTATAAACCTGATAAATTGACCATTTGTTCTATATGGTTACTCAACAGCAGGCATAAATTATATGCATTTCATCCCTTCATCCTGTACTGAAGAATTTTTAGTAAGATACAGTACCTTGAAAGTTTGCTGTATGATATACATATATACTTTAATTTCCTACAATGACGTTTATGTCACATAACAAGTTTAAGAACCAGACACCAAAGCGCACTGGATCATCAAGAGACAAGTGGCAGTAACAAAGCTGTGTCAGTGAGCTAGATGGTGTGTCTACACAAGAGCTATGTTTGATGAAATACACAATTACTGGCTGTAGCTCATCAGCTGTTTTGTACAATTTGTCAGCCCTCCTTTACAAGGTCCATTATTGAGCATAGCACTCACGGGACTTGGACTGACCAGGTGCTATTTAGATGGCAGACCATACACAGCATAGCAGTAACCCTGACATGATGTTGTAGTACAAGTGTATTTGTGGCATTACTGAGCTACATGACATCTATGTCATTAATCACAACTGGCATAAACCTACAAGAACATCTATAAAGGCTTAGTACAACTGGCATTAGACGTTGTCAAGACTTTTGATGTTAGGATGACATAACACAAGTGACATAAAGATTTGTTTACTTTCTGGGCTGTCATACATTAGTCCACTGTCACAACTAACGTTGAAGCTCAGTGCACTTCTGGTACATCAGTCACAGAGTGATGATGATATGACACAGCAGCTTGCCAAGAGCTTGAACAAATGCTCAAAGGTTTTTCAATCAATGCACTACAATGTCACTGTTACTTGACACTTGTCTCTTGCACTGATATGAAAGCTTGTTTTTTTGTAAGAATATGTCATCTATATTTTAGCAAAAGAAAATCTGTTATTTATTCATATGAATGAAATATTATGCTGTCTATGTTTATTCCAGTTTATGTATGTCTAAAATCTTGAAATAATGTCCACATCCTCTAAGCAGTTTTTCATCTACATACCCCCAGAGCATCTGGTTTGGGCTGCTGACAGATTTACCCAACACTTAACACTTCTTCATTGAATATACTGTTCTTTTTCTCTTTTAAAAGGTCTCATGTCTTCTTCTGAATTCCATGCTGTCACTGTTTGAAAACCCTGAAAACATATTATTGGGGTGTATTATCCTCCAGGTCCTTTCGGAAACACGCTAAATTCCTTTGAGTTTGTATTTCCAGAACATGGCTTCCCTTTCATTAACCCACAAAGTTGCCAGCATCCTTGACAATACCACATGAAGCCTCATAGAAACTCCTCTTCATGGATCTAAACATTTATTTGTGGAATTTTCTCTTCCTAAAAACTCCATCTCCAACTGCTTCCACTGTTCAGAATAAACATTTAGAATAAACCCTGACCAAATCTTCATTATCTTATTTGTGTTCCTTCTGCACATCCGTCTCCACATCTCTGGACTTAGGTTGCTCACTCACGTCAAAGCCAGATAAACCAACTCCTTCCAACTCTTGCCTTTCTGACATTCACTATTCTGAAATGTAAAAAAAAAAAAAAGCTTTTCAGAGCTAGGAGAATGCAGTGTTTCTTTTTTTCCTCTTCTGTTGCTATTACTGATATGGACTTCTTTTGATCACTTCATATCAGTACCAACACTTTTATCTCTGGCTCATGTAAATTACTCTCTACTTTTTCTATGTACTATACAATACCTCTCCTGTTCTTACAATAGACTTTCAGTTCCCTCTTGCATTTATTCTGACAATCTAGGACATCATTAGCTACTACATAGCAACATAGCGCTTAAGGCAGTGCTTGGGTGAAATATGGTTGTGCTACACATAAATAATTTATCCCACTGTACATTAACTTGCAGATGATACTAAAAAATTAGTTTAAAAAATGATTACAGTTCACTTATAAGTGTTCTGGCACCTCACCATCATGTGACATGCACTGCCGTTGGTACAGCTGCCTATGATTGACTGTGAAGGGCCGAAAATAATTATGGCCAGGCCCATGAAATATATATTAGATACACTACCAGTCAAAAGTTTGGACACACATTCTAATTCAATTTTCTTTCTCGATTTCTTTTTTTTTTTTCTTTCTGCATTGCAAAACAATGGTCTTGCTTTTCTGGGATGAGCTCCATGAGAGCCAGTTTCATCATGGTGGTTGATGGGTTTTGTAAATGCACTTGACAATACTGTTCTTGAAAGAGAACCATTTTCAGATGTATTTCCAGAACAGCAGGCCTTCATGTCTTAAAATCGCAACTAACTGTTAATTAATTACCTTAAATTTTTTTTTTTTTTTTTTTTTTTTTTAATCAATATTGTTCTGTAATGTAGAAAGTAAATTCACACTTTTGACTGTGACTGTATATGGAGGAACTACAGCAGACCTACAGGTCATTTTTTTATGCAAAAAAAGAAAAATGTTGCAAAAAATCGTAAGAACTAGTCTTTACTCTTGGTGAATGTTCCAGTCATATTTTCTTCATTGTTCATTATTTGCTCAGGTCATCACTGAAATCTTGGCACCATCCATTTATGCAACTGTGGTGGGACTATGCCATAATACACAATGTGTGTCTAACCTTGCACACACTCATGCCACTACCTGATGAAGAGGTAATGATACTTATGATCACTAATCACCAGATAACCTGCTCATAAAGCTACACTGTTATGATCTCTATAAAGTATTCTGGGTTTTTCATGTCCGCTTGTGACAGAACCCCGCTAAGCCTGCTAAATGCAGACCTGTTTCACTGCAGTATTAAGATTCACACCTTCAACTAAATGATCTCCTGAATACCAACCAGTCTGACTACCATGCCTTAGGTTTTACAAACACAGCTCTCCCTGTAGTTACTGAGCCTTTATGCAAAGCCTGAGGGGGTTTTAGGTCTTCTTTCCATGTCTTCCTTGACTTCTCTTCGACCCTGTGAATCAGATCCGTAATTCCAACTCTTTGCCAGCTTTGCATCAGGAATTATCTGATTCTCATTAATAACTTTAGGATCAATCTTTGCACCTAACCCTACATGGGGGCCTTACTACTGGAGTCCCTCATGGAATAGTACTTGGTCCAGTCTTGTTCTTTTTGTGTATTATTAAATCACTGGTGTATGCTTCTACTACTTTTCAATCTCTCTTTCAGACCATATTAGACAGCTTTTCTGACATCTTTTATGGATGGAGACCCATCATCTAAAACTCAACCTTGGCCAAACTGAGCTGATATACTAACCCGAGAAAAATTCTCCCCTGCTGGAGCTGTCAATCAGCATTGATACCCTCACAGTTCACCCAGTGCACACGGCTGAAAAAAACCTTGTTTTTTAGATGATGCTTTCCAATAGCATCACATCAACCACCAGATCCTCCAGATTTCCTCATCCTCACCAGAAGCATATGACATTTTCTGAATACAAACTTAATACAGCTTCCTTTATAAGACCTAATTATTTATAGACTTGACTACAGCAATAACAACTCTTTTGCTTGCCTCCCATTTTTTGCAGTATCTCAAAAAAGCATTCAGAATTCCACATTACTGGCTTTCTTTAGTATGAAGAATCTAAATAAAAACTATTGTTGCATTCCTGGTATCACCGTAGTACACCTTATCACACTTCAGATCTACATGCCAGCATTCGTCAGGTCTTCAGTGTCACAACATTTGGCGTATCCCTCTCAATAGTTTGAACATGTTTATGAAGGACAATCCTACTGCCTCTGGCTCCATAGTGGTGGAATAGGCTTCTAGCTACAGTATACTTACTGTTTTCACAAAGGTCTAAAGTCACTTTCAGGCAACACACTTTAAATTCCGTTCCACCGAGGCATCTAGCCCTATGAACATTGTCTTTGAATAAAATGTTGCATTTATAAACACCCTATTTTCCCTGCTGACTTGAAAGCAAATGGAAACACACAACCAATAGCAACCATATGGTTAAAAACCGACTCTAAATTTACACCCACAAGGTATAATGTTTTTAATAAGACTCTACAGTGTTACAATTCCACCTAGATGTGTCTGACACGAACAGTATGTACCAGCAACAAACATACTGTACTAAGATGCCATTGTCATTATCCATCACTCAAGTAATATCTTATCTGCAGGTGTTTCATGGTGGTGCATTCCTATTAACACAAATTGTAATCAGGGACTGAGGATCCGTTCAGCAAATGATGTATTGTCTCTAATTATCTACCTACAGATTGTGCCAGTATGTAGGTGTAACTGTTATGAATGTCAATGAATGTACATCCAAGATATTTGCTGCCAATTAATTTAGGTTATTTAATCCAATTATGTCCAATTAATCCAACACACACTATTCTGATGCTTTATTTAAACATGTATTACACTGATGCTTATGATAATAGGACTCTATATGTTAAATGCTATAGTAAAAGGTAGGATACAAGTATGTATAGCAAAGGAAACTTAAAAATTTATAACCAATATCTGTAGCATAGGTCAGTGAACTGGCAGACAGCTTTAAACAAGGATTATCCATAATTTAAAAGACAAGAAAAGGTCTCAAGACCAAGAAACTAGAAATAAAGTCTATGCCATAACAAAACAGAAAAGCACAATAAGCCTTTGCACTGAAGTAAAGACATGAGGGTATAAACAGAGAAACATCAAGATATCATTCGCACTGTGCTTGCAGCTCTTTAAGCCAAACACCAAGCAGGGGAATGCTATAGATTTGTCATTATATCAGTACAGAAGTGCAAAATAATATGAAAGAACTGCATGTACCTGCTGTTTAGCAAGTGTGTGATTTTGGGAGAATAAATCGTGAACTATGTGTCCTTTTATAAACAAGTAGACGTGGAATATTCTGCCATGCCATCTATGAAACTAGTTTTGCTTATCCTGTTAAAATGCTTAACTAATTAGAGCTATTGTTAACACACTGCAGTGGAGTGAGCAGCTTGTGCCCCCATGGTGTTGTTTTTAAAAGACCAGGTGCATGTTTTGAACTGAGTCACTCAGTACATACTTGTGACCAGGTGTGCCATGTTGAACATAATTACTTAGGAGGCATGATGCATCTCTCTTCCTCATGGATAACACTTCTCTTCCAGCTCCATCACTGCACTCCGGTTTGGCCACCCATGTCTCTCTCTGTCTCTACTGCTGCTTGTAAGCAGCAGAAAATATGAATGTTTTAGCAATGGTAATGATAATGTCTATAATTACCCAGTCACATTTAATTGATGAAGAAATGGAAAGAACATCACACTGTCTAAAACATAAATTAAATCTAATTATCTGCATTTAGAAACAACCAGTCAAAGCTAACCCATTCAAATGGACACACACACAAACACATATACACCATAGCGACTGGAGTGAATGTGTGGTGTGTAGGGATTTTCTGAGGGTACAGGCCTTGCACCTGTAAGTGGTTAACTCTATTCCAGCTGGCTCTGTAAATGGAAACAGGATTCTCTCTCTCTCTCTCTCTCTCTCTCTGTGCTCTCTCTCTCCCCAGAGACATAGCTTTCTACCACACAGGCTAGAATAACTGCTTGCGACAGCTTTACCCGACTTCTTGCCCTTCCATCCTTGTTTCCCCCATCTTTTTCTATCTAAATACACTACCTACACTTGAAGCATGAAGAACTGATACTGAGAGATCTCTTTCTGTAACCCTTCTTAAAGATGTACTGTAACCCAATCCCCTAATGTAAAATGCATCCACTGATAGTATCATCAATATATAAAAGAATAAGATGATAATGAACTTGCAAAGTTGCTTTAAGAATCCAATTTTGAACATTTAATGTTCGCATGCATACAGTCAACTCCAGAATTATTGAAACCCTGAATTAAAAATAAGAACATATTAATATGACTCTACTGTTTGGAGAATTTCTTTTTTTTTTCAGCTTATAAACATAATTCCTTTAAAAGTATTGTTTCATCTTCAAAATTATTTAATTCTGTAAAATTATTGGCATGCTTAAATAAGATAAAATATAACTAAATAGAACCATTGAAAGGGAAAAAAAGTGTATTTTTAGGAAAAATGTACAGTGATCTATGACAATTTCTCGATGTATATACATATAAATTCAGATCAATTCAGTTTTATTTGTATAGAGCTTTTAATGATGGCCATTGGTTCAGCTTTATAGCATTAAAATATGGGGTAACACATAAGGAAAATCTGTTTGTCAACATTTACATTACATTTACATTATGGCATTTGGCAGACGAGCAATTGAGGTTTAAGAGCCTTGCTCAAGGGCACAAAAGCACAGCCTCTTCCCTTCAACTCAAATCAGGGAAAAAAATGTTGAGCTCTATGGACTGGGAATAATCTACAAAAAAAAAAAGATTTTTTGTTGAAATTACCAGTAAACACTATCAGCACTATAGTAAAACATTACAAAGCCCAATAACCAAACATTAAAAAGCGTGAAACTGTGGAAGTTGCCACGAAGAGGACACCTCTTCACACACCATTGTCACATTTGTCAAAAAAGAGAACTGCATGCAAAAAACTGCACTTCATATTCATGATGAAATATGGTGGCTCTTTGATGCTTTGAGGTTTTGCAGCCAGTAGTCCATGGACTATTGTTAAGGTCAGTGGCATAATGAATTCTATTTAATACCAGCATTTTAGCTGGCAATCTTGTTGCCTCTTTCATAAGAGGCCTGTGGTTGGGTCTTCCAACAAGACACTGAGCAAAAGCACCTCAAAATTGGCAAAGAAATGGTTGCCGTGATTCAAACTCAAGGTTACACAGTGGCCCTCTCAGTCTCCAGACTTGAAATCAATTGAGGGCAGTTCACAAGAGAAATGGCAAGAATCTTCATGAGTTTGAAATGCTGTCATTCTCACCAAGGGTTGTTTCATCCAATCCTGAAATTTATAATCTTTTTTTTTTTCTTTAAATCTGCATGAACATGAAAATTTGTATTACTAAAGAAAAGCCTTTTGGTTGTTCTAAAAATCTTTTGACAATAAAAGGATGAGGCTTTCCTAGATGTTTCAGCCCAAAAATCCTTAGTTCCTGTGCACTTTGATATTTGAAAACTCTGCAGTTGGCCGTATATTACAAATGTGCAATCTGTTGATTCATTCAGGCTGTTTGTGTTTTAAAACCACATTAGGACCACTATACAGGGTTTTGGTAAGAATAAAGGTCATATTTATGAAAAATCTTCATGAATACAGACAAGAGAATTGACTATAAAGTTCATCTCCTGTAGGAAGTAACAGTGGGGCTAAGGGTGTTAAGATTTCATTATGGTGAAATTGAATCAAACTCTCCGTTGAGTTGAATTTATTATCAGACAGGAATTGACTCGACACAGGCTGACCTGCCTGAATAAAGGAGATATGAACATGCTGAATCGAACACTTCTGGAGGACAATGACAGGCCTGAACACTGGTGGAGCTGCAGATGGTACTTGGAAATAGGGCTTATCAGCTCCAAGTCAGTGCCAAAGTATCTTTCCACTTCATACTGAAGACTGAGCAGGTCTGAATGCATGAAAAAAAATTTTGGTATGGCCCTGAATATATAAGTGAACTGACCACCCAGACCAGACAGAATGAAAGTTAACCAAGATCATATGCAATCACAGACGTTCTTCTACAGCAATGTTATTTTTTTTTATTTCTCTCCAGAGTTTATTCACTCATGAAAACTATTAGTGTTAAAAATGTAAATTGCTCATAAACTGTGTCACATGTACCATAAACAGATTTCTCAAGAAAACCTTCTTATACAGTAGATAATGCTTGTTTTCATGTCACATTGGATTCAGATTTAAATGAGTTTACACGGGTAATAAAGGCCATGCTGGAGATGGTAGTTATTTTCTGGCACTGCTGTCAGAGTCGTGCTGTGTTAATTAATTGGGAAGACATCATGAGTGATGCCATGAGCTGAAAACAGCCTTTCTGTGTCCGACAGAACAAATAAAAGAAAACAGGTGAATAAAAAATACATTTCTGTAGCTGTCTCATTATCTCACAATGAAGTTTTCTGGAACTGGTAAGAAACAACAACTGAGACATAAAGAATCTTTTACATATACCAACTTGCTTATTTTACTTAGTGTTCAACTTTATTTCAAGGCAACAAATTAGAAGGGCAAGGAATATAGAAATGCTAAAAATTGACAAGCTTTGGTTCTTAAACATTCTCTGTCTGGTCTTTTAAAAGCTAACTGGCTGGTGTATCAGACTGCATGGTTATTAGAAGATATCTGGAGATACCTCCATCTTCTGCACCATCAGGAGCATCTGTAAAAAAAACATTTCACTGATGTTTCTGTAAAACTGCCAGAGCTTGACGCCCTCTTGCTTTTATCAGCAAGCTCCCCATATGGTACTATAAGTGCAAATCTATGTGCACCTTAAAGGAATTTTCTAAACACAGTGGGGATAGAGTGGCTTAAGTTGTCAGCTCAATAGACATACAGTCGGTGTCTTACACCAAGGCTGATAGTGTCAGTTTGCCTGCATCAGAACCACTGTGGTATTTGTCAACCTCTCACGTCCAAAATCGTCAGTGAGTGATTCTTTCAGACTCACCAGTCTTGTCTATAGTGACAAACACAAGTACATCTATCTCCAGTTTCTTTTTCGAGCTTCTCTCTTAGACTCCTTGACAGTCAGTCATTTCAGGTTTTCTTAATACTGTAACTTGTCAATGCATCCTACAATCCTCTAATACTTCAACTCCCACTTGGTCTAGAAGCAGTTACTTAGATTTTCCAAGTCAGCCTTTCAATTAATAACAAAAAAATAAATAAATCTGTTTACATTGTTGCTGTATGATGTACAATTTGTACATCATTGGAAAGAGAAAGGTGGGAATCAGGTTGTTGGCACTCTCCACATATCTCTCACCATGTCACACACTCCTCAGGGCCTTGTACTGTGACACTGTCACTAAATATTAATGAGGCACTCCATCAGCCTCAGGAGGTCTCCATCACCAGACATGGCATAATCACTGCATTCAAAATAGCCATCTTCCTGACAAAACACAGGCAGATAATGATGCTGATTGAACGTGTCCTCTTGTGCTCTATGATTTATGACAAAGTCACAAAATTCCATGCTGACACAGGGTGATTTATGGTACAGAAACTCACTGAAGTTTAAAGGGTGCACTGCCAATCTTTCTGGACACTGATTGGATGAACCAGTGGCAGGGCCTGTGGTGTGTGCTGAAGTAGCTTTGCATGTTTGTTTGTTAGTTTGCTGATTGCTCTAGTGTGACGTTAGTCCAGACGGAAGTTTAGTCACCAGAATACAGGCTACCACAGTCAATCATTTTGTCAGGTAATCAGAATTACCTGAACCCATGCTTTCTTCAACAAATGGCCTCAAGTGGTTATTCCCCACTGTGGCAGTAGTATTCCCAAGCTAATGTTACTGACTGCAACTTTTATCTAGCCACAAATCTGATACCTTATAGTAAATATGAAGTTTTCTCAGGTCACGAACACAACGGAAGATAATCAGGATGCATTTGTGTCTGAGTTTGACTATTTTCTTAAATGGTATTCTCATCTTTCCAGTCTATCCCATTGTGTGAAAATCCAACACTCACTCCTCCTATCTACATTCCAGTCATTTTGAGATAAAATCTTAAATATTAAATATTTGTTAAATAATAAATAGTTATGCTTCAACATCTAGAAGTGTGTGTGTGTGTGTTTCTGGGAGATTTCAGGGAAGGAGTTTGCACTGTCTCGTGTGAAAATGCAATAATGATGTAATGTGTGAAATATGTATAACCAATAACAGTTAACTAACATGCATACTTTGATCTGAAGTTACATCTGCATGATATGAATCTCTGAGATTTACAGTCTATGGTTGGGATTCATAAGTGTAATCTGATAGTCTGTAGTAAATATTTTGGGTAAAGTTTTTATTTGTTTGTTGGCTTGTTTATGGAGTAATTTAAAGCATAGAGTCACAAGGCTGGAGGAACTGCTATATTTCTTTGTTATGGTCCTAGTTGATCCAGTGACAATACTGGGAAAACTAGGTGTGAGGTAGAGAATGCACCCCACACTGTAAAAAATGACACAAAACAGCAGTGATCATTCGCCATTTTGAAGGAGCAGAAGAACAGTGTAAAATGTTAAGAGGTAAGTTACGCCTCTTACAAATTTTTACATTTTATTTTGCTCCTTTCTTGCACTAGTGTCAGCAATATAAATGAAATAAATTAAACATTGTGAACATTTCTGAAAACATCCTGTC
>JAOVVA010000051.1:12863752-12874725 GCA_028565275.1 Leiocassis micropogon
TTATAAAAATGAGTACATCCAATGACTGTCACATACACTCTTCATATACTTATATTGTTTAAGTAATGCAACAAAACAAATTTTTTTTTGTGATATTTACTCAAACTGTTTGCATAGACAGAACTTTCGGGTTAACAGTGTACCAGTACTACAAAAAAAAAACTGCAAGGTTCCAATACATTCCCCACAAGGTCCCTAGGTCTTTGTACAAAATAAAAACTGCAAGGTCCCAATCAAAAAGATTATCCTAACCTGCATTAGAGAGCAGTATTAAATAAATGGAGGAATAGACTCTTATTTTGTAATAATGTATCACCAGTTTAAAGTGAAATAATTCCAAAATTTAATTTAATGGATTCAGCAAAAGGTTTATTAAAAGTGCTGAACATGGTGATAAGGAGACGCCCTTGTCGGGTACCTCTGCTCTGGGTAATCAGTTCTGATTGCTGACTATGGCTAATAGCATGAGCAGCAAATTTCTTAATGTTCCTGGATGTATAATTGCAATTTTTCCCAGGTATAAGAATGTTGCAAGTTACTTAAAGAACAACATTTTCAAATATGGGTTGTGCGGCGTACTTGTCCACTGTGCAAATTAATCTCAAGGATGTGAGTGCTAAGAGAATATAGATTTAGAGAGAAATCAAGTCTGAGGCCAAAACTGTATACTATACACTAAGTAGTGACAAATAGAATGTAACTGTCTTTATTGATTATCTCCACAATATTAGCATTATGAGAATAAAACAAACATTTGTTTGTTGACTGTCACAGTTAATAAGTGTGAGGGAAAAAAAACAGCTCTATAATCTTATAGCACTCTGTTATGCTGGCATATTTCCCAAGGCTCCACCCATCTCTGAGGCTGGTAGACCACAACTTGTTCTCTAACAATTGGTAGCTGGCTAAACTAAAGCATAGAGAGCAAAGCCATCTCATCTCACTTCCATTGTGTTTTTTTTTCTTTACAAGCCTGTCAGACACTTTATTAAACAACCCTTATAATGTTAGAATGGTAGCTGAAATATCCAGTACAGGATTAATGAAAACAGATCAGTTAAGAATATACACTCACATTTTTACCTATTGCTGCCTTAAATATACAGTACAGAAAATCTCTCTTTAGTCACTAGATGGCTATCATAAAATCTTTAGCTAAAGATCATCAACTCACAGTAGCTGCTTATGTTTTTGTTCCCCTACTCATTTTAACAAATCACCATATGCATGACAGCTTTAAATAATAGTACCATGCCAAAAATATGACACTGCTCCACCTGAAATATTTTCAATCTTTTTTTATGTTGTCAGAGTGCAATATATAACAGTTATCACACTGATGACATTGTTAGAATTCTAACAGTCTTTAATAAAACCAGTATGGTGGGGTTGGAACATATTTGACAGGGTGACCTTGAGTCTATAAGCCGGAATCTTAGCTGTGATCTGGGCATCTCCTGGCATTAAGGAAATGGGTCTATATCAAGCAATAAGTCAATATCAAGAGGGATCATCTTCTTTACCCTTCCTAAAAATGAGTGTTATATTGGGTGACATGAGTAATGGCTCTTTGGCTGTTATAGATCAACATTTTTTCCAGGTCAACAAAGTGCACAGTAATTCAACTTGAATCAATTTCCCATTGCTTTCTTTACAAAAACATATCATCATTTCAAATCCTATCAAATATCATCATATCCTTTAAGTGTTGGAAAACGCTTTTTGACTGAATAAGCATGATATTTCCTAAAGTAATTTTAGCATATTGGTATGAGGAATATACCAGAAATTTGTTAGTGATTGCCTCTATAGATTTGTCTCCACTGGCGCTTTCAGAGACATTATATACTGTACTATTATTAAGCAGAATGTAGTGCAGTGTATGCATTAAATATAGGACCATAAAGTTTTCAAATATCATAGCATATTTTTCATGAATTTCTCCTCACAAGCCAGGAAAGTTAATATTCTATTAATATTTTAGGTTGCCCAGATCTACTGTTACAGAATTCCTTTCTTTATTTGGGAAAAAACACATATTAACATCAAAAACAACAGATGCATCAGCCAAAATTATTCTCCTATTATCCCTAATCCTTTATCATCTATCTATTTTTTGTATAGAAATAAATAAATAAAGGTCTATAATAAAAATGGCATTTTTTGAGATATACTGCAACTATGCCAATTTCACTCACTTACTCATCTTCTATACCGCTTTATCCTGTATTCAGGGTCGCGGGGACCTGGAGCCTCTCAGGAGGCTTAGGGCACAAGCCAATCCATCGCAGGGCACACACACATACACACACTCACACACTACGGGCAATTTGGGAACGCCAATTAGCCTAACCTGCATATTTTTGAAATGTGGGAGAAAACCCACAAAGCACAGGGAGAACATGCAAACACCATGCACACAGAGACGGGAATCGAGCCTGGCCAGGAATCGAACCCGGACCCTGGAGGTGCAAGGCGACAGTGCTAACCACTACACCACCAGTGATTGAGTATTTGTTTATATTGTTTCTTGTTTAAAGCCACTTTAAGTGGGGAGAATTAAAGTCTGCAGTAAGATTCAATTAGTTGAAGTTTGTTGCTTTGCAGCACTAGTTAGGATAATTACTCACAATTTAATTTAGTTGAACTCTGCTGATATAGCCCTAGTAATATTTAAACAGGGCAGTCTGAGCATGTTAGTATAGGCACCTACTACTACATCCCAGTAAGAATAATGACTTGTGATATGTGACAGTAATCATGTATAGGTATTTATGTGTTCTTCAATAGGACTCAATTCACTGTTAATCAGGTATATTTTCTCCCATCCCTTCCTTCCATTCTTTTTATGTTTTTTATTCTACCTCCATCCTTGCTCCCATGTTCTCTTGTTTACCATTCTATTGTGTTGCCTTTTTTCTGGTTCCCTCTAAACAATCCTCTCCTATTCCCACCTAATGCATAATGCAACGCGCTTGGGACCATAACACAAATCGCTGGGCTCTTTGTATTGCTAAGAACTGGCACTAAAATCCCTTCTCTTCACTCCTATATACTCCTTCCTTTTAATAATAAATATAATATGCTTCCTGATTGCAATTCTACCCTTTCCAGTTTTGCCAAACATCCTTTAAATAAATCCTGTTTTTGAGCAGCCCACTTACAACCAACTGGACATGGAAATCCCACACTTCACTCTGCCCAATCAGTGGCACTCATCGGAGCTACACTGTCATTCACACTGCATTTGTGTCTCTGTTGATGTCATTCCATCTCCACCCTGCCACTGGGAACAGACTCAAAGACTGAGCCAGGGACTTCCCTCCAGTTTTTCCACAAATGAGCCTAGCCTCTTGGGTAGATTACTGATTCTTAGCAATGCCAGCTGATTGCACCAGTGCACGTGATGGCTCTCACCTGCAACTCTAAGTGATGCCTAATGTTTCATTTCTGTGTCTGTGCTTCACCATTATGGACCCTGCCCTATTCCAAAGGGTACACTGTTGCACTGAAACGGACCATATTGAGCACCATTTCTGTACACTGAACAAACCATATTAAGCACAGACTGTAAACACAGTGTTACATTTTTTTATTAACTCTTATGTGTTATTCATGCACACGGATAACGATACAAATGACATACACCTGAGTTCAAGTTGTGAATATTTAGTTTGCTAAGATTTATCACTGTGTACAAATATTGGACATTCTCTTGAGTGTCTCCATTTAATCCTGCAAATTTCAATATGCCGATACCACACGGTACACATTAAATAATGTCAAATATCATTTCCAGCAGATCAGACAATAATGCATTGACCCTTAATGGAATTTACTCAGATCTGTCCTTTTAAATGATCGCAATACATCACATTTTAATTATCACAATAAACCACAACAGTACACCACAATAATGATGTACAAATCATGTTTTATTTCCTTAGCCTTAGTTTAAAAAAAATATTTGCTGATGAACTGAAGCTACCAGTTTATCACATCATTGAGCAGTTTATTTTAATGCGAGATGAAGAGAAGTTACCCATAATTCCTTACCCCAATGAAAGTATAACTAACTATGCATATGTTTATCTAGATTTATTTTTGTGTGCTGAATGAACATATTAATTATAATCACTGAAAGTATTGTGCTGTAAGTCATAAACCTTCCCATAACCGTCACCATAAGTCTTGTGGGACACCAACTTATGCAATGAGTTGACAAAACACACATGCCCAGCTTAAACAGTTTCTGCAAAAGATTTCACAGGACTAAAGATTAAACAGAATTTAGGAAAAACACCTTTAAAAATGACAGTTGCTTGGAAGGGGTCTGTGAAACGTTCCTGAACTGTAAATATCTTCACTGATTGCTCATTGATTTTAAGCTTAAGTACCACTGAAAACAAAATGGCAAACTAGCTACCTTTTTATTCCAGTAACATAGTAACAGCTTAAAATGATTCTCTGTACAGCTCAACCCAGATTTTTTGGGAACATCCTAACCTGGCAGAAAATTGCATTGCTTTAATGATACTGACAAAAGCCTTCTAGTCTGAATGACACTCAGTCCTCTACAGGAGTGAAATGGCTTTTTGTTGACTGTTCCAACTGGAATTGATTCCAGCAAATGAAATGGGTCTGTTGTTTTATTGTTAGCCATTACAACTGATCACGCTACTCATAAATAAGCTTTTCTTTTTCAGGAAAGGAAATAAACTAAATCAGTCCAACCAGGCTGTGCGCAGTCATTCATCTTAAAGCCTGATGCATTCAATCATAATGCATCAGGACGTATTAACCATTTCCAAAAGAACAAAAGCATTATATAATCTTATATTAAATAAAAGAGATTTCAATTTTCGTAGTATTTGGCTTTGCAAAGTCACCATTTTACAGGTTTTTTATTGAATTTAATATTTTATGAAGTAGATGAGCTAAATCTATATAAATCTATATAAATATACACAGCCCACCCAAAAAAAAGTCACCAGCTAGATTTAACTAAGCAAATAGGTAAGAGCCTTCCAATGGATAATTACTGCAGTGATTAATATGGTTCAGTTATGCAATAGCGTGACATTATCAAGACATATAGCATATCAAGATATATCCAGTTGTCACACTGTTTCAGAAGGGTCAGATTTTTTTTTCTCAAAAACTGCATTTTGCATTTACTGTACTCTTACTATCTATTGTGTAATATTAAGATTGGTTTGATGATCTCAGTCATTTATGTGTGACAAATATACACACTACTTTAAAATAATAAAATATTCAGGAAGAGGCAATTGCCTTTTCACACCACTGTATATTTATATATAAATATATGTTCAAGGCAACACTTTTGGTAGGGATTTAAAACCACTGTAGTCAGTGGCATTCTGAAGCTATTTTGAAAGCAATGTGCAAAATCGGATGTGTTAATGAAATAAGCTAAATAAGTTTCTATTTAGAAAAATATTGAAATTTGCCATTACTGGTCAGCTTTATAATTTGCCTTAATGTCTGTTCTGCTGTGTTAAATTGTAGAGAACACTTTGTTAAGAAACTAGCAGATTTATACTAAACTGTAAAATGCTCAAACAAATGGTAATTTATTCTTATTTATTAGAAAAGTGATATAATGATGCATAAAATGTGTTTATATCAAATTAAATTGTCATGGTTAAAAAAAAAAAAGAAAGTGTTGAAATATTTTTCATTGTTTCCAACTGCTTACGATTAGGAACTATGTTGAGTTTTTGTTCTGATATTAATAAATGCATATGTACAGTGGCTTCTGCACATGCAAACCTTGTAACCCACCTGTTCATCAGAAATGGTCTGCTGAAATTTTCATTTTTCCCCATGGACTCCAGGTGGTAGCTTATTACTTTTCACATTCGTAGGTACAACCTTACATGCACATAATGGTTTTTGAGCTATGAGCCCAGCCCGTAAGCAGAGCCATCTTGCCTTTGGATAATGGCCATCCCAGGGGGAATGACTCTGTTAAACCTGTAATAAGTGGAGGGTCACCTCTGCTTGGGGAGCATAATGTCTTAATGGGCTTCTGGGTCTTTAAAGGATCGTTATGCAGCTATGCCTCACTTGTTCCCTTAGCATGGACAGTGCTTGAGCCGGACTCATATTTATGTAATGAGCAGCTCTCTAAATTGCAGGATGACTTCAGTACCTTCCTTCAGGGGAGGGTAAAGATAATGGCCACAGATTCTGGAGTTTTCATTGGGTTTTAACTGTTTATAAATCAGTACATGATTTTTGTGCATCTTCAATCTACATTATGCCATATGCAATACTGTTAACCTGTTAACTGTCAAAACTATTAACTATACATGTGGTGGATTTATTTCTTCTTCTGCAAAAGAACAAATGTTCTTGGCCTTTTTAGCTGAGAAATCTCTATATTATTTTTTCTGCTGATTTCCTTTGGATGGTTAGATTTTGCAGGACACTTATCAACATTATGCACCATCTGGTAATACCATGTATGAATCAGAATTATCAATATTAAATTCTGTGTATACAGTATATAAAATACTAGCTAAAGTACCCTTCATTAACAGAAAATAAGTAAAAGGTGAAGGCTAGATAGGTTATGATCAGCTTTAATATAATTAGTGATATCATTATTTCAGGTTGAAGTACATGTACATGTCTACCTGCAAAAAAGATTGACCCCTTTATCTTTTTAAATTTAAATTTTTCAAAATTTAGCTTGGTGTGACATTACATGGTTTTGGTTGTCACTGGTGACTAAATACTAGGAAATTGTACAAAATTTACATAGTTCATGGCAAGATTTTGAATCAAATGTTATTTAATGTTTTAACAATCAATAGGAAAGAGGATATTAAAAAGTTTATGTTTATGCCTTGTTTTTGCTACTGTAAGTTGTGTTTCATTTACCATCAGCCAAATCCCTTTTCAGTAATTAGAGAGTGAATCACAGATGAGAAAACGAAAAAACGTAGATCAGCTTAAGTTTTGTCTTAAAACAACTTCAGCGTGTTAAAATTAACTTATACCACTTCAGCCCTGTTATTTTAGCGGTGAAAATATTCAGTTTCGATTTTCTAATTAATATCTATTGGTGCATGTGTTTGTTTACATTGAGCAAGTAGCTTATTAGTAGCTTATTTAAAGTGGATTGTTAAATTTGACACATAACTGTTCATAACATCACGCAACATTTTGATCTCATCTATAGTCCAGTTTAAAGTTCAGGCAGATATTTAAGTACTGCAAAAGCTTCAATAAATTTGGTCCAGCTAGTTTTGCTTGATGCTAATAATCTTGCTGGGCAGACCTACAGTACATGCATACAGACAGCCAGGCAGAAAATTTTCTGAGATTGGTTACGGGTCTTCCAATATATGAAATGTAAAGATATCATTGAAAGAGTGAGTTCTAACCAATGTACAGACAAACCTTTCTTTTATTTAAACAGATTCAACATTGAACAGTCACAAAGCAGCTTTACAGATATCCATGCTTGGCAAATGTAAACTCAGTGAGAAGACAAAATTAAGAAACCTTGAGAGGGATAAAATTCAAAACAGGAGAGGTACTGTATAAGCCTTTTTCATGGAAGTCCCTTCTATACAAAAAATGCCCCTTCTCTCCAAAAAGAATGGTAGTGACCTAGGTTTCTAAAATAACATCAAAATAAACCCCAGATTTTCTGGAGCAATATCATTTGAACTGATAAGAAGCAGGTGATGTTTGGTGAAATGGTGTAACAATATATGATCAACATACAGTATTAACTGTGCAGGATGATGGTGGAGGGGGGATGATTTGGGCTTGTTTTGCAGCCACGCGAACTGGGAAACTTTCAGTCACTGTGATTTAGTGAGAAAAAAAAAAACAGTATGGCTGTAAATTCTGCCCTGCAGAAATGTGATGAAACAGAGGAAGTATCGGTACTGTAGCTGCTGTAGGACCTAATGGAGTAAAAGCCAAAAGTATCAACAAATACATTTTCTAAAGTACAAATATGTGAAACATGCTTAAAATTACAGTCATAGCATGTCCATCACTGGTACTTATTATATTTTTTTCCCAACTGGTTTCTGAATCTTTTTGTATTTTTGCTGTAATTGATTTTGTTATTTTTGCTATTGTCATCTTAGGTTATTTGATTTGTTGAGGACCACGCAGTTAAAGGAGGGTGTACTTTCTCTTTTTCCTGCATCTAGCATATAGCCGGTTATGTGCTTTATAATTTGCAGTTAGCTACCTCTTCTGCATCAGCATATTGCTATATGTTTCTATGCTAATCGGTGTGGCTTTTTAAACTAGCTTCATGTGGAGAGTACTGCACACATTAACAGTGATTATACACTATTTTGCTGGTGCTTGACATTCCCACATTGTTCTGATTAGGAAGAAAATATGTTTTCTTTTTTGTAAATTTATTCTATAATTACTCTGCAGTTAATAATATACATCTGAATACACTTACGGTGGCATGTTGGCATTGTGGATAGAAATGCTGCCTCACAGCTGCATGGTCCCTGGTTCAATCGTAAGCTCAGGTTTTTGTCTGAATAGAGTTTGCCAAGTTCACGCTGAATCTTTGTGGGTTACCTCCAGATAATCCATTTCCCCATGCCTTCAAAAAAACTGTGCTGGTAGATGGATTGGCTGGTACTAAATTCTGACCATATATCCAGTGTTCTTGTGATTGGTTCAGAATCCAAAAGCATAAAGCTTTTACTAAAGATGAATAAATAAATGAATGCCTATATCCTTATAAAATGCTTATTAAGGGGCTTTTTAATATAACATGGAATATTAAAAACAAACTACAGGGGTCAGCTTGAGATCACTATTGTTAGCATTTGGAAGTGTCAGTGTTTCCAAATTAGAAAAGCTTCAAAACTTTTTTTTTTTTACATCCTTCTTAGTAATGTATCACAGTGACAGAGTCATTAAGTCTTATGCATGATTTTAAGGATCATTAGCCTGTCAATCAGAAAGTAGGTGCCCACCTAAAGACCTCCCCTTAGTGTGAATGTTCCGGCCAGGCACGATCAATCGAGCCTGAATTATTGCTGCTCATTGCTAAGACTCAATTACCACTCAGAGTTAATTAATTGAGTGCGTTGAACCCAGATGCAGACGAATCACACCCATTTGTGGAACTTCAGGATAAGTAATATTAACGAGATGCTAAATTGAGCCTCTAATGACATTATTAATCAACAACAAATCAGTTTAAAGAACGGGGACACATCCTTCAGAGGGGAAAAGATGTAGAAAAATTAATGCACTATCCAATAAACCATTGATGAGATGGTTACATCCTACATACATCAAAAGTAAAAACCTGTCTAAAATCTAAAGTGTCCGAGTGCATGCAGTATTCTCCCATTATTTACTCTGCAGTGTCATGTAGCTGCATTTAAGCTCATACTGAAGGACTAGAACATTTTTTTAAAAATCATAAAAAAGCACATTTTTATGAAAGCATATTTATTTTATTTTATAAATGCTTCATGTAACTACAGATTTACCTTCTATTATCTTAAATCGTTTATATCGTTTTACCCCCTGATCAAGTTTGCCCTCATGTGGAAGCACAATTCTCAGCAGCCTAGGTGATTGATATGTTCAGGCCCAGAGAATGGCCTGAAAATGTTATTTTGAGATGGATTCTGTCTCTGAATGCCTTTACAGACATTACCTCATTTCCCATGAGGCTCATATGTAGCATCAGCCTTCTACCTGTCACAAGGACAGCCAGTCTGTATAACTGAGATTTTATATTCAAACTCAACACAATGTGAAATGGTTTATGTTAGAATATAGTTCGGCTTTAAGTTCATGGCAAATGCAGTTTAGCCATATGTCATGAACAATCATGTAAGCATATGCATTGCATTTACATAAAATGTGTAGGTTTCCCACAATTTATCACTATTAAATACCCTGTCACGGCAAAGCTAGACTGTTTACTTACTCCATTGAATTATTACTCGTCTACTTCAAAATTGATTCAGATGAAACAGCAAATGCAGGCTCTGGGCAGTGCCAAATCTGTTTTTTGTTCCCAGTGCTTACTATCTATCCTATCCTATCCTATCCTATCCTACCCTATCTTATCCTATCCTATCCTATCCTATCTTTAAAAACAGCGCTTACCTTAGGAACTTTGCTTTTAATTACTAATGAGATTGTCTAGCATTGGGTTAATTTGTGTGTTAAATGGAAAGCTGTTAATATAATCAGTATACTCTTATTATCATTCACTTTATTAGGAACATCTGCACATTTCTGCAGTAATCTAATCAGCGATTGATTTGGCAGCAGAACATGATGCAGATACAGGTTAAGAGCTTCAGTTTATGTTCACATCAAATATTAGAACAAAGAAAAAGCACAATCTCTGATCTCTGATTATGGCATTGGTATTGAAACCAGAAGGGATGGTTTAAGTATTTTAGAAACTGTTGATCTTCTGGGATTTTCACACACAACAGTCTCTAGTGTTTACACAAATTCATGAAAAAAGTGAGTGACAATTCTGTGGATGGAAACGCCTTGATGAGTAAAGTCAGAGAGAAATAAAAATACTGGTTTGAAAGATATAGTAATTTATATAATACGTTTTTTACAACCTTGGTAAGGCGAAAAAGCATCTCATCCTGCACAAAATATTGAGCCTTGTGGCAGATTCAATACCTCTACAATAGCAGAAGACCACATTGAGGTACACTCCTATTAGCCAAGAACAGGAACCTGGGGCTATCATCAGGTCTTTTTTTTTCCACTTGTCAGTAGTTTCTGAAATACTCAAAACTGGTACTGTACCAACACCCATACCCTGATTAAAGTTACAGAGATCATACTTTTTCTTCTTGTTTGTCAACATGAACTGGAGCTCCTAATCTACAGTGGTGTGAAAAACTATTTGCCCCCTTCCTGATTTCTTATTCTTTTGCATGTTTGTCACACAAAATGTT
>JAOVVA010000051.1:12877903-12890795 GCA_028565275.1 Leiocassis micropogon
ACTGATTCTTCGAACTGCTTCACACGAGTCGTTTACGAATCATTTAGAAATGGGGTAAAATTAAATCTATTTTTGGAAACCTTTTTTTTTTTTTACCTTGCATACATGTAAACCTGTTTTAAGAGACTCATTAAGCAATATTAGCAACCTTTAAAATGACATAATAGGGGCACTTTAACACTATGAACGTAAAAGTACAAAAATATATATTTTTTATGTTAAAATGTCTGCTGTGCACCACACACTGATTTTTCTTACTGATGGCAAATTATAACTCTATATTCCTACAGAAACAAGGAAAATGGAAAAACAATGGTTACTGCTAATGTTTAAACTCTGCATTAAAGTAAAAAGCCATTGCTTTTTTTCTTAACTTTTAGTTTCATCTTTCCAAATCCCATTGCCAATACTCTAGTCTCAACATGAAGTTTTCTGGAGTGAATGAATGAATAGTTAATTAAAGAAAAAAACAAATAAATAGATTAGCATGAAATCACATGCCTCCTATTTATATCCCTATTTGCATTTGTTTAATTATAAAAAATTATCTGTTCAGTCTAAACCATGTATTATGTTACATCCTTATTAATTAGCATTATAATGACTCTTGGCAGTAAAAACTAATTGAATGCTAATACAGCAGGTTGCTTTATTAAATGGCTGGCAAAAGATAGATTACAGTAATCTGTATTTTTATTCTTTTTCTTTTATCCTTAAATTTTCAGGAATTTAGATAGATCTAGCTTCATTGAAGCTGCCTGGTGATTTATCATAATAAATAAAAGTATTAGGTCAAAGAAAAATTCAGGTAAAGTACAAACTAGTATAACGAGTACAGTAACAAAGTAATGATGTACACTATGCATGATTGTTTCAGCTGAAATTCACCTAAGACATGCACTGTACCTATGTTCTCTCTCTCTCTCTCTCTCTCTCTCTCTCTCTCCAGGAAGCTACCACTAAAAGAGGAGAATGGCAAAGAGTCCCTTAAACCGGATACGATCGAGATTAAAGTTCACGGTGACAACAGCCTACACACAACACCTGATGACAGCAAAGCATAATGGAGCAGCTGCCGTGCACTTCGGGGACATGCACGAGCTACCAAAACACCAAAACAGCAAAAACCCAGCAAGCTAATGAGAAAACAAACAAGAACATGGGTGAACAAGTCCCTTGCTAGAGACTGATTGTCAGGAGGATCCACGAAGAAACTGTGTACATATGAAAAAAAAAAAAAGGAAAGGCTACACAGCAGTTGTTTTGTGATACATCTTTCAGAGGAGGCCTCTTTACAGAAAGGCTCTTGTTTATCTGTGATTGTTGTTCTTTCTTTTAAAGGCTGAAGCTTTGCGTGTGATTCTCTGTTACCGGAAGCGGTTTGATCTGTGTTCTTTTCCCTGCTATCTCTCTCACGTCAAGCTCGAAACCACATGCACTTCAATTTTTCCAGAGATTTCATATGCACAAACATGGTATTCATCCACAAAGGAATAGATTGCATCATGTCACAGTCTGACCTCTGTGTGGGCTTATGTGTGTGTTGTGGTATTGGGTAATTATAGTGTATTTCTGTTATTGCCTTTTGGCCACTGTGCAGCATCAACCTCAAACAGTAGTGTTCATTAGAATGTTACAGCTGTGACATTAGAGAGACACAAACCTGAAATTCCCTTTATAGCATTCCCTGGATCTGTCCACACTTCCCCATGTCCATACTCTTGCACTGAAATGAATACATTGTCTGTTTCCAATTGGACTGTTTTCATTTAAAAAAAAGAAAGAAAAAGAAATAATGTGTTTCAGTATAGTTAAGGCATCAATTTGTTATTGCATATTGCCTGTCCTTTCTGAATGTGTGTGTGTGTGTGTACTGTATGTGTGTGTGTGTGAGAGAGAGAGAGAGAGAGAGAGAGAGAGAGAGAGAGAACAAGAGAGAGCAAGTGTGCACATGCACATGATCAGTTCTGTATGTGGAAGCGAGTGACCTTGTGGCCGTATGTTGTGGTACAGTATGTGTAAAATGTACAGTAAAAGAGAAAGTATAAAGGATAATTGTGAATTGCAAACACTGTAAGTCTTGTAAGTTTGAAAGAATAGACTTAGTGACCATATAAAAATTATGAAATGTGATCTGCACAAGCATTTCAGTGTAAATACACAGTATTACTTTTGCAGATGAAGGAAACAACGGCACCATTCACAACATGTATTTGTGTAACATGGACTTTTTGCACAACACCTGCATTGCTTGTTGGCATTCCTCGTTAATATTTTCATAGTAAGGCTTGACTGTGACAGTTTGACAGAAGGACATGCATTGTTTCCTGGAGCCCTGGGTCCTTTCCACATTGCTGGCTATGTGCATACTCTGTTCCTCATCATTTAACACTGTTTCTCCATAAATACAGAAATAAGCTTTATTAGACTCTGATTTATGTCTCATTAGAATGGACAGTCTATAAATAAACGAACATGAAAGATAAATATACATTCAGCTTTATATAATCCCACAATGTCAGTATGCCCCTCATTTGTCTTATGAAAAATGTAGCTGAATGGTAATAATGACTGAGGAAACATTATTTACTCAGTCCTGGGATTGAAGGTCCAACTACTAAACTTGCATGAAATCTCGATGACCAATCTGGTTGGTCACAACATGACCACAACATCATAACATGATTCCCTCACATATTTTTAAGAGGAGAGGAGAAACCTAGTAGCCAGTTGCACCAACTGCCTAATTCCATACTGATCAGCTATGACATTACAATGCAAAATATTTTGCCAAGGATTGTGTAGTTTCCCCTTGTGCCACTGGGGCAGCTCTGGCCCCTCAGAGCATGGCTTTACAGGGCCTCTGGAGGGCGTGCTCCTATTCATGTCAGATCATGTATGATCAACTGATTGGCTGGTCATGGAGAAATGCATCACTCTTCGTGACACAGAATTGATCTGTTTTGTGTTACATTATGGCATACCTCTAGTGTTCAACAAGTAAACTCGTTTTACACCCTCAGTTACTATGAAACTCATAGCCACTTGGTGCAATCAGCCCTGAGTTCCACTAAGAGATCTTATAATAATACCTCCATCCTTAAAATGTTTGAAATGTGTAATCTGGTCACGATCTACCAATTAAAATTCTTATTAGGCCTTTTGAGATAACCTGTTTGGCTGAATCTCAATCAGACAGTGTCATGTTTCATTCATCCAGATGATTTCTCCAAAGGCTTACCAGCGTTCTGAGTTGCACCTGTGCTGCGTTCTAAGTATTTCACTGTCAGCCTAAATAAAAGTACAGGAATGTTGTTCATTTACTTTCAGCTTGTCCGCTACTTGGTGAACCGGGTGGGGGTGGGTCGGTGTTGGGTGTGGGGGGGTCGTCATCCATAAACCAAACCATACTTGTGGAACTCTTGTAATCCAGTGTAATTTTCAGCTGTAAATAAAAGTGTCCTGATATAAAAAAAATAATAATGTGTCTGCTTTATAAGCTACACCAGCTCCCACCACACCTCAAGGTTAAGTCCATAAACTATAAGAGATCCACAGTGTAACATTTACAGGGGGATCGTGTCAGCATAGATAACTAGGATTTAAAGTTTGGTGAGCAACTTTGACTCTGTCTTAGGGGTTATCAAGCTTAAAAAGTCAAGGGGTATAAAAAACCCTTATAATAGAGATGAAGAAAAGTGAAACACTTTTCACTGTGCCAGCAGCACTAAAAATATAAAAGGCATCATAATAAACATAGATGTTGCCAATAATTCATTTATTTTCATCTTTTAATTCTTGCTGTTAGAATTTTGGCAATACCTGCTATGCACATCACTCCAATTGATTCGCATCTGGGACAAGCTAAAGGGATTGGGAGAGAATACAGTGAAGATGGAGCTCAAATTCTAATTCCCTTTGTACTAATATTTTTTACCTCAATTTTAATAAAATTCAGAAATACTGTGAAGGATACAATGCATGCAGATGTTGTTGTAAAACTTCCAAGATTCTTTAAAAAGAAAATAAGAAAAAAAATTAAGGGAAAATAAAAATTTCATATATATATATAATGTTCCTGAGCTGCTGTGAGTCACATCAACAATTCTATAAAAAGTAATTTATAGTCTGCTTTGTGTCATTTGGATTTGCCAGACATTTAGTACATATACATCATACACCAACTCAGAGAAGAAAAATGTCATTACATACACACTCTCTTTACCCAGCAGAAAGAACCTCAGAGGGTGAGAAAGAAAGAGACATTTCTTTCTGTATAGTAAGCATTTGCATTTAGGTTAAATTTGATTATAGAAAGGCAGTAAGGCAAGTATTGTCATGCAGTCACGCATCATCACAACTCTTCAATGCACAACACCATCACCACCCCTCAACCACCTGAACAATAACAAAACATATTTGAATACTGTTCATAGACCTCGTTTTAGTATTCAACACAATCATGACTCAGGACCAGTTCGAAAGCCAAGCCTTCTGGGATACCTCAGTCTCAGTCAGACCGGATTGGAAGCAGCATCTCCAGCTCCAGTGTGTACTCAGTCCACTGCTAATTCACAGCAATGCACAGCTCTAACCACATTTTCACAGTGGTAGGTCTCATCAGCAAGATTGACAAGGCAGCATTAAGAGAGGAGAGCCAATGGCAGAGCCAGCAACCTGTCCCTGAACATTGCCAAAAATTAAAGAGGTGATTGTTGATCTGGAAGTTGAGTCATGTAAACTGAACTTCTTTCTTGTTAGGTAGAACCATTTCACTATTCATCCAAGTAGCTTCCTCAGGAACTTAAGTCACATTTCTATCTAACAAACTCAACTTCCAATAACATTACCTGCACTGTAAAAAAATAAATAAAACAAAATCGTAAAAAATGCACTAGAAGTGTAGCAGATAAAAACCATTATTTCCCAGATTTTTCCTAAATTTATACGATTAAACACCTTCATTAAAGCAACAGCACGAAAAGTTTAGCAGTGAAACACTGTTAATTTACAGATTTTTGCTAAATGTATACGATTAAAGACCTTCAATAAAGCACCAGCACTATAAGTTTAGCAGTGAAACACCATTATTTCACATATTTTTCCCAAATTTCTACGATTTAATACCTTCATAAAAATAGCAAAAATATTATTTTACAGTTTTAAAAAAATATATACAGTATTTACAATCAAACACCTTCAATAAAGCAACAGAATTAGACATTTAGCAGGGAAACACTGTTGGGTTTTTTTGTTTTGTTTTTTACAGATTTTTTCCTAAATTTAAGATCAAAACAATTTCAGATAAAGCAACAACACAAAAACCCTGTTATTTCACAAGTTTTTCATAAATTCCTATGAACACACATGTTCAATAAAGTGTTAACACAAACTCAAGGTTATAGTATTTGTAAAATAGCCTGAAGAACTGTGACACAGTATAGTGCAAGTATGATGCAAAATACAATAAAGTTCAGTTTTATAGCATTACAGTAAAATCCTAAAATGAAAAACAAAATGAAATATTTAGACTATTGTGCTATAACAGTGGAACATTCTCTCACAAACTTAAACATTGCTGTGAAATATCCTTGACTAATTAAAATTGGACTTTTTGTCTAATTTTTGATTTTTAAAAAACTCCATAGTTCTTATATAATGTATGCATACAAATAACTTTACCTTCTAGTCCAGAATCCTAATGCCTTAGTGCAAGTAAGTAAAAAGAAAGAATGATCCTCTTCCAAAGAGGCAGTAAACAACTGGATCCTTGGTGCATTAGGGTGGATTGGAAGAGAGAAGAAAAGAACATATTAAAATCTTAGATTCAAAAGAAAAAGTTAATATTTTTCTCTGTTGCCCAAGAAACAGATTAACAAAGTACTCAAAATCATATTTAAGACTAGATATGTTAAAGAGAAACTCAAGAACATTTCAACTGGGACCCTGTTTTGTTTTTTTTAGTATGAGGGAACATAATCAAAATCAGCCCAGTATCAAGTTTGAATGCTACAATCAGCATTTACAAAAAGGTTATGCAATTTAATCCAACAGGACAAGCATGTGCATCAGTGGAAACAACTTATTTTCACCACTAACAGGCACATAAACGTTATAAGTAAGACAATACAGAAAGGATCTCTACAAAGTAAAAAAAATTGGACTCAAAATGATTCAAGGTTGAAGGAAAGATTCCAAAGTAGTCTTATATTGCACTCCATAGTTATTAGTGTTGCCTCCTCTCCCATGTTTCAATGTTTGATCTAAAAATGTAAGCAAGTTTCATTATCACTGGCAGTAATCACAGTTGGAAAATGTTAATGTAAATATTACACAGAAGCAGGCAGCTATTGAAGTTTTCAATAAACATACTATATATATATATATATAGCAAAAGTAAGCAAAAGCACATTTTATCCTAATACTCGATTAATATATATATATATATATATATATATATTAATCGAGTATTAGGATAAAATGTGCTTTTGCTTACTTTTGCTATATATATATATATATAGTATGTTTATTGAAAACTTCAATAGCTGCCTGCTTCTGTGTAATATTTACATTAACATTTTCCAACTGTGATTACTGCCAGTGATAATGAAACTTGCTTACATTTTTAGATCAAACATTGAAACATGGGAGAGGAGGCAACACTAATAACTATGGAGTGCAATATAAGACTACTTTGGAATCTTTCCTTCAACCTTGAATCATTTTGAGTCCAATTTTTTTTACTTTGTAGAGATCCTTTCTGTATTGTCTTACTTATAACGTTTATGTGCCTGTTAGTGGTGAAAATAAGTTGTTTCCACTGATGCACATGCTTGTCCTGTTGGATTAAATTGCATAACCTTTTTGTAAATGCTGATTGTAGCATTCAAACTTGATACTGGGCTGATTTTGATTATGTTCCCTCATACTAAAAAAAACAAAACAGGGTCCCAGTTGAAATGTTCTTGAGTTTCTCTTTAACATATCTAGTCTTAAATATGATTTTGAGTACTTTGTTAATCTGTTTCTTGGGCAACAGAGAAAAATATTAACTTTTTCTTTTGAATCTAAGATTTTAATATGTTCTTTTCTTCTCTCTTCCAATCCACCCTAATGCACCAAGGATCCAGTTGTTTACTGCCTCTTTGGAAGAGGATCATTCTTTCTTTTTACTTACTTGCACTAAGGCATTAGGATTCTGGACTAGAAGGTAAAGTTATTTGTATGCATACATTATATAAGAACTATGGAGTTTTTTAAAAATCAAAAATTAGACAAAAAGTCCAATTTTAATTAGTCAAGGATATTTCACAGCAATGTTTAAGTTTGTGAGAGAATGTTCCACTGTTATAGCACAATAGTCTAAATATTTCATTTTGTTTTTCATTTTAGGATTTTACTGTAATGCTATAAAACTGAACTTTATTGTATTTTGCATCATACTTGCACTATACTGTGTCACAGTTCTTCAGGCTATTTTACAAATACTATAACCTTGAGTTTGTGTTAACACTTTATTGAACATGTGTGTTCATAGGAATTTATGAAAAACTTGTGAAATAACAGGGTTTTTGTGTTGTTGCTTTATCTGAAATTGTTTTGATCTTAAATTTAGGAAAAAATCTGTAAAAAACAAAACAAAAAAACCCAACAGTGTTTCCCTGCTAAATGTCTAATTCTGTTGCTTTATTGAAGGTGTTTGATTGTAAATACTGTATATATTTTTTTAAAACTGTAAAATAATATTTTTGCTATTTTTATGAAGGTATTAAATCGTAGAAATTTGGGAAAAATATGTGAAATAATGGTGTTTCACTGCTAAACTTATAGTGCTGGTGCTTTATTGAAGGTCTTTAATCGTATACATTTAGCAAAAATCTGTAAATTAACAGTGTTTCACTGCTAAACTTTTCGTGCTGTTGCTTTAATGAAGGTGTTTAATCGTATAAATTTAGGAAAAATCTGGGAAATAATGGTTTTTATCTGCTACACTTCTAGTGCATTTTTTACGATTTTGTTTTATTTATTTTTTTACAGTGCAGGTAATGTTATTGGAAGTTGAGTTTGTTAGATAGAAATGTGACTTAAGTTCCTGAGGAAGCTACTTGGATGAATAGTGAAATGGTTCTACCTAACAAGAAAGAAGTTCAGTTTACATGACTCAACTTCCAGATCAACAATCACCTCTTTAATTTTTGGCAATGTTCAGGGACAGGTTGCTGGCTCTGCCATTGGCTCTCCTCTCTTAATGCTGCCTTGTCAATCTTGCTGATGAGACCTACCACTGTGAAAATGTGGTTAGAGCTGTGCATTGCTGTGAATTAGCAGTGGACTGAGTACACACTGGAGCTGGAGATGCTGCTTCCAATCCGGTCTGACTGAGACTGAGGTATCCCAGAAGGCTTGGCTTTCGAACTGGTCCTGAGTCATGATTGTGTTGAATACTAAAACGAGGTCTATGAACAGTATTCAAATATGTTTTGTTATTGTTCAGGTGGTTGAGGGGTGGTGATGGTGTTGTGCATTGAAGAGTTGTGATGATGCGTGACTGCATGACAATACTTGCCTTACTGCCTTTCTATAATCAAATTTAACCTAAATGCAAATGCTTACTATACAGAAAGAAATGTCTCTTTCTTTCTCACCCTCTGAGGTTCTTTCTGCTGGGTAAAGAGAGTGTGTATGTAATGACATTTTTCTTCTCTGAGTTGGTGTATGATGTATATGTACTAAATGTCTGGCAAATCCAAATGACACAAAGCAGACTATAAATTACTTTTTATAGAATTGTTGATGTGACTCACAGCAGCTCAGGAACATTATATATATATATGAAATTTTTATTTTCCCTTAATTTTTTTTCTTATTTTCTTTTTAAAGAATCTTGGAAGTTTTACAACAACATCTGCATGCATTGTATCCTTCACAGTATTTCTGAATTTTATTAAAATTGAGGTAAAAAATATTAGTACAAAGGGAATTAGAATTTGAGCTCCATCTTCACTGTATTCTCTCCCAATCCCTTTAGCTTGTCCCAGATGCGAATCAATTGGAGTGATGTGCATAGCAGGTATTGCCAAAATTCTAACAGCAAGAATTAAAAGATGAAAATAAATGAATTATTGGCAACATCTATGTTTATTATGATGCCTTTTATATTTTTAGTGCTGCTGGCACAGTGAAAAGTGTTTCACTTTTCTTCATCTCTATTATAAGGGTTTTTTATACCCCTTGACTTTTTAAGCTTGATAACCCCTAAGACAGAGTCAAAGTTGCTCACCAAACTTTAAATCCTAGTTATCTATGCTGACACGATCCCCCTGTAAATGTTACACTGTGGATCTCTTATAGTTTATGGACTTAACCTTGAGGTGTGGTGGGAGCTGGTGTAGCTTATAAAGCAGACACATTATTATTTTTTTTATATCAGGACACTTTTATTTACAGCTGAAAATTACACTGGATTACAAGAGTTCCACAAGTATGGTTTGGTTTATGGATGACGACCCCCCCACACCCAACACCGACCCACCCCCACCCGGTTCACCAAGTAGCGGACAAGCTGAAAGTAAATGAACAACATTCCTGTACTTTTATTTAGGCTGACAGTGAAATACTTAGAACGCAGCACAGGTGCAACTCAGAACGCTGGTAAGCCTTTGGAGAAATCATCTGGATGAATGAAACATGACACTGTCTGATTGAGATTCAGCCAAACAGGTTATCTCAAAAGGCCTAATAAGAATTTTAATTGGTAGATCGTGACCAGATTACACATTTCAAACATTTTAAGGATGGAGGTATTATTATAAGATCTCTTAGTGGAACTCAGGGCTGATTGCACCAAGTGGCTATGAGTTTCATAGTAACTGAGGGTGTAAAACGAGTTTACTTGTTGAACACTAGAGGTATGCCATAATGTAACACAAAACAGATCAATTCTGTGTCACGAAGAGTGATGCATTTCTCCATGACCAGCCAATCAGTTGATCATACATGATCTGACATGAATAGGAGCACGCCCTCCAGAGGCCCTGTAAAGCCATGCTCTGAGGGGCCAGAGCTGCCCCAGTGGCACAAGGGGAAACTACACAATCCTTGGCAAAATATTTTGCATTGTAATGTCATAGCTGATCAGTATGGAATTAGGCAGTTGGTGCAACTGGCTACTAGGTTTCTCCTCTCCTCTTAAAAATATGTGAGGGAATCATGTTATGATGTTGTGGTCATGTTGTGACCAACCAGATTGGTCATCGAGATTTCATGCAAGTTTAGTAGTTGGACCTTCAATCCCAGGACTGAGTAAATAATGTTTCCTCAGTCATTATTACCATTCAGCTACATTTTTCATAAGACAAATGAGGGGCATACTGACATTGTGGGATTATATAAAGCTGAATGTATATTTATCTTTCATGTTCGTTTATTTATAGACTGTCCATTCTAATGAGACATAAATCAGAGTCTAATAAAGCTTATTTCTGTATTTATGGAGAAACAGTGTTAAATGATGAGGAACAGAGTATGCACATAGCCAGCAATGTGGAAAGGACCCAGGGCTCCAGGAAACAATGCATGTCCTTCTGTCAAACTGTCACAGTCAAGCCTTACTATGAAAATATTAACGAGGAATGCCAACAAGCAATGCAGGTGTTGTGCAAAAAGTCCATGTTACACAAATACATGTTGTGAATGGTGCCGTTGTTTCCTTCATCTGCAAAAGTAATACTGTGTATTTACACTGAAATGCTTGTGCAGATCACATTTCATAATTTTTATATGGTCACTAAGTCTATTCTTTCAAACTTACAAGACTTACAGTGTTTGCAATTCACAATTATCCTTTATACTTTCTCTTTTACTGTACATTTTACACATACTGTACCACAACATACGGCCACAAGGTCACTCGCTTCCACATACAGAACTGATCATGTGCATGTGCACACTTGCTCTCTCTTGTTCTCTCTCTCTCTCTCTCTCTCTCTCTCTCTCTCTCTCACACACACACACATACAGTACACACACACACACACATTCAGAAAGGACAGGCAATATGCAATAACAAATTGATGCCTTAACTATACTGAAACACATTATTTCTTTTTCTTTCTTTTTTTTAAATGAAAACAGTCCAATTGGAAACAGACAATGTATTCATTTCAGTGCAAGAGTATGGACATGGGGAAGTGTGGACAGATCCAGGGAATGCTATAAAGGGAATTTCAGGTTTGTGTCTCTCTAATGTCACAGCTGTAACATTCTAATGAACACTACTGTTTGAGGTTGATGCTGCACAGTGGCCAAAAGGCAATAACAGAAATACACTATAATTACCCAATACCACAACACACACATAAGCCCACACAGAGGTCAGACTGTGACATGATGCAATCTATTCCTTTGTGGATGAATACCATGTTTGTGCATATGAAATCTCTGGAAAAATTGAAGTGCATGTGGTTTCGAGCTTGACGTGAGAGAGATAGCAGGGAAAAGAACACAGATCAAACCGCTTCCGGTAACAGAGAATCACACGCAAAGCTTCAGCCTTTAAAAGAAAGAACAACAATCACAGATAAACAAGAGCCTTTCTGTAAAGAGGCCTCCTCTGAAAGATGTATCACAAAACAACTGCTGTGTAGCCTTTCCTTTTTTTTTTTTTCATATGTACACAGTTTCTTCGTGGATCCTCCTGACAATCAGTCTCTAGCAAGGGACTTGTTCACCCATGTTCTTGTTTGTTTTCTCATTAGCTTGCTGGGTTTTTGCTGTTTTGGTGTTTTGGTAGCTCGTGCATGTCCCCGAAGTGCACGGCAGCTGCTCCATTATGCTTTGCTGTCATCAGGTGTTGTGTGTAGGCTGTTGTCACCGTGAACTTTAATCTCGATCGTATCCGGTTTAAGGGACTCTTTGCCATTCTCCTCTTTTAGTGGTAGCTTCCTGGAGAGAGAGAGAGAGAGAGAGAGAGAGAGAGAGAACATAGGTACAGTGCATGTCTTAGGTGAATTTCAGCTGAAACAATCATGCATAGTGTACATCATTACTTTGTTACTGTACTCGTTATACTAGTTTGTACTTTACCTGAATTTTTCTTTGACCTAATACTTTTATTTATTATGATAAATCACCAGGCAGCTTCAATGAAGCTAGATCTATCTAAATTCCTGAAAATTTAAGGATAAAAGAAAAAGAATAAAAATACAGATTACTGTAATCTATCTTTTGCCAGCCATTTAATAAAGCAACCTGCTGTATTAGCATTCAATTAGTTTTTACTGCCAAGAGTCATTATAATGCTAATTAATAAGGATGTAACATAATACATGGTTTAGACTGAACAGATAATTTTTTATAATTAAACAAATGCAAATAGGGATATAAATAGGAGGCATGTGATTTCATGCTAATCTATTTATTTGTTTTTTTCTTTAATTAACTATTCATTCATTCACTCCAGAAAACTTCATGTTGAGACTAGAGTATTGGCAATGGGATTTGGAAAGATGAAACTAAAAGTTAAGAAAAAAAGCAATGGCTTTTTACTTTAATGCAGAGTTTAAACATTAGCAGTAACCATTGTTTTTCCATTTTCCTTGTTTCTGTAGGAATATAGAGTTATAATTTGCCATCAGTAAGAAAAATCAGTGTGTGGTGCACAGCAGACATTTTAACATAAAAAATATATATTTTTGTACTTTTACGTTCATAGTGTTAAAGTGCCCCTATTATGTCATTTTAAAGGTTGCTAATATTGCTTAATGAGTCTCTTAAAACAGGTTTACATGTATGCAAGGTAAAAAAAAAAAAAGGTTTCCAAAAATAGATTTAATTTTACCCCATTTCTAAATGATTCGTAAACGACTCGTGTGAAGCAGTTCGAAGAATCAGT
>JAOVVA010000051.1:12909088-12922129 GCA_028565275.1 Leiocassis micropogon
TGGATTTTTACAACATTATTGTTGAAATACACAGTCCTGAAAAAGGGGCGTTTCTTTTTTTGCTGAGTATATATGTAAGTCCCCAATGTTGTGTTTGCCCTTATCACACTAGAATTTGAAGCATATTTTTGTCTGCAAGTTAATGCTAGCTTGTGAACCTTAAATAAATTACTTGGTAGATACAAGGCTTTTTTTTGATCATGTCTCATTTTCTTTCCCCATGGAGGTAAAAAAAAAAAAAAGGCTTGAAAAAAATGAGGCTTCAATATTGATGCTAAATCAGTGGCTGGGTTATAGTGACCTAGCCAGTAGCTAGATACATCTGGTCATAGTGAAAGATGAGAAAAAACCTCTTATAAGAAAGATATCTCCTCTGTCAATGGAATTGATCCATATATAAACTGCAGCTGAGTTGCATAAAAAAACATACACAACTGTGAGAAATTATGCAGCAAACTGACCCAAAACATTTGGGAAAAAATACAGCCAGTGGGCAGGGCAGTGTTATAGGTACTGTATTGCAATGTGCATCGTCATCTGAGGTTGCCAATCTAATTGCAGGTTTTAATTTCATTCAGATTACTTGAAAGTTGAACTGCATATACAGTATTTGAGTAAAACTAACACAACAAAAACTTTACGTTTCTTGGCCCAGTGTCAAGTCTAGTGACATATGATCTCTTAAATCTCAAGCAACACGGATCTGTGCCAGAAACGCATCATCGGTCAATGACAAAAGCAAACAACAACTCCATAAATGAAAGTCCTGCTGGTTTGTGTACGGGGATGCTTTTGACATAAACAGTCCCATGCTTTCATTACTTTTAAAATGCATAAATTGTACTGCCACTAGAATATGGGTGCATAATTCATAATAATTATTATTATTACTATTATTATTATTATTATTATTATTATTATTATTATTATGGCCATAGAAACCACTACAAACAACAATCTAGAACACATGATCATATGTATGCACATGATCATAGGTATTTCTTTGCCATTTGCCCTAAGTATAATATTTTTTTTTATAGTTTATAGGTTAAATGAAATTAAATAAATTTCATCATGTTGTCTAGGTTGTATTGAGAAAACATCACATTTGTACTGCACAAGGCCTGTATGCTGAATAGTCATTAAAACTTTGTAATGCAAAAAAATGGCTCTGGGTTGTAAGGTTGCTATTTGCACTCGGTTTAGATTTATAAGAAGCTGGTATGGTTATATATAAGTTCTAGCTCTAGTAGTAATATTGGTCCTCTTGCCTTGGTGGTGTCAAAATGTTTTCTGTTATTCCATGGTGCTAGGATGGTTCTTCATAGGCTGGGCACTCGAAGATGCAGGTCTCTCCTGAGCCTGGTAATTGCTTGGCTGACTCTGTCATTTTCACTTTCCATGGTATGCAGTAGATAAATCAAATAAATGAGGCCTTTGCTGAGGTTAGATGTGTTTCACAGTGCAGAGTTCAGCTTTTTTCTATTGTCTGAGATTTCTAACAAACACACTACCATTGATCTTCACCCAGCACATCGATAATAGTGGAGGAGTAAAGGAACAAGTTGTGCTTGATCTGTGAAGGATGCTGTGAGGCAAAAACAACCCTTTACTGTATGTGACGTTCCCTCTGTATAATTCTATAGTGTTTTCTTAAACATGGTATTAACTGTTGTATTAATATGTCAGAGAAAATATTCTGTTGTTACTATGTAGGTGGTCATTTTTTCGCTTGCAAACTGCTAAGATCTTTGAGAAATGTAATATTTTTGGTAGACAACAAGCTTTTTGTGAATGACAAAGAAGAATTTAACTGTGGAGCCTGAGGGAGGTGATTTCTATGCTGCTGAGAGCTGTACCTGCAGACTGCTCCTCTCTGAGCCATAATCCTCCCAGGCACCTCTCCACAGTGCTAATCGCTGGTGAGATATGCCATCCTTCCCTGAGACTCTGTCCTCATTCCGCCAAAGCGACACCATGATTACAGGTTCATTATATGCTTGCTCCCTTCCTGCTCCCAGCAGTAAGAAGCCCAGGGCTATCTCATCCATGTACAGTAGCTGATTAAAATCACTTCACTCATGAAAAGGCTGAGCTGAGAATTAGGATGCACAGACAGGACTGTGAATCTGAGCATGTGTGCATATATATGAATTTGTGAACATGTCAGCTTTGATTCCATGAGTTATGCCTCTGTGTGATGGAAAGTCTGTTTCAGATTACATGCTCGAGCACTAGTTTGAGAATTGCCTCAAGCTGCAACACAGTAGTGGCTATAGTGTCTGACTGATATGGGATGCCACTGAAGAGTTGAATCTTCAAAGCCTTGACATTTAACATAACTTTAACAAGAAGATTCAGAGAAGCATTTTTTGTCATGCTTGTATGAGGGATTCAAAACAAGTTTTTTGAAACAGTTTTGAAAGTCTGTTAATGAATAGAATGATGCACTCACCATGAAATATTCTTAAACAAATATTCTATGGTGTTCAAAAAAGCATGAAAGCTTTAAAAGATGTCTGGACAAAAAATATCTGTATTTGATTAAGTTTTTTTTTTTCCAATTATTTAAAACACTTTTAAATATTGACAGTTTTAAGCATTTAAAAGAAAATACTGTAGATTAGTCTGGTCCTGAAGTGTTCTTTTCCCATATTGTCTTGCTGTATTTAATATCCTATCTTAACTCTTCCAACCTATTCATATTCATGTGTTAAACATTTTCAATATTTATGACACAATATTGTGTGGAAATGTAGGGAATGCTACAGGATAAAGAATGTCTCATGTTAATACTGTATGACCCAATGAATGAAGGACCAATAACCAAGCTACTGTAATGTACACCATTTTGATCAACTTCTGTAATATAATTCAGTATAATTGCTCAGTATTCCTACGCATTAACATGATTTGAAAGTTTGGTGAAATATTTTGTGTGGTTTGAGGACAACATGATTATATCTGCAAATATCAGAGTCAGAGGTTTGTTTTATAATTGTATAAAGTTTGCACTGGAGCGTCAATGATAACATACCTAATAAATATCAAACATGCACATGCAGTGATTATTCATACTTTGAATAATCACTTGTGTCAAAATATTGTATATTATTTAGCGAAATAATACAAATTGTATCCAAAATTAACATTCTCATTTGTTAATTTCACTTAAGTAAGAAACTCTTCATGATCATGGTAGATATGGTGGATCACTACTCATGGGGTGGAAATATACTCTGGATGCTTCAAAAATGCCTAACCATTGTCTGTACTGTTTGTCCTTTGTAAAGTCCTGGGTGGCCTGGAGCCTTTCCCAGAGATGTCTGGGTGCAACTGGGTGGGTTGGGTGCCAAGACAGTATAGAGAAAAAGCACACACTTACACACACACAGCCAATCATACACCAGAGACAATTTGGAAACACTAATCAGCCTACACTGCATGTCTTTGGACTTTGGCAGGAAACTGGAATAACTAGAAAACACACAGACCACACAAGGTGTGAGCTAATAGCACTAATCACTAATCCATGGTCCGAAAATAAATATTTAACATATACAGTGTGTATAGAAATTAATCAGCTCTTTTAAAGAATCACAATTTGTTGCTTTGCAGCCTGAAATAATTATTTCCTATTTACTCAGTGCGACTTTTAACATCCAAGTTATGGATATAACACCATGTCAGAATTTTTTTTTTTTTTTATTAAAAACAAAATCACTTATATGGAAAAGGATCACCCCACTCTTATAAATGACTTGTAAACTCAATCAGGTGAAGCTAATCACTTTCTCAATGTCACACAAAGCTATTTGACTTTTAACTGTGATCAGCTGTGGTAATTTTGATCAGCTCAGCATCAAAAGCTGAAGAATTTCAGTTCTTGGTAGTGTAACTAAAGCTTACAATTAACTATGGGTGGCAAGGCACTGTCAAAAGATCTCCGGGATGAAGTTGTGCACACGCACAAGTCAGGAGATCAATAGAAAAAATTAAAAGGCTTTATCACTGCCTAGAAGCACAGTGAAGTGTACTATTAAAAAGTTGAAGACATCTTGTACAACACAGACGCTCCCTGGATCAGGATGTCGCTCCAAACTAGATGACTAAATGAATTTATGACAAAGAGTGGTCATTGTGTGCATGTGACAACAAAATCACAAATTCTGGAGGGTTGCAAGAAAAAGGCCATTCCTCAAGAAAGGCCACATGAAGTCACGACTGAGCTATGCAAAAACGCAGGTGCTTGGATGAGACTAAAATTTAATTATTTGCCCACAATACCAAATGATATGTCTTGCGGAAATCCAATACAGCTCACCATACAAATAACAGCATACCTACATACAAGCATTAAGGTACAGTACAGTAGTAATATTCTGTTACAAATTCCAATTAAAATTTTATTCATCACATACACAGTCATACGCTATGATATGAATTGAAATGCTTATATGACTGCTGTTGACCTCAATATTTCAAAAGAAAGTTCAAAAGAAAGTCTTAGTGCGAAGTAAGAGAATTAAAAATCTTTTACATTTACATAATATACAAGCAATTAAATAATGAAAATAAAATAGTAGAATAAAATAGAAATATAAAAAATTAAAGAATATATAATAAAAATAAAAATAAAAATATAGTAAAATGAAATATAGTTGAAATGTAATGTAGTGCAGTGTAGAACAGTGTCCAGTTATTGGCAAGATAATGTACGTAATATGCAGACTACTGTGCAAGGTTGCAGTTCAAGTTCACAGTATACAGGGTGTTTCTCTGCAACAGGGACTGGAGCACTTGTCAGGAAAGAAAGAAAATTTTATGGGGCAAAATATCGTCAAATATTTGAAGAAAATCTGCTGTCCTCTGCCAGAAAGTTGTCGATGGGAACAAGGTTTACCTTCCAACATGACAATGACCCAAAGAACACAGCCAAAGAGAGCTCAAGAGTCCAGACTTAAACCCCATTGAAAATCTGTGGAATTACTTAAAGGCTGCAGTCCACACATGGTCACCATCAAATTTTACTCAACTTGAGCAGTTCTGCAAAGAAGAGTGGGCAAATATTGCAAAGGCTAGACATGCAAAGGTGTGTGCCATTGAAAAGGTGAAAGTCAATTTGGTGTGGGGGGGTATTCTTTTCTATATTAGTGATACAGTTTATTTTTTTCTGATATGTTGGTGTTCTATCTTTCACTTGGATGTTAAAAGTTGCACTGAATAAATAGCTGGATAAAATAAAAACTGTGTCTGTCTTCATTTTAGGCTGTAATGCAACAAAATGTAAATCTTTTAAAAGGGGGTGATACCTACTCCATAAAATCAAGTTGCAACTGTATTATCAACACCAGTTCACATCTGCATTAAAGGTCTAAGTGGCAACTGTACTGTAGGTGTATCATTAATGTCAACATGGTTGATGACTTATAGCCTAATGGCTCCGATTCTTGTGCGATGCCGAACTGTTTGCAAAGAAAGACTAAGTTACTTTTGTCCAGCATACTTTAGTGTTTCGGCAATATGGAAAATTGTGTGAATTAGACAGGTTTTTTTTCTTTTTGGTGAAGTATGTCTGTAGTCTTCATGACAAGCATTGGCTTTCCAAACAGCCTGTAATTTTAGGAGTGAAAAGGGAGAGAAAATCGCACAGCACATTAAATAATTGTAGAGCCAGTATGCTTTAGAGAAACTGACCCGCTGTCAACATGTCTTTTCCTTTTGCCTTCTAATAGTATGGTGGAAATGTTTAAAAGAGGACAGTGTGTCCCTCTTGGGCAGAACAGATCGAGATGACCAATGACAAATGAAAGGTGCTTGGTCACTTATGATCCTGTCAAAAATGATCACTGTTATTCCACTGAACTCAAGCTGAACAGTCCTCCCCCATCTCTCAGTTGCCCCAAACTATAAACCCAGTCCCTTGTAACAGCTATGAAGAATGATAGTCTACTAAGAGAGGGTGAGCAAATGTAGACTCATCCATGCTCTTCAGAATTTCCTAATATAAAATAGAGTAACATAATAGATGATGTAGCCTTACACTGTTCCATAGATTTATAAAGCTTTTAGCCGTTTAAGATTTTGAGGCCTGATAATCTGACTGAAATGGCTCAAATGTAATTTGAACTGAGTAAGTGCATTAAAGTTTAAAGTCCATGTGAAAATTACAAAATCAGAGGTAATTTTACAGAACTGCTGAAGATTATATAGTGGCTGTGTTGTGTCTGAAAGCTAGAAGATTTTTCCCTAGTATTTTTTCCTAGCAAATGTACCTGTAATAATAATAGGAAAAATGCATTTTGTCTGAAGTCCTTATGAAACTTACTAAAAGGATTTAATGCTATTATTATTTAACCTGTAGCATAGCTCAAGCAAGTACACTCCAGACTGTCTCACAAGCTTCTACCTAAGTGGGACAATGTCTGAGATTCCCTTAAGATTAAAATTTCTCTGGATGAATGGTAAAATTTGGTAACTTCTGCATCTTATTACTGAGAAGCAGCAAGCCACTTAGCAATATGTAGAACAGGCAGGCACTATCAGTTAATAGCTAAGACAAATTCTCTAATTTAATTCACACAAATGTACATTCATGCACATTATCAAAATAAGACTTAATAAGCTCAATAAACAAGGTCACAAACTTATATGAAATGACAAAATGTTAACTACATCTTACTTCTGCACTCATTTCTTACTCACTCATCATCTATACCGCTTTATCCTGTATACAGGGTCATGGTTGTCATGAGCCTATCCCAGGAGACCTAGGGCATAAGACAGAGTACACTCTGGACAGTGTGTCAATCCATCGCAGGGTTCATACTGTACATACACACACTCATTCACACACTAAAGGCAAATTGGAAATGCCAGTTAACCTAATCTGCATGTCGTTGAACAATGGGAGGAAACCGGAGCACCAGGAGGAAACCAACCAAGAAAAAAAACAACAACATTGGATCGTAGCAGCTCTCAGTGTTAGGCAAATACAACCTCAGATGAACAACATTCGGTATATCTTTTTCACTGTCCCATAATTTTATTCAACAAAAATAAAGCCAAAAATAACAAAAACCATGCAGAAAATAGATTGTAGATCCATCATTAGCAGGAATAACTTGAAGTAATTATTCCGTCTGTTACATCATTTAAATCCATTCTTTTATACAGTATTGCTTCAGTTGAATTGAGGTAGGTTTTGGGCATTTGCTTACACACAGCTCTTCTTACCACTTGAACACACACATGAATGCTCCAGACCAGCAAACTGCCAAGACGTCTGCTTTATTGAGGTCTGCACACCTGATTTTTTCATAATTTAATTAAAAGACTAAATCGCAGATACACTACAGCTTACACTTTAGGAATAAAAATTAAAAACCTAATATCTCAAAATATTTAGAATCTTATTCACCTTGTGGAGGGTGTTGATTGTAAATTGATCAACTTCTGGACGACTGTCAATTCAGCAGTCCTCCCCATGTATGTACTGAACTAGACTGAGAGAAACATGGTATTTACAGTATATTGTATGAATAGTAATTTGCACAAAATGAAATATTTCAATATTTTGAGATCCTGGGTCTTTGAACTTCATGGGCTGTAAGCAGTATTCATCAAAATTAAAATAAAAAAAGGTTGGAAAATTTCACATGGTGTATTTAATCCTTTTTTAAATAAACTTTTTAAATAAACTTAACTTTTTCACTACATATGAGATGCACTGCATAGTTTGACACTGTATAGATTGTTGCTCCTAAGTCAGCTTTACGAGAAATAGAAAAGACAAAGTCAAGCTTGTAATGAGAAAGCTCAATTTAGTTTCATGACACTAGAAAAACATCAAGCAGACCCTCCCAGAGCAACAAAATTTTGCTATAGGAGGGGCTACCCTTTAAGATTATTTCTGAAAGTTTCAGCTTAATAAACTCTCCTGTGCTCCTGCATGTTTATAAAACCTTTGGAAGGCATCTGCCCGGGATTCAATGCAGTGGTATAGGTCTGGGGAAAAAACACCTCCAATGTCCCTAATTTATTTCAGGTTTGGGGAGTGATGTGGTCTTGGCATAGGCTCGAAAGTGGAGGCCAGGTCAGGGTATGATGGAGCAGTCTGAAATGACAGGACCACCTGCTCCCCTCTGGACTCGATGGACGGCACCAGCTGTTTCTGTATGTAGCTGGTCTGGGTAGTTGCTCTGCTGAAAACTCCCAGTGTCCCTCCAGCTGCTCCTGCTCACATCCTGTATCTTTACATACCTCATAAGATTCACCAAGAGAGAAAGATGCAAGGCAAACTAATGTAGTTCACTCACATTACCCTGACCTTGATGTTTTTATTTTGTTATTAGTCAAAGTCTGGTCTCAGTAGTGACTCTTTTTTTTTTCATTAATATGTGACACAATTTTTTATACTTTAAATAAGTGCTATTTTATGTAGACAAAGACATTTTGGACTAACCTATTTTCATTCATCTGAAAAAGGAAAGCATGACTTTTTTTCATCAGATTTTACAACAGAAACAGCCATTTATTAAAGACTAATCAATGCTTTAGGGGTAAGTCATATTGCATTGGTTGGTGAATTTAGCTTTAAGCACAATCTTTAAAATGAACTAAATTCACACACTTATTGTTAATGAGAGGTTTTAGCATAATTGATTTTTCCTACCTTTCTAGTAATCCTCCATTTATACATTCCTAGCTTATTTCCCCACAGGCCAATTTCATCTAATGTTTAAGTGGGCAAAACAGCAACAGTAATCTCATTGGAAAGGAATCAGGACATTCACTCAACAAACAAATTAAAAGGGGCAAACTCCCTTTTACTAAACTGGTAAAGGCAGCAGAAAGCTGAGGGGTTTGCTTTTGCTGATTTCTGCTAGTTCTTGAAAGTTAAAACTCCAATGACTTTTCAGTATCAACAAAGGAGCACACGGTTTTGGGTGTTTTGTTCTTTTGGGTATATTGTCATTATGCAATGACAGGTATTCTCAGGCATGAATCCCTTCATGGCATTATTTTTTTTCCTCATCCTCACAGCCAGAATTGATACACAACGATTCTCTATAAATAAAGGAATAGTTATTTTCCATAATATTCCATAATGTGCCACCCAATTCTCCTACAGCCACTGAGGCCAACATTACAACACCCACTGTTCTGGGCATACAAGGAATTATTGTAAATTTCGGTTGCACATTTTTCCTATATGACCAATAAGGTTTTCTCCTGTCTGAGCAAAAAAAAAAAAAAACTGAGCTAAAATGAAATTGTGTGAAATTAAAATAATTAATATCAATAGAGTGCATTAATTAATTTAAATGAAACTGAAAACACACATAAAACATTAAATTGCCTATTCTCAGAAATGTTATTTTATTGTTCATGACATTTGGGAAATTCATAACGCGCATTCAAAATTTGTTTCTATTACATACTTGATATAATACCTGTCCGGATAATAAAGTCTGAATCTCAAATTAGGCAAAATTAATGCATATTGCCACTCATGCATTTTCAGCTTTTTCATTTTATTACTTTGACCCTTTTCAGGCCATAACTTTCAGGCAGGCTGATTGCTGGCAGCTATTTGTTTGTAATGGCTGACACTGTCGGGCACTATACCCGAATAAATGGAGGGTAAGGGTTTCACATAATTAGTATCTTTTTCTATAATGATGATGGATGGCCCTGTGTTTCATGATATCTGACACTTAACCATGACATTAAACAGATGAAGAATGTTGTGCCCAACACTACATAAAAAAAAGAATTATATATACTATCCCTTACATAAGAACACTTGAATTACGAACTTTTAAAGATACAAACATGAATTTGTGCATGTTCAATCATGGAAATTAGTTCACATGTCCGGCGCACATTGTCACATGCATGTAGCGTGCATCCCAGGATGTCCAGAAGCAAGAGTAAAGAAGCGGTGATGAAGCGCCAACCATATTGATGGAGACCAAAGTGAAAAGAATTGAGAGAATAGAGTGAGGTGAAAAGATGGCAGACATTGTTCATTCTTTTAAAATGAATTGTTAAACTAATAGCACTATTGTAAAGAACAAGCTATACAAGATCATGGAACATGTTAGTTTTATACTGTGTATAGCTAATTGTGTTAGTATCCTAGTACAGTGAAAGCTTGGATTGCAAGTAACTTCGTCTGTAAGTGTTATGCAATACAAATAAAAAATAAAAAAAAATTTTTAACTTGATAAACACGTGAGCTCTTGAAATATGAGTACTTTAGTACATATACGCTTTGTCTGCCAAACGTCACATGATCACAACTGAGCCAATGATTCTTCTCTCTCTCGAACGCGCTGCAGGATTGTGGATAATCTTTTCACATTCTCAGTCTCAGTGTGTATAGTGCGTGTAGTCATGTACTGTTTACTCTGACATTATGACCACAGTGTGTGTGCGTGTAAAGCATTTTTTTTATTTTGTGTCCAAGTGTTGTGACTGTTCTTTAGTAACTGTACTGCAACAACAGCCCCCGTAAAGGAAAAAAAGTTTAAAATGCTGTAGCAGTGCGGGAGATGAATCTGTTTAATGACAATGCAATGTCACATTTTCTCAAAATCCACAAATCCAGGCAAAAGCAAGTGTCATGAGAGAGGTATCTTGTTAAAGATAAAGACAGATCTGAGTTTCAAAATCTGAGTTTCTATTATTTCTTATGGGGAAATTTCCTTTGATATACGAGTGCTTTAGATTACAAACACGCTTCTGAAACGAAATTATGCCTGCAATCCAAGTTTAACTGTACCTAGAAAATGTTTATTGAATTTAATAACAAATTGGACTAACAAATGAGCTCTCGGAATAGAACTCGTTAGTATATTTGGAACTGTATAGAATTAAAATCTTGGCAGTCACTGAAGTGTTCAACAAATATTTATTCTGCAATCTGCATATCACAGAATCACGAGCACCCTTACCTTACTAAATGTATCTTACCTCAGGGTGGTTGCAAGGGACTGGTGAAAAACACAGCATATATGAACAGATTGACTGCAAAATGACATGCCTATTTTGGAAGTTGTAAGAAAACATGCTTTTTTTTTCCAAATGAGCAAAAGTACTACCATCTGTTAGAGAATATTTTGTGCAAGATTTGTGCATGAACAGTGTTAAAAAGCACAAATGACACTGTTAAAAAATCATTGTTTAAATACTGTTTCAAGATTGTTATGTTGTTATATTAGTGTTGCAATTTTTGTGCAAAAAGGTATAACTTCACACTCATAGTTTGGTCATAATTAATAAATGAGCCTGTATTTGTCTTTGTGGCCATGTAAATATACCATTTAGTAACAGCAATATGTTGGTTAAGTTCTTATAAAAAATATAAGTAGTATACAGTATACAGTCTATAAATAATTATTTTTAAAAAAGGTAGTTGACCACATTGCCTTATCATGGTATAGGTATGCAATGTATAAGGTCCTTTCCAGTAACCTTGTATGTGTCTATGGTCTCAAATGTTTATAATAGAGTTCAGAAATCTTGACTTGAGCATACGTATGTAAAAAGACAGCACACACAACAGCTTCCTGCATACAATAGATGTACTGTATTACACATCTTTGGAGTTTTGTAGTGTTATCTCTTTGCTTAAATGTCTTTTGAAGGTATTACTGTGGCTCCAGAAAACTAGTTCTAGTGGTATTTTACAGATTGTAAAAGAAGACTATACAGTGGGGCAAAAACATATTTAGTCAGCCACCAATTGTGCAAGTTCTCCCACTTTTGAAAAGTGGGATTTTGAAAGAATTTATTTGCAAATTATGGTGAAAAATAAGTATTTGGTCACCTACCACTTGAACACTTGGCTCTCACAGACATGTAACTTCTTCTTTAAGAGGCTCCTCTGTCCTCCACTCGTTACCTGTATTAATGGGATCTGTTATCTGTATAAAAGACACCTGTCCACAACCTCAAACAGTCACACTCCAAACTCCACTATGGCCAAGACCAAAGAGCTGTCAAAGGACACCAGAAACAAAATTGTAGACCTGCACCAGGCTGGGAAGACTGAATCTGCAATAGGTAAACAGCTTGGTGTGAAGAAATCAACTGTGGGAGCAATTATTGGAAAATGGAAGACATACAAGACCACTGATAATCTTCCTCGATCTGGGGCTCCACGCAAGATCTCATCCCGTGGGGTCAAAAAGATCACAAGAACTGTGAGCAAAAATCCCAGAACCACATGGGGGGACCTAGTGAATGTCCCGAAGAGGGCTGGGACAAAAGTAACTAAGGCTACCATCAGTAACACACTGCGCCACCAGGAACTCAAATCCTGCAGTGCCAGACGTGTCCCCCTGCTTAAGCCAGTACATGTCCAGGCCCGTGTGAAGTTTGCTATATGCAAAGAGCATTTGGATGATCTAGAAGAGGTTTGGGAGAATGTCACATGGTCGTGTTTGAACAGGAAAAATTCTGAGTTGCATCCAAAGAACACCATACCTAGTGTGAAGCATTGGGGTGGAAACATCATGCTTGGGGCTGTTTTTCTGCAAAGGGACGAGGACGACTGATTCATGTAAAGGAAAGAATAAATGGGGCCATGTATCATGAGCTTTTGAGTGAAAACCTCCTTCCATCAGCAAGGGCATTGAAGATGAAACATGGCTGGGTCTTTCAGCATGACAATAATGCCAAACACACCACCCGGGCAACGAAGCAGTGGCTTCGTAAAAAAGCATTTCAAGGTCCTGGAGTGGCCTAGCCAGTCTCCAGATCTTAACCCCATAGAAAAATTTTGGAGGGAGTTGAGTGTACGTGTAACCCAGCGACAGCCCCAAAGCATCACTGCTCTAGAGGAGATCTGCATGGAGGAATGGGCCAAAATGCCAGCAACAGTGTGTGAAAACCTTGTGAAGACTTACAGAAAACGTTTGTCCACTGTCATTGCCAACAAAGGGTATATAACAAATATTGAGATGAAATTTTGTTATTGACCAAATACTTATTTTCCACCATAATTTGCAAATAAATTCTTTAAAAATCCTA
>JAOVVA010000051.1:12964804-12986535 GCA_028565275.1 Leiocassis micropogon
GTGTTCATACAAATATTTACACATTAAGTTTACTGAAAGTAAAAACAGTTGAAAGTCAGAGGACGTTTCTTTTTTTTGCTGAGTATATGTAATTAATTTTAAACTACCTAACAAAAACCATGAAATTTACCTTATGCCGATAAAAATAAAATAATAACGATACGAACGAACGCACGCAATGATGCAGCTTCCAGGTGTGAATCCAAACTAAAAGCGGAAAACTAGGGAGCCAATTCCTGATTGGCTGTTGTTGCGCTGATTCTAGTCTCTGGTTGGCTGGAGTAGTTGCAGACTGCCGAGTTCTAACGCTGCTGCAGTTCGTGCAAGTGTAGCTTTATGATAGTGAGCGCGCAGAAGAGAGGATGCAAACATAAATTATCTTGAACGGGCAAAAGTAATTTTCAGCGCACAAAAACGAGTTTAAGAGCGAGCGAGTTTTGTGCTATCCAATACAAATTCTTTCTCATGAACATGTATAGCCAAAGGAGGAGTTAAAGATATAGACTTCTTTTATAAGTGGGTTTAGAGTTTTATATTTTTTTGTGTACAGTATCACACGTTACAGATACTGTAAAGTTTAAAATAAAAAAAGTATTCCTATAATGACTTTTTTTTTGTGAATATGTTCGTAATTATTGTCATTTTTTTAATGCTTGTGTAGTGTCTGGCCTCAAGCCAGATGAGATGCCAGAGCTGCGTATGGACACTGAAGAGAGGCACAGCGCTGGATATGAAGTACATCACCAAAGATTGGTATAAACACTTTGATATGCTCTATTATTTGCAGTTTAGCATACACATTGAGGAGTGACAGGCATAGATATATAAAGAAGTACCGCATGCAAATATTTTTATGAGGGAATAATAGATTTTCTTTAAAAATCTATTGTTTCTCAAGTGTCAGAGGAAATTATGTACTGAGGTAGATGGTTTATAGATGTTTTGTATATTTAGGTCTTCTTCGCAGACGATGTAAGCTCTAATAAGGGAGCCATAATAGGCCTAATGGTAGGAGGAGTCGTCATCGCTACCATCATTGTTATCACTCTCATAATGCTGAGGAAGAAGCAGTACTCCTCCATCCACCATGGCGTCATAGAGGTCTGTGCTTTAAAACATTCTGTACTTGCATGTTGTAGTGCAATTATATGTGCTATACATACCATGTCTCACCTGAGCCTTTGTGTTCAGGTTGATGCCGCGGTGACTCCAGAAGAACGCCACCTCACTAAGATGCAGCAGAATGGTTATGAGAATCCGACCTACAAGTTCTTTGAACAAATGCAGAACTAAGTCTTCATTCTCACCCCACACCACTTCCCCTCTCACACCTCTCTATCAGGACAGTGAACAAATGCTGATCCTTCATCTGCTCTAGTGCTGATCTCATGAGATGAGAGTGGCTTTTATCACCTGACCATTTCATCCAATCACATGAGTGTTCATGTTGTTTGCACAGAAAAGCGATGCATCGTTTTCCCTCACCCAGCCATATGTCTGTCTGTCCGGACGTCCATACATGTCAGTCAAGTCCAAGCACTAAGTATCTACTTGCATTTTCACCTAGTCATTTTCCCAGTCCATCCATTTCTCCTCTCTGCTTTAGCTTTGTATGTGCTCCTTAATTTTCCATCTTCTAAGACTTCCCACAATCCTTCTGTCTTTCCTGGATATTCGGACAACAGCTAGGCTGGACTCACGTATAAAAGACTTTGAATGCAAAGATGGCCAGAAGCAAGAAAAATGTACTCATCTTTTTGAGCTTTCTATTATCAGACATTTCTAGGCCTAGGTCTAGTTTTTTTGTTGTTGGTTTTTTTTTCAGAGAAATATTTAAAAAAGAATTTTTAAAAAGATTATACATATATAAATAATGCTTAAGATGATAAATATTGAAGTTTGTTTTTTGTGTGTGCTGTGTTGAAACAAAGCAGAAAATAGCTGTACCTATTTAGTGCATGGCAATTATGACAGAGAGAAGGTTTCTGATCCACATGCTGGTATCATCCTCTCTTAAAGTAGAGATTATAGCAGGATTGTACATTTTAGTGTTTTCTTGTGATCATTGTAATTTTACAGAATAGCAAATTCCAAATGTCTTTAAAGCAGTGTTGATTCAGAGACATGCTTTAAATTAACTCAGTGCTTTTCTTTTAGACTGTTGTATAAAATTCGTGCACACACACAGCTGCATGGTGCTGGAGAAGCTGTAATGACATAATACCTAGCCCATGTGTTTTGTTGGTATCCTATGCATTCCTTGTGGTTTATTTTTCAGGGGGTCTTTTACTTTGGCCCTGTTTACTTTCTTTCCATCTCAGGAGTTAATAATAGAAGGAAAGAGTGGAATTATTCTTTTTGTCCATGTTTTTGGAATAGAAATATATTTCCCATTTGCATTGCATTGTATCAGTGACATTCACAAACACTAAGTAGGATTGCACCTTTGCTGCTTTTCACATCTTTCCTGTTTATCGTCCACTCACTTTATCTCTCAGAGGGCCAAATGGGAATGTGCTATTATAAGAAAGCATCAGAACTGAAAGGAGGGCCATAGAAAGGTGGCATAGATGAACATCTGATTTACTACTTAAATCTCTCGCACCATTGCCCTACAGGCATTTCTAGTCTGGGAGTGGTTTCATTAAAGCGCTACATTTCAGACTTGCTCAGATGGACATGGCACTCACTTCCTCCTGTTATCGAATAATGCTATTAAATCAGGTGTTCTGTTTATGCAAAGATACTCAGAGATGAATGTCTTGTGGTAGTGAAGAAAGGGAAGACTCCATTTTTGTCAGTCTCTCCTTCTTTCCATGTCTTTTTTTCCCCCTGTATGTATCTATCAAAATCATCAGCTAAAACTGGGAAAACAATGCTTTCTACACTGTATCCCATGAATAAAACGTTTTGAATGTACATAGAACTTTATAGTCTGAATTTGATTGGAAGTATGGGTTTGTGAGACACTGATCACAGTCAGCCTTTCGAAAAATTCTCTCTTTATTTCCCCCTGGTGGACAGTTAAAAGTACCTCACCTTGAGGGAGTCAGAACCTCAAAATAAAAAAAAATCTTTTAGAAATGGAAAATATCAAAATACACTGCCGTTGTGGCTATCAAAAACATAGAGTATATACACAATGGAAATGCAGCCAATGCTACCCTGCAGTCAGAGAAGAAGCATACACAAACTCAAAGCTCAAATATGGTCATTAGTAATGTCATTATTTCTCTCATACACACAACCTCAATCATTCTCTCTTGTGGGCCCTGCTATACTGTCCCTTAACACTCATTCTTCTATATACGCACACACGCACACTCATAAAACACATACACACATTCATAAATGCACTTGTCCTGCCCAAAGTCTTTGCCTTTCCTTTCTCCACATCATATATCACATAGCCCCTTCTACTCAGCTGTCCTTCTCCAATGTGGCAGCAGTGGCCAGCGTGACTGTGGTGACTGGCTGTCCTGCAGCCGTTGCCAGGGCAACTGTGTTGACAGGTTGCCCGATGCCATGCAGCTGCACTCGTGCAAGTTTCTTCTGTTCGCACTCAGTCACCAGACTGTTGAGCTCAGCAGCACTGTATCCGATCAGAGTCCTCAGGTCACACACAAACTTGTAGACGAAGCGTTTGCCTTGCACTTTGCTGATCATGTCTCCATCATAGTAGTATCTGTGGAAGAGATAGATTCAGTCAGGATGTAGAAATGAATATGCATAGACACACTTATGAATCTGAGAGAAGAGCTTACATATGTAGGCTATAAACATTACGTGGCATAACAACAAATAAAACCCTCTATCAATTATAGTGCATTTTATAACCTAAATTCGGTGAAGCTACAGATTATTATTATTATAATACTGATTAAAGACATTGTCACAAGTAAGAAATCAGTACATACTGTATAAAGATTGATTGCACATTGCACTATTCCATGTAAATAAATAAACTGCACTCTGAACTTAACAATATGCTTATACAATAGACTGACTAAATAACAAATTATTGATGCCAAAGCAGATCAAAATGCTTGCCAAACATTTGTTACATACATCCTTGATACACAGGTGTGTGGTACAAATAATTTTTACTGTAGTGTGTTGCAATTCTGGCAGTGTATGTTCCTCATGGGCTACATTTGCACCATCACTATGCTGGATGTGCTTAGAATTGTTTTGACTATACTGAAATAAAACTTTCAGTATAGTCAAACTTTCACAAAAGTTTTGTGTCACTTTCACAAAAACAATGTTTTAAACAAACCTGAGGGCTCTACTGAGCTTCTCATAGTTCATTGTGGGTTTGTTCTTTCTCTGACCCCATTTCTGAGCCACCAGTTCTGGCTGGTTAAGTTTGAACTCGCCCTCCTCTCCGACCCAGGAAATGCAGTCCCTCGCATCCTTATCAGTCAGCAGCTCCAGCAGGAACTGCCATAACTGAATTTGTCCATTATTACCTGAGAGGAGTAGCACAAACCATCATAACGCAAAAGGCTTTTCCATATAAACATCACGTGATCTTTCTGTGCATTTTTTAAAATCAGTATTAACAGTATTAAGTGCGGTGTTTCTGACCGTCTGTTACCTGTACGGTTGCCTGGGGAACTGCGCTCCTCTCCAGAGATGCGTGGCGCTCGGGGCACTTTGTTATGCTTCTGCACCTTAATAGTTGTGGGTGTGGCCTGTTGTACAGGCGCAGGGATGATCTGCACAGCTGGAAGCCATGTGAAAGACAAATAGAAATTTTAATTTGTGAAAATAGGTTAAGCATATAAAACATGCATTAGGTTAAACCAAATGTTCTAACAATTATATAATGTATATCCAACATACTGCTGCCTTACTTCTGGTTGCATAACTGACCACATAAATACAATAAATATTATCAGTAATGGAAGAGAAAAAAAAAAATCAAAATTTTCATCAAGGTCCACTGCATGAACTGCAAAAAAAAATGTCACAATGGCGATACTTACGCTGGTCAATAGTGACTGTAGCTTCTTGTCCCTGCTCCTGACTTGCCAGAACATCTGCAGCAAATATGAAAAACAAATGATATATGAAATAAAATGTCTCATTAAACACCCATTCACATCTTATACAGAAGAAATAGTTCGCTCGATTTATTTTTTCTTTAAATCAACTTCTTATAATACACATAAAACACTTAAAGCACATGCATGGGGACATCAAATACTCACATTTGCGCAGAAGCTCTAGGTGGCTCCATAGGATCTCTCCATTGGGCACTCTCTGGAGAAACTCTTCTTGGCTGAAGGCACACAGTTGCCGACCTGGTATGTGGATGCCTCCCACTTCAATCTCCTCGATGTTGAACTCCTTCATCACCCACACTGCCCAGTGGATCACCTGATCTGCTGTCCACTGCACCGGGTCTGCCGCAATAATTATCAAATATTATTGTTGGACAGTAGTTGCAGTACAAATTATCAGATGTGCAGGACAAGATAAATCTTTATTAATTTTGATGCGGACATTTTAAAAAAAAGACACTTCAGAAAGACACTAAAAGCATTGTTCTGTCCTTGATGAAATGAGATTTTTAACTGGAATGAAAACAGTATGCACTCTTCTAATTTCTACAAACACATAAAATGTAACAAGCATTTGTAAGCCTGTACACATGGACAATTATGAGTTTATTTGTTTAATATAATAAATACACAGAATGTTGAAATTACGTAGACCCTTTACTCTGTATCATATAATCATACAGTAAATTATGGTCTTGTGCGCCTTCCACTCACCATATGGAATACTGAGTCGGACCTGCTCCTTGCGGTAACCCTCGAGTGCAGCTGCCCATCGGGTCACCTGTTCAGAGGTCTCATCTGCAATTGCAGCTCGCTCCACTGCTATCACCTGACCGTCCTCCACCAAGTGAGCCTCCTCTCCGGATGCTGCATCAGGATCTATCACCACCTCCACAGTCTCTACTGGCTTCACAATCTCAAGTATATTTAACTTCTCCTCACCTACAGGACAAGTGCACATGGTATTACACTTTGCAAATACATGGACTCTTCTTGTTTTGTATAAGAACATGGACATATGTGAGACCAGGAAATACTCGTACCTGGTTTTGTGACAATCTGCAGGCTGAGCTGCACCGTGCCATCAGTCTTCACACCTTGGTCAAAAAGGCTGTGGTCAGGGTGTAGCTGCAGGAAAGAAATCAAGCAGGAGTTCAACTTACACTTTTACCCATACACAAATAGATGCACACAAATATATGAGTCAAACATGCAGTGGATATATAAAAACTCACATGGATGTCCTGCAGACAAATATCATATCCATCCAGAGCAATCTGCAGACGGGGCTCCAACAACTTCTTCAAATTCCCGACAGGCTCATTGATATCAATATCCTGAGTGATGAGATCGCTAGCTGTGATGGTCTGCTCCTCGATCCTACAGAAACCGTATGCAAAAACAGAACACAACAGACACAGATTTATGACGACGTGCAAAAGCAAAGACACATCTTCACAGCTGAAAGCAGGAGCAACAAAAAGAAAAGGCACCCTTCTTCTAGGCACTCCTGTTTTTCTTGGCCATCAATCTCAATCTCGATCATCTCCTCAGTCTCACTTTTTGACATTCTGTCAGTGATATTCAGCCACCTGTAAACCAAACCAGCAGAATTAAGTTAAGTTTTAAAGAATAAAATGGTCAAAGACAGTACTTCAAAAAAATAATCAGAACGCAGTGATGTGTAAAGTAGTTTTTTTTTTCTTCTTCTTTTAGATGATCTACATGACATGAATTGCTTCCGCGACCACGTTTTAGGAAGCAGACAGACGTATCAGTGGTGTTCACTGAAGTTCCTCTAAACATGGTTCTCTGTGAGACTCCGTGGAGGGAGCGGAGAGGAGGAGACTCCTGTAGCACCGATGCGCCTCTCTAAACCCCTCCAACTCTCACGCAAATCCGAGGCCTGCCCAGTGACTAGGCCCATCGCGATTATTTACCATCTATCGGGAATAAACGTGTCATAAGAAACACCCATAAAACAGCACAGGACTCTGATCAGCGGTGCTTGTTAGTATTCAGTAGCTTAGCACTGTTAAAAAACGACGATTTGAAGCGCGAGGACGCGAGAGTCCATGCAATCGTAGTTGCCATATTGGAGTCGTTTAGAGTTTGAAAATATAACAATCAAATTGTGTAAACAGTGGCTTTTGGAAACTTTTGAAACTTTTATACGATCGCCACATATCGCACTTTTGATTCTGGAAAGTTAGAACGGAAATGGAAGAAACGGAAACAAAACAACAGAAGGGCAATGTAAAAGCAGCCGGAAATCCTGGCGAAGCGCGCGCGGCGCTGTCAGACTTCCGAAAACGGCTCGAAGGAAAGGGATGTCGCTGCGCTCGAAATTAGTGCATTTATACGGAAAATAAGTGTAGTCTGGGAGTCAGGTAACAACATTTAAGTGTTCTAAAATGCTCGATTAAATACCTGGCCTTTGTTTAATGCTCAGCTGATCAGGACATGTCGCTAAACGAGAATCCGACACGCCTGATCACTCAGCTAGCCAGTAGTCCACAGTTACAGCAGGAGCTCGCTACTTCACCAAGCTGTGACTGTGCGTTCATTAGAACTTCTGTGACGTGCGTTTCGGTAAACTAAACACCGCGGTAATATATTATGAATGTATAATAACGCCAGTTACTTCACCTGGTATTAAGTCACTTATAGAGTAGCTCCATGAGCCGTGAACACTCACTGTTAGCACTGCAGCTAGGTGGCTAGCTATTGCGAATGTTGAACTCTCGTGATGCTAACTAGCTTTAGCCAACAGTGGAATTTCAACAAAAAGCGGGAAACAGCTCAGGCCGGAATTAACAATATAACAGTACATATATAGACGATTAGATTCTACACAAATGTACGTTTTAACTGAGCAGATAGAAATGAGTACTATAATACTTTACCTGTTTAAAAGAATGGTAAGTGGTGTGGCTTTTAGAGTTTTTTTTCAGGACTTGGTTGGGTTGTAAGCAGCTAGCTTAGTGTGTGCTAACATCACTAAATGTTCATGCTAGTTTTTGGTGAGCAGGGTGCTGGGGGCGGGGATGTGGAGGAGGCCTGAGCTGGCCTGTGTGTGTGTGTGTAAACTTACAGCTCAACAAACGACTTCTCATCAACCGCGTTTACTAACAGTGAATTGACGGGTTCATAGATAGACGGTTTGCTGTCATTTGTGAGTTCTACAGTATTTACACAACTAGGAAGTTTATTTTCTATAATCTGCCATCTCTTAAAGTCCACTAGAACTGTTTATTTTACACAATCTCAAAAAATACTACTAGTAGTAAAATAAGGTAGAGCTTACTGCGTTTTACCTGTAAAAGTAACCTATTAGTGTTTTTTGGAAACGCTCTGATTTAAAACTATGATGATCTCCTAGCTATGAATAATGAATTTAGGAAACGCCCCAAAAACCCTCACCTCACTAATATGAGCTTCCTTATCAATCTGGCTAACTAACTACTAAAGCACCAGTTTAACAAGATACCACGTTAGCATGATAGTATCGTAAGAGATTTCTAAGTACAACCCTACTGATATACCCCATAATAATCAAACCTTTAACCATATACTGTAGTTTCTAAAACTCATTAGTCTAAAAAAAAAAAAAAAACCTCCAAATCCATGAATGGCTCAAATGTCACCCTCTTCAAATAATTTTTATTAACATTTGGAAGAAAATGCTGCTTTAAACATATCATAACTTTAATCATTTAAACCGTTTGACCCAACATCTTTATTATTGCATAAAAAATAATCCAAGAAAAATGAAAATAATTTTTATCTGCTGCAACGTGTGCCTCGTAAATAAAACCAGTTGAGAATACAGTTTTGGTGTGCTTTTTTTCTTGTTTAATTTGAAACAGTCATCCATGCAACAGCTTTTGAAAGTCTTACTCAATTACTTCCTTTTCCACACAAAGTACTGCAACAGTATAATGCAACAGTTTATTTCCTGCACATGTAATTTAACATGCCAATAGGAGACGAGATGAACTTCATAACCGTAGCACATAACTATGCTGAACTGTCTACAGTGAAAGTGTTCAAATGGGTCACATGTGATCACACCTGTCAGGCCTGCAGTGACCAAACCGTAACAATAGAGGGTGTTGCAGATTGTTTTTGTCCATTTAGAAATGGGGTCTCATGTAATGTATTGTTGAAAAGCTGAAGATACATGTATTTTATTATGGAGTCTCACATTATTATTATTTTAATCAGAGTGAATGAGCATAGACTATTCCAGTTTGCAAGATATGTCACTTCTAGTAACAGCATCCAGCTCTGAGTGTATGAAGTGGTGAAGCAGGTTGAAGATCCATGAATCTGCATGCTGGTGCACTGCATGTACAACGAACTTGCATTTCATCAGTTTCTAGATGTGTATTCCTAATAAACTGGCAATTCGCTTGGAGAAATGATTAAATCACAAAGGACTCTGTGTGCTTGTAGTGTTTAGGCTGAGAAGAAGAGAGAGCAATTGATTAACAAAAAAGAATTTAAATGAAATTAGATTAAGTCACAAATGCATCAGACATGTCTACGGCCATTTAAATATGTGTAATCTTACAACATTTCATTGTGTATTTAGGAGTCCTCATTTTCCAAATAAATTATATTAAGATTTTTATCTTATTTTCACATAAATGGATAGACAATTATGGTTACATTTTCAGACCATGATTACCTCTTAAATGATTAATTTAACTGACAATTTTACAGCATTAGAGTTAAATTTTATCCAGAAAAAGGCATTTGAATTTCAAAGCCAGTTATCAAGGCAATAAATGTTTCTTCTAAATCAAAGAACGTGAAATTGATGAGGGTAGCATGCCTCACCCCATTCTGCAATTTAGAAAATAGCAGGCTTTTTATAGTTAAACAGCAGAGATATTGCATACTTACGTCTGCTGGAGGACTGTAGTTTGCTATGTTTCTAAATAAAATAAAATAATATATATTAAATATTACTGATGTATCCTATTTATTAAAATTATGTAGAGTGTTACCTTTTATGGTTTCTTCTTTTCTTGGCCTCTGTTTAAATGGATATGGAAGCTGATTAGAAGAGACACCCAAGCACACAAAAACAGCAACACAAGAAATCACCCTAAAACTCTAAAAACCTAAAAATGTACTGTAAGTTTATGTATTTTTATAAAGAGGGAACACTCACTATAGTAGCAGCAATAGTAGCCTTGCTGGCAGCATAGACAAACAGCCAAAGAGAAGGAAAGCAATAAGAGAGCAGCACCTACTCCAACTGCTATTACTAATGTCAAATTCAGCTCGACTGAAACACATACACACAGAGCACATGACATTAATGGTATATATGTATGCTCATGCTGGACACAATGGATCATTTTTAACTTACACTCAATAATGTTCATATGTTGACCCACACAGCTTTTTGGTGGCCCAATACCATTAGAGGCCTCACAGCGGTATTGTCCTCTATCTGATTTTGACAAGCTTTTAAATTTCTGATAAAACAAAGATAAAAGGTAGTTGTTAAGATGGAGATGAATTAGTCATCAAAGAATAAATGTCAAAATCAATCAAGATGCAAGCAGTAGCTGGGTGTCATGGGAACTAGAAATTTGTGTGTGTGTTTGTGAGGGTACATCTATATAGCTAAGCACAACTGCACCTTTATACTACAAAAATTAAATTGTTCTTATTTGATTTGAGAAAGTACCAGAGTGCCTGTTTTGTTGTCTAAACTGTAGTTAATGTCTTGGACAAGGGCTGTGCTCAGGGGCCTGTTGTCTTTGTACCAGCTGTAAGTGACAGGTGGGACAGTCAGCTTGTCCTCACAGTACAGTTCCACTGCAGAGCCACGCACCGCATCTTCAGGCACGTGGCATAAAGGAGCATGGGGAGGTACTGGTCATGAGACACATACAAGGTTGTCACTTTTACAGACTTCTCTGAATAGAACAGTAAAATAAAAATAAGCCAAACATTATTAGACAAGCTTTTTTTTTCCAGACGTTTATGTATGGCAAATGCTTAATGTGCATAATATCAAGCCTTAAAAAATCTGACATAAAAATAAGAAGACAAGCCCACCAAGCACATTGAGTGAGACCGTGACCTCCCCAAGACTGATGTCATCTTGGGCTGCAGTGACTTCACAATGATAGACCCCTGAGTCTTTCTGATTAACACCATGTAGTGTCACTGTTGCTCCATCAATTGAAGCTCTGCCTTTAAACAAGTCTGATGAAAGTAAAGAGTTAGTCAGCCCAGTCCAAACAAAACATTAAGTTACTGTATATGCAGTTCCAGAATTAAATGGGGGAATAAAAAAATCTGTTTCTTAGACAAGCTTGTTCTGAATTTAGATTTATTTTTTTAAAGCAACATGCAAAAACTCACCTGTAAACTGACCGTCAAAATAAACATAAAAGACATCTTTGCCTTTCTTTTTCCATTCTATTCGTGGGTTGGCCTCTTTTTCTGTCTGGAACTTACAGGAGAGAACAGCATCTGTTTTCATCAGAAGAAATAATGTGACATTAAAGGTTAAACTATATGAGGTCTAATGTGTTGAAATCCTCACCCACCTTCGACATAGCCAATGCTGTTTATCAAAAACAAGCTTACTTACTTGTGTTCTCATGGACCTCTACTTTTGGGTTGCTGGTTCTCACCATTACTGAAATGGTGCCATGAACTGTGGGAGGAAAAAAAAGTAAAGTATAATTACATACATAAGTTAGGTGTACTGTGAAGGTATAATGTAAAAATATGATTATGTTTCTCCTACCCGGTAATTATACATGTGATATAATACAGTAAAATGCAGATAGACAGCCTTAAGCACCACATCTCCGTAAAGTATTGGCCAACATAGCAGCTGATTGTGATTGTAAATGCTACTATTTGTTCCATGAATATATAACATTATCTTATTGTCATACAGCTCACAGAAAATACCAATTAACACACTTTCCTATACTTGCTCTTTCTGTGCCAGGAACAGGGATGCACTGGAATGTATGTGTGTCTGATGGATGGTTTGGGACAGTGTAGTAGGAGGACTGCATGGGACTGACCAAAAGATAACCCCTGTCCTCTCTCTTTTTTGTTGTCATTTTATCAGTTTAACAGCCCTATCCATAATCTCAAAGTATGTGAACAATGAAGGTAACCAGGGAAAGAAAGAAACAGTGATGGTCTTGGCTGTTGGAAGTTGGAGACAAATATTCATAAAAATCTGAACAGAAATTTTCCTTTGTAAAACTAATTATTGAGAAACATTGTTTAATATAGGTGCTGATTTAAATAAAGAACAAATGCATTTTGTTGGGTTTGTGTTTGTGTCTCAATAAAACGATAAAGTTGAGTCTAAATCTAAAATGGCTTAATTCACATTTAATGTTTGGAATCTTTTGTAGCTGTATTATCTATAGAGTTAAACAGGGGTATAAACAGTATTGAAAAGAAGGATAGCAGAACACTAAAGTACTTGAATCAGGTGGGCCTGTGGGATAGCACCGTCTGATCAGCAACAGATTCAGTTCAGAGTGTTGCATTGAATGTGAGACAATCTCACCTTGGGGTCTATTTGGGCAGGTAAGAACTTATTCTAATGGCTGAATGCACTGAAACAGTAGACAGGGGGGACACTAAAGGGGAAAACTTGTCCAAGAGAACATGTCCAGTGCATCAACCTGTCGGAATTCCAGCCTAAAAATCTATCTGCATGGTTATGTCCATCCAATCACTCATTCATTCTCACTTTATCCTGTATTCAGGGTCACGGGGAGCCCCAGAGCCTATCCCAGGAGACTTAGGGCAAAAGGCGGGTGCACTCCGAACAGGGTGCCAATCAATCACTGGGCATACACTACGGACAATTTGGGAACAACATCTGTAGCCTAATCTGCATGTCTTTGGACTGTGGGAGGAAACCCACCAAGCACGGGGAGAACATGCAAACTCCATGCACACAGAGACGGGAATTGAACCTGGACCCTGGAGGTGCAAGGCGACAGTGCTAACCACTACATCACTGTGCCGCCTATATCCATTCAAAGCAGCAAAAAAAAAAAAAAAACATCTACATTACTTAGCTGAAATTGACTTAGATTACTTTTTGGTGTCACATCATTTATTTAATTTATCAGGGCATGACTGGTAAGCAAATAACACAAGTTTAAAAGATCATTACTAATTAAGTAGTTATCTGACATCAGGAAAAATGTTCTAATGTTCTGAGTTAAGTTAGTTCGAACTGAGAAATTATTCTGAAACTCACTTGTTGGTGTTTCGCATTTCAATAAGCAAAAAAGCTGGTGATTGTAAACAAGTTAAACAGCTCGTTTTGGCTTTTGCATGATTCTGAATAACTCCTAACCCGCCCCTCTGTAAATGCAAACTGTTAATAAGACGGAGTGAAGATTTGACTTACTCAGCATCACGGCCAGAGAGAAGAGTACAAGCTGTCGTGTCGGGTTCATCTTCAAATCGTCTCACTGAGCACAAAGACTCAAGTCAACTGCGAGGTGTTTTCTGAATTGTGCACGAAAGAATGATGGGCGATTCGCGAATGAACCGATTCATTTGAAACGACTCTTTAAAAAAAAAAAAAAAAAAAGTAAATTCGCTCGAAGTGGGTGATTTGAGAGTTTGTCTGTTTAGGAGGCCGCCGTGGCATTTATGGATTTTGTAATCTATCCACACTTCATGTGTTATTATTATCACTTTCAGTTAATAAAAATGTACGATGTCTGTTGATGTCAATGTTCATGATTATAAGCAGTGATATTGTCAGTACGTATTATAGATTTTAATAACATCCATGTTTATTTTATAAGGTTTCTAAGCATATCATTGTCTATACTGCTCTATCCTGTATACAGGGCCTGAAGCCCGCAGACAGGAGATCTATCTGCATGTCTTTGGACTGTGGGAGGAAACCAGAACACCCAGAGGAAACCCTCCAAGCATGGGGAGAACATCAAACTCGATGCACACAGGCCCTGCGGTGGGATTCGAACCTCGAACCTGGAGGTGCAAAGCTTTGATTAAAAAATATTGTCAGACACGGGAGAGATTATTGATCATATCATTTTTAAATTAAGCATATGTTCCAAAACGATAATGTACAAAAGTATCCTGTTAAATTTACATTCTCAACTAAAACAAAAGTTTATTGAACACTTTAACATTGAGTAAGGTTTCTTATGTCTTTATTCCCACACCTAACACAAACAAGTGACCGCATTCTTGAACAACTGCATTACATGATGTCTCAAAATATGCAATCGTGCAGCATTTTAGGATTGCTAAAATAAAATGAATAATAAAAAACATACATAAACATGCTCATGCTATGTATAATTTGGAGAGTGCAGACACATTCCTTAAAGTGAATAATACATGACATGTAAAAAACAAACAAAACTCTGTATGGTTCATACCATCAGGTTTTGTTTGAGGCTATGGACTTTTTGAGAAGGTTTTCTCCATCAAGCTCCAAAAAGTTTCTCAAAGGTATCCATGAACTTCTTAGGAATGAGGTTCTTGAGCTTCTTGGGATTGAGATCAATCCCATCAACATCATATATGCCTTATTTTTGTTTGCACACCTATTTATTGTACAATCACAATAGATACAGTATATCTACTGGATCCTCCTCAGCTGGGGATTATGGAACACAAGCACCTTTATATCTGTCCGGCCCTCATGTTCATCCTGCATGTTAAAATGAAAGAAAAAGTATATGCATTTTAAAAAGATGTTATTCCAATACAGTTCATTTTTTTCTTGCCACGATATTTAATTCAATGTAAGCATTTTCTTTTTATTAATTAGCCCCCCCATACTAGGGGCCTTCAAGTCAAACTGGGACTTTTTGATTGGGCAGAATAACAGAACATAATAAAAAGATTATCGTTATTTCTCTATATAATCCCCTGCTACCCTGCTGTACTTATCCCAGCATTTCATTAGTGCTTGGATTCCATTTTTGATTTTTTTCTCAGTATGCCAAAGCCAAGTATACAGTAACACTCTGAAGATATCAGGTTGACAAATTGAGCATCAGGTTGAGGCATTATCAGGTTGAGGTGTTATCAGGTTGAGGCGTTATTGAACACCAGGTTGCTTTGATAGCAGTGCTTTGATGCACTGATTTTGGACTTGATAAAACATACCAGCAGATGACATGGTACCCCAAATTATCACAGACTGTGGAAACTTCACACTGAACTGCACAACTAGGATTCTGTGCCTCTCCACTCTTCCTCCAGACTCCAAGACAGTGATTTCCAAATGAAATGCAAAATATACTTTAAGCCTCTAAGCAACAGTCCAATTATTTTTCTCCTTAGCCCAGGTAAGACTCTTCTGACATTGTCTGTGGTTTAGCAGTGGCTTGATACTAGAAATGCAACAGCTGCTTATTTCCTTAAGATGCCTGTGCTTGGTGGCTCTTAATGCACTCCAGCCCACTTCCTTGTGAAGCTCTCCCTCATTCTTGAACTGGATTTGGTCTTCTTAAGACTTGCTTGTGCACCTTTTACTACTAGACTTTTTCCCTATTCCCTATGAGTATGCTTTGATACAGCTGTCTACTGACACAACCAGCCCTTCTGTGGCTTACCTGCCTTGTGGAGGGTATTGCTGATCATCTTCTGGACAACTATAAAGTCAGCAGTGTTTCCCTTGTGTGTACTGAACTAGACATGAGAGATACATGGTATTTATACTATATGAATAGTAATTTACTCAAACTTGAAATTAAATATTCTAATTTTTTGAGATACTCAACTTTTTATTTTAATGAGCTGTGATTTGTAACTTTACGTGTAATTAATCCAGAAAATATGAGTTTTACTTTTTAAATTTAATTATGGAAGAAAATGAACTGTTTTGTGATTTTCTAATTTTTCACTATGCACTATACTGTATATAATTTATGATTTTATTCCATGGATGTAAACTTTTGCCAGTGGTGTGACAAACTGCACACTGTGCATTTTACACCAGCTATACATCTGACAATGGCACATGCTGTCCAATAGTTCAACAATGTTGTATCTCTAGACACTGTCAAGGACAGCTGTCTTGCCACAGGAGAATGAGCTTTGCAGGATTAAATCATGAAATGTAGAATAATTTAGCTTTTACCCAAGTCTAAAGTGTATGAAAATGAACTTTTTATGAATGCTTTTGGGAACACATGTACATGTAATCAGTGATCAGTCTATTTTGATTTTCAGTATTTGTAGGTAATTTCTAAAATAAATAAATAAATAAATAGATGAAATACCAATATTGGTTGGTTTGATTAATTGGCACTAGAGTACAGAATAAAGGGATCTCCTGAAAAACCATATGGGAATGACTAAATAACTAGTCCCTGACCCAAATGATAATGTGTGTTTCTGCGCACACACCTACCAATAATATTATACAGAAAGTATTAAAATTTTCAATTCCAGGCTAAATTGTTAGGAGAAGCATAAACAAGCTTTAGCTAGAGTGAACTGGGGAGAAAATAATGTTATTTATGAATTATAATGTATTATAAAATGTATACTGTATAGAATTTCCTGATTGCACATTAAACTTTAAACCTACCTTAGATTCTTTTTTGGAGGAAGTTAAATGTTGCTTAGATAAGAAGGTCTATAAAACCTAACCTAGATCTATATAAGAGCAATGGATTAGGACTAAGGGGAAAACACATAGGCGCTTGGATTAGAGATATTAATTTAGCTAAATATTTTTATTTCATTTCACTTAATTATCAAGTGAATCTGAATGTAATATACTTTACTTTATTATACTATATTTCCTGTGTATACAAGCGCATGCGGAGTCATCATGAGGACATATGTTTGGCTGTTTCTGAGTCTTGCAGGTACAAACTATAATTACTATCTGGGTATAAATAAAATAGAACATGTTGTTGATAGAAATGCATTTCTATTACTCTAATATCGGTTATAATAACAGTGTATAGTGCTTTACATACATTTTATGATAATGTAATCCAGTATGTAGCACTTTATATGCACAAATAACATGATATTTACTTATATTATTGTGTCTGCACAGTTCAGAACTTAGTCACATCTGAGAGCCTGGAATTGCCGCAGAAGGAGAGAAGCTCTCTACTTAAGGAATTGTTGCCTGAAGGCCATGTGGTGCAGGAAGATCGGAAACTTTTTGTGATGGAAGAGGTGTTTGTACAGGATAAACTTGCAGAATCTAATCCAGTGCAAGAAGGAAACAATCTGGGAGAGTTTGAGCCTCTTGACAAGCAAAAGGTCATAGAGGCTAATGAATGTCTGATACAGATAGAATCAGTTTCAGGGTCTCAACTAGGTAAGGAACTTGAAAATTAATCAGGCTAATCAACAATTGTTAACCCAAACGGCTATAGTAATTATTACAGCACTGAAAAGTAAAATAAAGGGAATTATTAACATGAAGATAAATGACATAGACTTGGTATTCTTTAAACTTATCATTCAATAAATGTAGTATTTAATGCTTAAGTAACAAACATGACAATGTTTAGTCCACACTGAAAACCCAACTTGTCATTTGTCCACAGAGCTTTGTAAAGGCATAATCATTGATGGCAAATACTATCAGTTCTTCAGGGGACCTATGATGGCATATGAAGCAGAGGTATCACTGGATGTCTTTAATATCAAGAGTGTAGAGTGAATCTAGAAACGAATTTACAATAGTAATTTTATCTCCTAATGATCAGTTACGTTTTAAGGACAGGTGGAACATCTGATTAATGTCAAAATGTTGCCTCTGTTTTTAATTAGTTTTACTGTCAGAAGAAATTCCCTAATGGACATTTAGCTTCAGTCACCTCCAAACATGTTCATGACCTCATGATGTGGCTCATGGAAAGGGATGGGGGTTACACACGTACATGGATTGGAGGCCTGAGATACCTACATGTATGTTTATGTGAAAGAAATGTCAGTTTACATTTTAGTTTTTAATATTGAAATGTATTTGTACACACGTACTTTCTCTGTAATGTTTTCTTAGACTGGACGTTTTGTGTGGCTTGATGGAGCACATTGGAACTATACTGACTGGTTCACTGGAGAGCCCAATAACACTGCTGATGTGGAAAACTGTGTTGAGTTACTGAGTAAGCACAGAGTCTCCATCATTAATCTTACATTCATCTTAAGAATTCAGCAGCAAATACACTATAAACCTCTTAATATTTACATTATGTTATCTTTTCAATTGACAGAAGCCAAGCTGATTTTATATGAAATAGAGTCTGCAGTGTTCTTCTTTCAGCTTCTCATCCACATTTGTTTTTTTTTCCAGGCAATTCAAAGTTCAATGACATGCCATGCTGGGACCTGCGTGCATACATCTGCTCCTATCCTCTTTAAGGATTAGCAAAAACTAATTAAAGTTTTGAAAAGTATAATAGCAATTAATTTAGACGAGTAAGAATTATTGTAAATGAGCCACAGTGTTAATGTGGTGTAAATGGTGTGCTTTCTAGTACCCTTAACTGACAGTAATAAATATATTTTCATCAGCATTTGGTATTCGTTTCCTTTTTGTCCACCTCTGTATTTGCTTTCAAATTTGGATCTTAAAATAAGACAAATTGAAAATTTAAAAGTATGATAATGTGGATTTGCCTATTTTCCTTCGCATGTGTATTCAATCTTTTTTGTTGTGGCCTCAAACCAGTACCACTAACTTAAAGCTTTATAGTGTAACCACACTATGCTATATACTATATACACTATACTATAGGTACTGTAGGTATTGCACCTAATAACCATTTGGAAATTGTTGAACAGTCATAAAATAATCAGTCAAAAGATTGAGAGTTGGGTGGTGAAGATGTTTTGTTTTATGCATCGACATTACTAAGTCATAGAAGTCATCAAGGAAAAATAGGGCATTACATAAATAGTATTCACTTTTCAGACCTGCTAAAAGGAGATAAATAACTCCTGTGCCCACACTGTTAAATGTCATAGCTTTGGTCAATGTATCAAAGAGGCTTTGAACATAGAACAAACAATGGTTCTATGCCAGGGTATCTCAACACCTGGGATGCTCATTTTCCATCCCCTCACCCCATCCAGAATTCCTGTCTATACATGCCATCTGCAGGATAATTAGACAGCCAACTGGTCCAAACAGAGGATTTGATCTGGGACCAGCAATCTTCTACTGGTAATCATCATGAATTAGAGCACAGATCATCACTAAAACACATCACTTCTATTATCAGTATCAGGGATGAAGTTGGTATACCTTGGAGAGTTGCTTGTATGCGTTGGCTATGTTGGTGGATTTTTTTAAAAGCCAAGGCTTTTAATCTTTCAAAATATTGTATGAGGCTTATCGGCACCAGCTATCAATTTCCATTACACTAAAAATGGGTGTAAATTAGGCCACAAGAAAATACTTTGTCCTTTGTGATTAAGTCAGTTTTTATATTCTACTTTAACATCTTTTTATGATGAACCAGGTATCAGAATTTACAGGAATGATGAACCAAGAGAAAAGAAAAATACATTAATACACGACAACTTTGATTTTCAATTTTTCCCAGACAACTATGGTACATTTTTTAAATCTTTATTTGTACAAGGTGACACAGAATAACGGGATTTTTTTCCACAGTATATGCATATAGTATAACAATTATTAATGATGATTAACAAAATTAACAAAATCAGAAACAATAAAACAACACAAAGAGCAATAATAAATGTAAAGAAGTAAATGTAAAATGTCATAACTCTAATATTGCAAATTAAAGAAATTTTGTTTTAAGAATTCAGACACAAATCTGTGCATAACCTAAAAAAAAACAACACATTCCTAGTGGTGTTGAACCAGGAAAAGAAACTGTTAAATAAGCTAAATCTCAGCCGCATACCTTATCTAACTGTCAGTCTTTTGTGATAAGAACTTCGAAATAACGTGTAGTCACCAACTTTTATTATACATAGATTAAAGAGAAGCAGAAATAAGAATAAAAGCATGGGAGTAAAATGTTACCTTTAGTGGTCATGGTATCATAAAGCAAATGATATAATACAAAACGATATCTTGATTTTGTAGCCCTGAGTTTTCCTGCACATTCAAATGTCAGAGTGTGTGCGAAGTGCATTCACTATATGCAACCCATGCACTGTACTTAACTAGAGCTGGATAGTGAGGAGTTAATCTGGATCAAGAAACAAACCAAACACAGATTAAAGCGGCTTAGACAGCTGACCACTCCTCTGTCCTAACTACCTGCATCTGCATCCATATTTGGTTACTGCATTGCCCACAGAGCTCAAATTAGTTGTCAAGAACCCAGGACTGATCGTTTTTCAACATAGTCCATTAGCTCCGTTTTGTTCATTGTTGGCTGATGTTGTTAGGTGGCATATTTGACTAATACTACAAATAATATGAATTATTTAAATCTTTATCAATGCATTGTTTACTTTGTGTAATCTGCAAACATATATCTAAAATGTGCATGCTCATTGTAAGAGGTAGTAAGAGTAGAGTTGAATTCATAGCTAGAGTATATGTCAGCAGCCCACCTTGTGGATACCTTGTGGATATCAGCCAAATGCCCTCACAAAGTCAAAAGTTTTAGTCTTCAGTAAGACAAAAAAAAGCCCAGGTGCACTTGCATACAGATCGGTAGCCAAATGCAAATACTTGCACTTTTTCCAACATTGAAAAAGTCAAATGTCACTGAAATCTAAAATCTTCTATTTTGGAGAAATTCAGTTCCAATTAAGAGAAAAAAATAATGCCAGCTCTCCGCTCACATTTATCCACTGAAAAGTTAAAGTTGAAATGATATTTATGTTTTTAATGAGTTACATATAGATAACCAGATCATTATTTCTTGTCATGTACAGTATGTATGTTCTGTTTTCTCACTTCTCACTCCTAAACCTGGGTGATGGTTCAGTCTGCTCTGACCTTAGCTTTATTAAATGTTATATGACTGTGGAAAAGAGCAGAAAATCTTTTCATTGGTTGTATTTGTGCATCAGAATGAAGTAGTATGATGCATTGCAGGTATAGTTAATGTACATTTCACAAACACAGAGATCAGTCAACCCATATCAGAGCTTTACTCAGAGACTTGCATGTGATGTGGGCTCCCCTGTTCTCCCCTCTTCTTTCTTTTTAATACACAGAGCCTCTTAAATTTAGCTCAATGATTCCATCGGTGAAACATGGGAGATAATGCAGCTTTATAAACTCACCCATAAGCAAATGATGACAACAGTCGAGAAGGACAGACATTTAAACTGCACTGTGGGAGTGTGGATTCCTGCAGAGGACTGACAGAAGCAACTGGAAAGTAAGTAGGAACAATTTAATTAATAGCTTCTTATGGAGCTTTCACAGCTGTATAACATAAACCAGGAAATGTGGGTGTATTGCACAGTGAGAACAGAGGGTTTTTCCATCAGATTTGGTACATTATAGCAATCTCTTAAAATGATACAAATTCCATGTCATTAATGCTATTGTGGCGTGGGCGGGGCGGCGGCTGACGACCAGCATGCCTTGCGGGGATGGCGGTGTGTTCACCATGTTGGGGAAAGGTGTTTGGGTTAGTGGCTTCGGCCCTGTTTGTGTGTGGTGTGTGTGTGACG
>JAOVVA010000051.1:12991429-13025468 GCA_028565275.1 Leiocassis micropogon
TGCCTTCACTCTGCGGTCCAGCTCACCCCAAACCATCTCGATTGGGTTCAGGTCCGGTGACTGTGGAGACCTTTTTTTTGTGTTCATTCATAGTTTTGATGCCTTCAGTGAGAATCTACCAATGTAAATGGTCATTAAAAATAAAGAAAACACATTGACAGAAGGTGTGTCCAAACTTTTGGACTGTACTGTATAATTCTTTTCCCTTTTTTATTATTGTTTATTTGATTGATTGTTATTTTTATGTGTATAATTTTTTAAAATAAAATATATATGATAAAACAACAAAAATAAGACACCTTCTTCGGGAAAGTGTCTGGATGGTCACAGCAGGACAGGATGTAGGCCACCAAGCCATCTTAGACATGACTGATAACAGGCAATGCTTCTTGATTATTATACCCTCTGAACATACTATAATTTCATATTAGTACGCAGACATGCAAGACATAGACACTCAACATTTATCATAAAAATGATGCAACAAAACTGTTGCTATTTTAAGACCACTATGTTTCGTTCTATTCTGACTGGAATAAACAATCATTAAACATGCTTAGAAGTTTACAAAGAAATTTCTGAGCTTTCCAGAAGCCAGGTTGTTGGTCAGTCTGAAGGTGGAACCAGGAATGGCCAGGAGTCTTCAAATACTCCTTTCCACTGTTAACAGAATCATAATTAACTTAAAAAAAGAGAACTCACTCTTTTAATTATATCTTTACCTTTTTAACTTCTCAGAAGAATTTCTGTATGTTTATCTATATATGTGTACGTTATTTTATAAGGGACATTATGAGCGATTTTGAGCCAGATTACCTCACAGCAGCCATCGCTTTTTGGAATAAATAGGAGGTGAGGGTGGGGTGGGCGGGTAGGTGCTCTGGTGAGAATGAAACTTTTTGGCCTAAAACATCACATCACCACCCCCACACCATGGTGGGGGCATGCTTCTCTTCAGCTGGGACAGGGAAGCTGGTCAGAGTTGATGGGAAGATGGATGGAGCCAAATGCAGAGCACAGAAAACCTGTAGAGTTTACAAAAACTGGGGTGGAGGTTCACTTTCCAGCAGGACAGCAACCCTAAACATACAATCTGAGCTACAATGGAATGGTTTAGATCAAAGCATTTTCATGTGTTAGAATGACCCAGTCAAAGTCCAGACCTTAATTCAAGTGAGAATCTATGATAAAGACTTGAAATTGTTGTTCAGATTCTCTCCTTTCAATAGGAGTAAGCTATTTTTCAAAGAAGAATGGGCAAACATTTCATTCTCTAGCTGTACAAAGCTAGTAGAAAGATACTCCAAAAGACTTGCATCTGTCATTGCAGCAAATGGTGGTTCTGCAAAGTATTTGACTCAGATATTTTATATGTGAAAACAAAAAATAGAAAAACATTTGGCATTTTCTGCTATTTTGTGTTGGTCTATCACATAAAATCCCAATAAAAAAAACATTTACGTTTGTGGGTGTAACGTGACAAAATGTGTAAATGACATCTTGGCACGCTCATGGCATTCTCTTCAGATTCACGAGGTAGTCACCTAGAATGGTTTTCAACTCTCAGACAGTTAATTCAAGAAATTTCTTGCCTTCTTAAAGTGCTTTAGACAATCAATTTTGTGCAGAGGAAAGGTGGATAGTCAATAGCATGGCAAGTCCAAATATGAGATTTTTTTGTTCTAACTGCCATGTCTTTGTTAGACATAGACACGGTGAACAGGTGGTTCCTGTGGTTTCCATAACTGGAAATTTCAAAGTTATGAAATAACAGATGGAATTATGTAATTAAGTAACAAGAACATTTGTGAAGGACAATCACCAATTAGAAGATTAGAGCCGTTATGAAAGCTTTACAAAGCATAAGTAACAGACACATCTCAATATCAACTGCTAAAAAGATGATTAGTGCATATTTTGTATGCCTTCAGTATTGTTTTACAATGTAGACAGAAATAGACCATAGAAAGACCATGTAATTAGAAGGTGTGTCCAAACTTTTGACTGGTACTGTACACATACATACACTCAGACTCGTACACAAAACAGGTTACTAACTATCTGGTTGAAGAGTTGTGCTAATTGAATCAACTGGATTAGTTAATGGATGGAAAAAATGTGGGCTTTTATTTTCTGAAGCAAGGGTGTCCACCTCTGCACAAAATGCCTAAATTCAATTTTATTTTGTAACTTAACTTCCAGCCTAAATGTTTCATTGTATTGCAAATTCTACCTTTATTTTAATGGTATTCTCTAGTGCAATATTTTCATTGCAGTGAAATGTTTTTATTTCACAGACAGTTGTATAAGAATTTCACTGCATACTAGGCATACTGCGTATAATTGAGTATTTGACAAATTTGAATTATTCTCATCTTGTCATTATTAAAAAAAAATTGAATGTCTTTAAATCATTGAATTACACTTGTCTCAATACTTTTGGCCACGACTGTGCGTTTATTTATTTATAAATGATTGATGACCTGGTGGACCTGGGCCTTCTTAAAAATGTTCCAAGATCTGCTTTAATCAACCCTCTGTCTATACCTAGGCAAGATGATCCCCTTTAAGCTGCTAAAGAATTATTAATTTATCATACAGCAGTTAGTTCTGAGCAAGTAACCCGATTTGACGAGGCTAGTGGTGATAATAGAGGGTAAGAACACAGATCTTTAACTATATGCATCAGTCTGTGTCCCAGGTGTTCTACAAGCATTAATTACACTGTCAGTCATCAGCATTAGTGACAGTAGAACCCACATTCAAAGCTGGTTACGGAGGCATTTTAGCAAAGCAAAAAATAATAAATTGTGTTGAAAAACACTGGGATGAATCCCAAATCCATCTCTAACCCCTAATAAAGGCCACTACCTGGTGTGTGGGACAAGCACTAGCTTTTCATTTAACTCTGTTTGGGATTTAACCCCAGAACCTGGAAGTTAATGGAGCTGACATACGGAATAAGTAGAAATGTATACAGAAACTTATGAGGGTTACCACCAGTTACTGTCAAACAGCTCCATGTTTTATTCTTCTTACCTTTTGGCCTCACCTTTTTTTTACATAGTACAAACTAGAATTTGCATGTCTGCATATGTTGCTAGCTACATTACAAGCATTTCTTTAAATAGGTATCACAACCAATAGACACATAGAAAAATATATATAAAAGGTTTATTGTAATTAGTAATATTACATTAATGTCACCAATAAACACCTTGAGTTCAATGTTTTTAAAACATTATATTTTAATTTCCAAACTTATATTAGATTACAGAAAAGTTATTTTTGTGGAATCAGTACAATTGTACTTTTTTTTTTTTCCAGGGGAGTCCAAAAAATATATATATATATATATATGCCATACAGGGATACTAATCATACATACTCCGTAGTGTTACTGACCAGGAAAGAAAATGAGAAACTAATCTTCAAGGTTCGATTTCCTATAAATTTCAGTGGATAATAAAGTTTCTCTAAATCCTGATGAGTGTCAGTTGTAAAACACAAAAGAGGGAACAACAGAAGAGGTTCACCTCCAAAGCTCAAACAACAACAAAAATGGCTGTTCAACAGAGCTCCCTACAACAGCTGCCCACAGAATAACAGGAAGACACACACACACACACACACACACACACACGGAAGAGACCTACAAAAAAAGCCATTAATTCCTCCAATCTTACAAAAAGTGTCCGTACATCCAAAGACTTGCCCCGACGGGGTGAAATGGTAAGCTGGCTGTGCTGATTCTTAGCGCCTACAGTCTAAGAGGTGGCAGCCATCCGACTCTTCAGAATAATCCAGTAAGCCAGCGCAAAAAAGAAAAAAAAAAAAAAAAAAAAAAAAAAGTTGTTCAAAAGCAGATAATCTACCCATTTTATACAGCGGTCACACTACACATTCTCCAACAGCAGGTTGGGGTCTGACTGAGAGGCTTTTTTTATTTTTCATTTTAAAGTCATGCTAAATCCAGCAGATGCTGGACGGCATAGTGCTACAACTTCAAAGTCCAAAAAAAGAATAAAGCCTTTTTTTGTTCTGAAAACTAGAGCGATCAGGACCAGATATCTGCACTAGCACGGTGTTGTGATTTAACAGCCTACAGCCATACAGCAGAAAGGGCTGGATGATATCAAAACACCCCTTTAAAGCCCATGCTTCTCAATGCCCTTCGAGATAAAAAGAGAGAGGGAAAATTGAAGGTGTGCTAGTAACAGACAGGGAGAGGGACCTTGTGTGTATACATTGAACCCCATGAATATAGCTGTTGGATAAAGTGTGGCCTGAGTTAGTCATCTTCATCATTTTCATCATAGTCATCGTCGTCATCATCGTCGTCCATGTAAGAAACTGGGGTCTCAACCCGAGAACCACTATAGTGCGAGTCATTAGAGCTGGAGGCCATTGTTGCATCTGCTCCACTTTCACTAAGGACAGAAAGGCAGCAGATAAAAACATTACCACCTTCAAATTCTAACTGCACAAGTCTGGAAATCCATGAACAAAAACACTTGTGATGGTTACTGGCTGGCACTTGTGCGTGTATCAATTCCATGAAGCAGAACATCTGACTCACCTGCTGATATGATAGCGACCTCCATTGGTAGATGAAGTCCCTGTCATGTAGACGTTACTTATTGGACCTTGCGCCATTTCTGCACAGCAAAAGAAAGTTGTGAGATACTGTGAATAGTTTAACAAAAACATTTTTTTTTGTTTTTTTACAACCTACACCACTTCTTTAAAAAGTTACTTGCACAGCACATTTGGCAGCAGTTCAACAGAGGGGTGTCCATTTGTGTCCAACTTTTGAACGGTAGTGTACGTATCCGTGGCTTTGGCTTTTCAGCGTTACCATTGACAAATGTTCAAAACACTCAAAAACTAGAATGTGTGGAATTCTGTTTACCAAGAAACGGATGACTTACTGATAAAATATCTTTGAGTTGCTTTACTTTTAAGCACAGTTATCTGATAGCTTGCTGTACACATTAGCATGTTTTGTTCCATAGTCTCTTTAAATTCCTTAAAAAGGCAATAATCTCTTGACAAATCATTTAAACAATTGTTTCAGTTAATTTTTTTTAACGTAATTTCCATTTCTCTTGAAAGCATGGCATGGTCCTCATCAGCAACTTGACAGCGGAGGGTCAGAGCAAATGACACACAGGCAGACAATTAGAATGGTGCTGCCACCATTAGGTCAATGAAGAATTACATGTTGAATGCATGGTCAGCAGTACTGAGGAGAGAGAAACTGCCTGCCAAAACCCACATTAAAAACCAGTCACAAAAGGACTTAACAACAAAACATTGATCACAATGTTTTTTTGATCACATAATGTTTTTCGGTTACGGCTCTGCAGCCAATCATGGGCATCTGTGAGCTTATGCAAGCGGAAGAAGCGGATAGAGGATTCCCCTCCCTAAGGTGCGTGAGCGAGCAGTTCGAAAAGATGTGGTCGGCTGGCGTCATGTGGTTTGGAGGAAACGCGCGATAATAGTAGCCTTAACGTGTGAGCCGTCTAGTGACGGGGAGGAAATGGATACGACTAAAATTGGGGAGAAAATCTGGAAAGGGAAAAAAACCCTACATTTTATAAACACGTGTACCTGCTCATTTACACAAATATCCAATCAGCCAGTCATGTGGCAGCAGCATGATGTGTCATGCAGATCTTGCAAGACAAAACTTAAGTTAAAAGTTCATATTAAATTGCTGGAATGAGCAAGAATGTAATCGCCATAACTTTGGCCGTGACATGGCTCTTTGTACCAGATGGGCTTCTTTGAGTATTTCAGAAATGGTTGATTTCCAGGGATTTTAATCAACATCAATCTCTACAGTTTACACAGGGACACAGTTGTCAAAGAAGAATATCCAGCCTGGATAAGATAACAGGAAAGCTACAGCTCAGAATGCTCAAACTATCGAACCTTAAGACGGATTGACTACAATCATAGAACAACATTTACAGTTCCACTACGGTCACACAAGAACATGAATCTGCAAATATAGAGCTACTGTAGTCACGTGAAACACATGATTTACATGCCTGCTATTTTGTCTGACAATCAGGCCTGCCACAGCTTTGTATATTTGTATATAGCTTTGTCCACGCTCTCATCCAGAAGGGGGCAGCAGAGCACCTACCAAAAAGTGAGTGTTCACAGATAAAACTCTTTCCTTCAAAAGGTGATTTAATTTATAATTAAAAATTATTTCACTTCTGCAAGTGTACCTACAGTAAAATAAAAAAATGTGAATGGATTCTCAATTGAAAATTGGCCCATCAAAAACAACAAACAAAACATCCATTAAATTGCATAATCAATTAAATCACAGCTCTACAAAATACCAGATCACAGTGTTCGTTGAGAAACTGAAGTACAGTGGAACCTTGGATTGCAAGTAACTTGGTCTGCGAGTGTTTTGCAAAAGAAGCAAATTTTCTTTTTAATTTAAACTTAAACGAGCAAGGTCTTGATATACGAGTAGTAGGCATGCTTTGTCCGCAGAGTGTCACGTGAGTGTGACCAGTGGTTCTTCTTTCACGAGTGCTGCGCTCTGTAAGAAAGCAGAGAGTCCGCTAGTACGCCCAAGTGTCATTAAAAAGGTTCCATGACACGCACAAACAAACTAACGGAATCACTGCTTCCTTACAGAGAGTAAAAATAAAACACATTAACCTGCACTTTAGCTTTGAAAAGAATCGCAACAGGGCAGTGTTTCCATTAGAGAGAGAGAGAGAGAGATTGTGTGCGTGTGTGTGTGTGTGAGAAAGTTGTCCTACACAGTAACCCCCTCCCGCCTCCTCTTGCCTTCACTCACACTCTGATGGAAACACGGCTCCGTCGCGATTATTTTCAAAGCTAAAGCGCAGGTTAATTTGTTTTAATTATACTTTACAGCAGTGATTCCGTTAGTGTGCACGCACTCGGTTGTCATTAGAGAGGTTCCTTGTTAAAGAAGTTTCCCGATAGAGCAGTGTTTATGTTAGTGAGTGTGTGAGAGAGAAACTCGTCCCACACAGTAGCCCACTCCCTCCTCTCAAATAAGCGAAGAGGGAGGGCTACTGTGCAAGACGAGAGGAGGAAGGGAGAGAGAGTCGTTCCTCCTGTCATCTTACTTTAGCTTTACACACATACATAGCGCATGTACAAAAAACACTGCTCTGTCAGGATTGATTTTTTACTTTTTTCAAAGGTGAAGTACAGGTTAACTTGTTTTATTTTTACTTTTTACATTTTGTAAAATTATTTTATATGTATATTTTTGGGATGTGGAACAAATAGAGTTTTTCCATTATTTCTTATAGGAAAATTCAATATACATGAGTGTTTTGATATACAAGCACGCTTCCGAACGAATTATTCTGACTGTAATTGGATATTCCCATAAACTCATACTATTATACAAGAGTTAATTCCGACCAATAAAATCTGAGTTCATTCAATCCCAACTCCATAAAAAGTCAGGACAGAATGGAAATTAAAAAAAAAAAAACTCCTTTTTGTATACGTTTTTGATGATTTATATGTAAATTTTATTGTTTGTTGAAAATATTTACTCATTTCAAATAAAAAAAGTTGGGACAGGGAAAATGTAAGACAAATAACATGGCTAGCAGAAATTAGGTGACGAGACACATGCTGTTAATGGGTAAATCAGTTATGTTGCAGTATACAAGGAGATTCAAAAAAGGCCTGGTCCTTCTATAGCAAGGACAGGACGAGGCGAGGATCGCAAATTTTCCAAAAAAAAAAAACAAACAAAACAAAAAAAAAAACACCAGCAAGTTTTATAGTACTTTAAGGATAACATTCCCCAATGTTAGTAGACAATATCAACAAGAAATTCATAGAAACCCGTCAAATCTTAACACGTAAAGGGCAGGGCCAAAAATGTGTAATCTCTAATTCCTCAAACATCACCGTATTAAAAACTGTCATGCTTCTGTAGTGGATATCATGATGTGGTCTCAGGGACACTGGTAAACCTTTGTCCATTAACACCATTTGTCACTGCATTTACAGATGCATCTTTGAGCTTAAGGAAGATATAAATCAACACTGTCTAGAGGTATCAAAGACCTCACTGGACTCTATCTTGCTTGAGATGTGAGACAGTGGCGCACACTGAAAATGTATTTTGTGGTCCAATGAGTCAAGGTTTCAAATAGTTTTTGGAAACAACAGCTGTCATGTTCTCTGGATCAAAGAGGTAAATGACCATCTACGCTGTGATCAGCAACAGGTCCAAAAGATAGCATTAGTCATGGTATGGGTGTGGCCAGAGAACATGGCATGGGTAAATTGCATCTCTCTCATTTAATGCATGGCATTTCTACACATTTAATGCAGAAAAATATGTTATTTTTAGAGCAACATATGCTGCCAAACAAACACTATCTTTTTCAGAGACATCTCTGAATTTTCCAGCAGGACAATGCTAAACCTCACCCTACTCACATTACACATGCAAGGCTGCTAAAGACAGAGTGCAGGTGCTAGACTGGACTGCCTGCTCCAAATGAGAATGTGCAGTGCATTATGAAGCGTAAAATATTGCAACAAAGAGCCTGTACAATTGCGCTGCGCTGAAGACCTGCATAAGAGAAGAATTGGGGGGGGGCAAGCTGGTGTCTATAGTGTCCAAATCCTTTAAAAAAATTATGTTATACATTGACAATTGTCAACTGTTTCACTTGACAGCTGTCATACCTGCGTATTTAGCTGTTTAGCATGTATGACAAAACCAGATAGGATATAAACTAGTAAAGAGTGGGGGAAGGAAAAAAGATCTAATTTAAGATGTGTGGAAACAGCAATTTAACAATAAACAGCAGAACAAACCTAACTGAAGCTTAACACTAATGAAAACATCAATATAATGAAAGCCCTGCGCCAATTTATCCCTTGCATGTACTCATCATGCAAATTTACCATCATGCTGTATTGTGTGTTACGCTAAATTTTAGTTTGGTGTATATTAACAGTGTTGAACTTATTTCAGGTTGCGCTAGCTAAGATAAAACGGTCACCACAAGTGCCAGTGATCAACAGGGGCTCACTTTTTACAAGGATTAGCCTCATCTCCCTGCTGGATGGCTGATAACCACAAATCTCTCTTTTCACCCATACAGAGCTAAACTGATAAAACTGCCTTCCAGGTTTTTGACCACATATCACATCCAAGAGCTCAATAGTGGTTACAGGTTCAACAAACCTGACAGCAGAGTAAATCAATTTCTGAAGACTGTAAACCAATTTCTCTTATGACAGCTCATACACTTTTTGATCAACAAATTTATCACTTTTTCATGATGTCAGATGTCGCTCCTCTCTTGTTCAGACGTATGAAGTATTAAAGTCACATGGTTTACTTGTCATCCGGCCCAATAATGATTAGCTGGAAAACCTCTTTATCAGACTAGATTATCTATTATCTGCAGAATCATTCATTAACATCTTACTTTGAATCACAAATACTTAAAAATTCTACAGTAAAATACATTGATCTTTATTGTGAACATAGAGGAAGTTGCTGTGAAATAACACAGGGGTCTGACTTCCTAGCAATTTGAAATTATTAATTGCATCAATATAGGTTATTTAATTATACTGACCGATCCAGTGCATTTGAAAATCAATTAATAAAAAAATTATTTAATCTTTATTGTAAGCATAAAGGAGGTGACTGAACTGATACAGGTGGGTTTGAGATATTGAATCCTTTTTATTGTAGCAGTAAGATACAGTTTGTACATCTAAATTTTAGAGACTTCCTTTATGAAAAGAATCATTTATACTTGATTAATAATAAGTTTTAGTAAAATCATTCTAATTTGGATTAATGTTTTTAGATTTTGCCCATTTTTATGTAAATTTCTTTAAAACCCTTTAGAGTTCTTATACTCAGATACTGTGAATTATTGCATGCTGGTTTTGTTACTGATTTAGTTAAGACTATCATTTTGTATAAATTTGCTATGCTTGTCGCTCCCTGTTGGCTGTGCTTTTACTTTTTAGCATCTAAGCTAAGTTTCTACCAAGTGTACAGAGAAAGCAAGAAAGTCCCTAGGTACTGCAGCTGTTCTGACTGCAAAAGAGGACTCAGTAATATACTGTTTTCAACAATGTGGGCAGGAAGCATATGACCCAGTGTAGTTATTTAAATTATGTGACAAGCAGTTAACATATTTCAAATAACAGAGTGCCAAGCAACAAAGTGCTGTATAAATGACTGACGGATGCGCTAATGCAGAGCAACTCACATTTAGGGCATCTACACAACTGAGCAGATGAGGGTTAAGTGACTTGTTAAAGAGCTCAGCACCTTCATTGCACTGGGATTTGACCTCACAACTTTCTGACAATGAGCTGCCACTCCTCAATTTACATCTCCATGGTACGCACACAAGCATGCACACACACCCAAAGCTAGCCTGGGGAAACCTAAAACAAATTAATATCTCATCAAGCTCAGCACAAAAAGTTATGGGCCACTGACCTGTAACATAAGGCTCCAGTGCTTTAGGCACCAGGCTCCTGGCGACTTTGAGGTCTTCAGCAGAGCACTTGCCAACCTCCAGGCCACATGCCATGCCCATACGTTTCAATACCTCAATGTCATCATGGATCTCAAACATGCTGTCAAAGTTGAAGAGGTACTCAAACCTGAATGGCAGCGCAGAAGTGACATGTAAGAAAAGTAGGAATAGAGAAACACATGAAGATAAACAAATCACTTAAACCAACACTAAGAATGTCTTACTAATGGATTTTTTATTGCATAAGGATTTAACTGAGGTGGAAATAAAACATTCATGTTTACTTGTCATTGGAGATGCTGCAGTCAATGACTGTTTTCTTGCTGGTGTTAATGATGATAAAGGGAAGGTGAATGACTGAATTTTCTGGTGGTGGTCTGTTTGTTTGCTGTTCTGTTTGACGGTTCCGCTGCACAAGGTTCTTAAAAGCTATTTGCTACACACATTAGAAAGTACAGTGTATTAGTTTGAAGAATAATCACAATTACAGTATCTAAACAGACATGATGGTTCTATACTTTGCTAGTTACCTGTAAAATGAGTTCTTGGAGTTGTGACTGTTTTTGCTTGATTCTCTCCAAACGTCTTTGCCTCTCCACCTGAAAGAGAAAAAGCAACACACAGAAAATGGACTCAAATGTGTTTTAACATATATTCAGTAGCATATGTATTTGTTGGTGGACAATATTTGCTCTAATGCATTGTTATAATAATGCAAAACCTCCAGAAAGAAGTCCTCATGTTCGATATTAAGGAGGTTCTGTGTGTCCGCATTCACGCATTAATTTTCATCCAAGGCCAATCAGACTTGATTATCTTTGTGGAATCATTTATTTTTCCTAGTCTTTCTATTGATTATTAGTGTGTTCATGCAGTACCCTGCTCTGCTATGTTTAACTGATTTGTGTCCACTGATTAAATAAAAAACTGTCACACTTTATGAGTGTTAAATTGATCATCACTTCTGTCTATTTTTGCCAGGTTTATATGTGGTTGCTTCTTCCACTTTCCATATTATCTGGAAAGGCTTTCCATGAGACTGTGGTATATAGCATTGGGGATTTCTGCTTGTTTGGCCAAAAGATTGCTATGATAGGGAGTGCAGACATTGATGTTAGGTATGGAGGCCTGCGGTGCAACTGACCCTCCAAAAGATGTTCCGTAAAAATTAAGGCCAGGGCTCTGTGAAGGTCACTCAGGTTCTTCCACTCCAAGCTTGGCAAACTGTATCTTCATCCACCCCGATTTTTGCTGAAAGATTTTTGGGCTCCAATCATACAAAGACATCCAATAGGGGAAGCTCAGTGGTTAAGGCATTGGACTACGGCTCGGAAGGTCCCACGACCACCAAGTTGTCCCTGTTGGGCCCTTGAGCAAGGCTCTTAACCCTCAACTGCTAAAATGTATAATGAGATAAAATGCAATTCGCTCTGGATAAAGGCATATGCCAAATGCCGAAATGTAAATGTAAGTCTAATACAATCCAATTTAGTTTGAAGAACTACATATGGGTGTGGTGATCAGGTGTCCACAAACCTTTGGCCATGTAGTGCATTTTGTGAAAGCGTAGATAAAAATGTAAGCAATTATTACACTTTCCACTGGTTACACTTGTGGAGATAAACTGTGATCAGTCCATCCTGACTGGTAAGCACTGGTCGGCTGCAGACTGAAGACAACAGCCTACAGAACAAAATTACCCACCTCCAGATTCTGGCACTCCTGGGCCGAGTTGGTGGGAAGCCCAATCCACTTGATCTCCTTCTTCTCCTTTGAGATTATGTTCATAGCCATCAACACATTGAGGGCGTCATATACACGCCGCCGAATATTCTTCTGATCATACACTTGCTAAGGAGGAAGAGAATACAGGATTAGGAATAAACAAGAATTCGACAAATTATAATTATTATTTTCTCTAATAATTATGTGCCATATTAAAATAGAGACAATTTATCAAATCAGTGTCTAATCAGATACTATCTGACAAAATATCTGAGACAGTTGGAATGGAATCTTTACACTTTAGGATGAACTAGACTTTAAGATGCCAGTACTTAGATTGTGGCAGAGACGCACACTAAAAAGAAACACTTCAGTTTAAGAAACCCTTTTGTTTTCTGAACAAATAGTATTGTAGGAAATGTCAATAAAAAAAATTCGGTGTACTATGAAGGTGGCTGAGGAACCAGAGCAAGTCCCAAGAACACAGCGTGTGCAGCAGGAATAAGTCCTGGATCTGACACCAATTTGCAATGCATAATGCATAACTACAGACACTTGTGTGTACCTAGAGGCAATATAAAATATCTACTGGTCTGTTTTTGAAAACTCACCGCATCATTTGGGGAGATGTGATTGTCACCAGAGCTGAATTCGGCCACCAGCTCATCTGCTACTTCATTATATGTGGTAACACCCTTTTTCTGTACTTTCTCACACACCTTCATAGAAAAATGTCTCAGACCTTTCCCATTCTTTTCCCCTTTCTTACTTCTTTTCCTGTGGACACAGTATTAACAATCATAAACTAACATTTAACATGAGAATAACAGAAAAGTACACCAGCACTGCCATATGCATTACGGTAATCTGCTTTACATTACAGTTAACTGTTCTATTTTATGGCATAATTCAAAAGACAATGTAACAAACACTTCAATTAAAATATTAATTTAACAAATGCAAATAAGACAGCATCGATACCGACTCACCCTGAGGACCATGGGGAAGCATCCGGAGGTTGGCTCTGGGTGATGAACTGAGAGCTGGGTGTGTGAGGACTGTTCATTAAAAGGACGTTGGATCCGCTTGGCCTTTGAGGGGTCCCAATGACCTGGACATCATACAGAACAAGGTCAAATGTTCAAAATGGCTGCCTGACAAAAGGATGCCATCATAAACAGACAGCTTGTTCCTTGAGACAAAAGTTTCTCATAAGGCTCTACCAATCATATACAGAGTATCGCTACCAGGGTCAGTACTGCTCTGAATCGGAACACAAGTATGTGATGTTTATTTTTTTAATTTATATATTTTTTATTTAGGCATGTCCAATTCTTTTTCCCCGATTTTCTCCCTAATTTAGTCATGTCCAATTCCTTCCCGTCACTAGGGGAGGCTCCCACATTAAGGCTACTTACTACCACTCAGCCAGGAGGGCCGTGGGCTGTCACTAGCCGACCTCTTCTTTTCGAACTGTTTGCTCACGCACCGTTGGGAGCAGCGTCACACACTCGGAGAATAGTGTTATCCGCTCCCTCTGCGTGCGCGAGCTCACAGACTGAATGGCATAGAGCCGTGATTAATGTGGGAGCACTAGTACCTCTCATCCCTCCCCGCTGAGAGAGCTCAGCCAATTTAGCTCTCTCGAGGCCTCCGGCTGCGAGAGGTTACAGTATCACCCGGGAACTGAACCAGCGATGCTGTAACCTCTCACAGCCAGTGGTCCTGACACCACTGGTATCCCACTTGGAACTGCCTGATTCATCATGATACCGTGCTTCTGGTGGGAGTTCTTGTCGCATGGAGACCACTCACTGCTGTTGAGGATGTCCCCGCATGGTCTGCTTAAAGATGTGATAACTAAGAATACTTTCACTTGATATTTATGAAGATGGCTTTGAACTGCACTGGTACAAACTATTTTTCTTTGCTGGCTTATGACTGCAATCGCTTTAATAGTTTTAGGACTTAACCTGCCACGATCAGTTTTGTACCCAAGTCTCCATTAGTGAACAGTTGGGAACCTAAACAAAATGGACTTAATGATTTTTGTTATACAACTGCACTTTTCACCTTATAGAACAAAGTTCCCTTTTAATTCTGGTTCCACTCGCTCCCTCATGTTGTCTCAGGGAGTTTTTCCTTGAAACTGTCACCTTTGGGTTGCTCATAGGGACATACTGATAAAACGTAAAACAAAAAAACATGCATCTGTGCATAGCTTTGTAATAATAATATTGCCCCAAAACCAAAAACCTATGATGGAGACAGTGTGGGATTATGTTATGTTGCATTTGATCATTGTCCTACTTACCATCTGGGGAGCAATGTTGACATTTGATGGGCCAAGTGTTTTTGGCAAAAGTTGTTTTCCTACTGCAACTGACTGTGGATGAACAGTCACCAAAGACAAGACTCCTGAAAGAAATGTGCAAAATCCATTTTACCACTCTTTCTAGGCATGAAAGACCAGAAAACACTACAAACAACACACAAACTATGTAGATATATATAAACGCGCTCATTTTTATAAAGCACTTCTAGCAATAGAGTCTGCCATGTGCCTTACCTTTGGCTGGACTCAGATTCTGGTCAATGAAAACCTTCAACTCCCCATTGGCCTCAATCAGACCAGCCTGTTGGGAGGGGGGAAGTAACTGACTGATGAGATCCGTGGTTAGAAACGTGTAGTTTCCAAGCAATGACAGAAGTCTTATACATGCAACCAATATTAAAATGAAACACTTACATCTTTGGCCATGATCCTTGAGGAAGAGGAGCAAAGGCTGGGTCTAACCAAAGAATCAGAGCCGAATGATCACACCAGTGTACACCTGCAAGAGAGACAATGCTTGACACCAACACAAATACAGCTTGATTAAATTAGCAAAGACTAGCATTTCTTATGAACTGTGGTATTATACGGGTTCGGTTGAGTGCATGCACCAGGAAATCTAAACTGGCCTTGTAACTTTTTGCTGGTCTCAAAAGTAAGGACTACCTTACACTAGGCCGCGGTTTGCTTTCAGGACTTTAGTCATCAACTTATACACGAGCACGACTGAGCTCTCTTCATATAAAAAAGACGACCTGCAATATGTAGGACTAGAAGTAAGCATTTTTCTCCACCGATTTAACCCAAGTACTGGGGCATACTCGAGCGATTTTAAACACATCTCCGTGCACAGTTAGCTAAAAGTTACTCAAACCAATCGATATTAAAGTTTTGCTTGTTCGTGATAACTTGTTTTTCCACACAGGTAAAGTGTCTCGCTATAACCTTGTTTGTTTGTGGGACTTTTCGAAGTTTGTCAATACATAGATGCGAGCTAACAGCGGTATTATGCATCCTTGTTCCAACCTGCTCCAGAGGGGGGGAAACCCGTCAACAACCACCACCATGGCCAGACAGGAGGTACAATGTGGAGCACGCTAACAGAGTTAGCCGGCCAGCTAGCTAGCTGCTCTGGAAACACGTTGTTTTGCAGCGAATGCTTCATTTAAATGCACAGAAAACGCGCTCGCTGTCGGTCACCCGCTCCAAAGCAGAAGCCCTCAGACCGAAGCGAGGCTCAGGACACAGCTTGGTGATCAGAAAGTAAACTAGACAAAGTTTGCAAGTGAACTTAACGCCTTAACACTGTCTTGAGCACCCTACCTTCTTGGGTCCTGGGGTTTTGTTGGCATAGCTCACTAGCTAGCTTAGCTTTAAGAATAGAGGAAGAGGAGGTCTGAAAGCCCCTCTCAAAACAGGAAACAATAATCCAATAACTGATCGGTTAAAAGTTTGCGTTTGTACCAAAACCTTGCTATAGCAATCAATCGGGTAAAAGTTTTCAGCCTACACAGATGAACAGTTCACCCCTGACTCTGAGCTCTTTATTTCTCCAGCAGCTAGCCATCAACAAAATGGATGCGAACGAGACAGCAAGACAGCAGCTGCTTATCGCCAGTCAGCATTAATGTCTACAGATTAGACTCAAATAGAGGGGAAAAGACAATATTCTGAACCAGTGTATTTTATTTTTTTCGTCTCTATTTATAGAGAAAGTAACGCATTGTTTGTAAGGTCTTAAATCTGCTCCTGTTAGCGAGCGTTTCTTACCTCGAAGCTCACAAAATCTGCGAATGTGGAAACTAAACTGAATAACAATATTTCTTCAACCGAGCAGCAGGTCATATTTACACCGGGTGTCTGTGTTAGGAAAGCAGAGGAGCAAAGAAATGTCTCAACCCGGTGCTTTTGCTAGGTCAGCCATTTTTACATGCTAAGCCAAGTGGTGTTTCTCGACTGTTCATGTGTCTCAGGCCTGATGATGATCAACCTCTGATTCTCCCAATGTATATCAACTCATACTAATATTTCAGTTGAACATCCGTTTAATCAGCCGGTTGATCTTTGAACAACATAAACCTTTGAAGATACCTAGTCAGATATTAACGTTTGTATTGTTGATTAGCCAACGTGATAGAAGAATTAGCTGGAAATCCATCAGATCTGGTGATCTAACACGATCAGGAAGAACAGTGAGTCTCGGTCCTGTTTCAACTTTAACGTTTTAATCTGTAAAATAAACAACATATAACAAACGGGTGCAAGTAACTACCTCGATCTTTTTGTTGCTCTCATGTGCACACACACACACACACACACACTGTATGGAAGTGAAGACAGCTAGTCGGCGACGCAAACGCCTGAGGTTAGTCTATGTCTGAAGCTGGCGACAGCTAACTAGCCAACAGTGAGCTAACTGGAAACTGCAGTTAGCCGTGTAGCTTCAGTGCTAATGCTGATGAGAGGTAACACCCGTTTCCAAGTGAACCTACATGCCGCTTGTGCTTCAATTCCAGAAGTAAAGATTCATCAAACTGTGCTAATGCTAATCCCAGTGTGAAGCAGCTTACAGTTGAGTACATTCACGCTTTGTCCTCTGTGATGAACCAGCAGCGCTGAATGAACCAAAGCGTAACTGGTGTACAAACTACTCCCTCTCCGGTCCGAGCGAAAACTGAGCTTGGCGGTGTCCACCGCACACCGCAGCTGATTGGACAACAGCACGCGTGACGCTACGGAATCGTTTCCCCCCCGAGGCCACACCCACAGCGCGCCATGATTGGTTAATAATGTACATTTCCGCTGATAGGACTCTCTTATTGGGCGACTGTGTCATGTTCCGCCTATGTGGCCAGCGCTTTTGGGATTATTGGCGTGACAGCACAAAAGCTAAGGTCTAAAAAGTTAAAATTTAACGTTGTTTAAAAGAACAAAACCTACGTTCAGTCATAAATCTGAGTTAATTAATTTATTGGGAAAACACGATAGTATATACAGTAGATATCACAGGTATACATAATGTTTAAAAATACGATTAGGCTATTTATTAAATAAATTTGAGAAAAGAGAATTACAGTATTGTCATTCTAGCACCAACACTTTTCAAACCAGTTTTTTTGGGGAGATAAAGCTGCTTTGAAACAATGCTCCAGTGGTTAGCATTTTCTATTGTATTTCTTTTTTATTCATATTTATTTCTTATTGATAAGCTTTTATTTTTAAGGTCACAGGCAGTCATATAAGCATTTCACTGCATATCGTACTGTGTATGACTGTGTATGTGACAAAATTTTAATTTGAAAAAGCATTGTGTCTCGCAGCTCCAGGGTCAAAGTTCGATTCCCACCTCAGGGTCTGTGTGCATGGAGTTTGCTGCAGTGGATTGGCACCAGGGTGTACCCTGCCTCGTGCCCTACGTATCCTGGAATAGGCTCCAGGTCCCCCGCAGCCCTACTGTATATACAGGATAAAGAGATACAGACAATAGTGGTAGTGGGTGGTACAAAATAATCACTAGACATGTAGGGCAAAAAAAAAAAAAAAAAAAGATACAGTGAAAATAGAGCCAAAACAAGTTATACACACTTCAGGAAAAAAGGATAAATATTTTAATACTAAATTTATTGTTAGTTATATATTGATACATATAATATTATATTATATTAATGTAATATACAATGCCTTGCAAAAGTATTCACCCCTTTGTCATTTTTCATGTTTTGTTGCCTCACAACCTGGAAATAAAATGGATTGTTTGAAGGTTTGCATGATTTAATTTATAGAACATGCTTACAACTTTGAAGGTGTGATTTTTTTTTTTATTGTAAAGCAAACAACAGATACTTTGTTGTAACAAAACTTCAGCGTGCATAACTATTCACCCCCCTAAAGTAAGTACTTTGTAGAGCCACCTTTTGCAGCAATTACAGCTGCAAGTCGCTTTGGATAAGTTTCTATGAGCTTGCCACATCTTGCCACTGGGATTTTTGGCCATTCAATACAAAATTGCTCCAGCTCCTTGGATGGTTTCCCACTTGTATCCCTGTATTTAACACCATCCATCTTTCCTTTGACTTGGATCAGTTTCCCAGTCCCTGCTGCTGAAAAAACATCCCTACAATACAATGCTGCCACCACCAAGTTTCACTTTAGGGATGGTGTTCTTGGGGTGATGGGATGTGTTGGGTTTGCTCCAGATGTAGCATTTTCCTTGGTGGCTGAAATGTTCAATTTTAGTCTCACCTGACCAAAGAACCTTCCTCCATACATTTGGGGAGTCACCCACATGTCTTTTGGCAAACTCAAAATGTGTCTTCTTATTTTTACCAAGTAATGGCTTTTTTATGGTTACTCTTCCATAAAGCCCAGCTTTTTGGAGTGTACAGCTTATTGTGATCCCATGCACAGATACACCAGACGCTGCAGCTCCTTCAGAGTTACCTATGGTCCTTTATGATTAATGACCTCCTTGCCCGGTCTGTGAGTTTTTCTGCCTCTCTTTGGCAGGTTTGTTGTGATACCATATTTTTTCCATTTAAAGATCATGGATTTGATGGTGCTCCAGGAAATCATAAAACATTTGAATACTTTTTATAACCCAACCCTGACTTGTCCTTCTCAACAACTTTTTCTCTGCCTTGATTGGAGCACTCTTTGGTCTACCTAATGTGATGCCACTTGCTTAGTGGTGTTGCAGCCTCTGGAGGCTTTTCAAGGTGTGTTTATACTGACAGATCACGTAACACTTAGATTGCACACAGGTGGACTTCATTTTACTAATTATGTGACTTCTAAAGGTAATTGGTTGCACTAGAACCTTTAAGGGGCTTCATAGCAAAAGGGGTTAGTACACACCTGCCAATTTTCAGATTTTTATTTTATTTATTTTATTATTTTTTATATATATTTTTCTCATTTCATTTCACCAACTTAGACTATTTTGTTCAGATACATCACATTAATTTACAGGTTATGATGTAACAAAACATGAAAAATGCCAAGGGGGTGAATACTTTTGCAAGGCACTGTGCATCATATTTAATTTTTCCTGAAGTGTGTATATATTTTTTTCACTGACTCTATAGACACCGCACTAGTAGATCCACTTAATACTCCATAATAAATACTACACAACCGTTTAACCTCTACATACATTACAGTGTAAAACAAACTTACAGAACATAAACAACACGAGGACCAAAGAGGAAGAGTTATGATTAAAGTCTTTTCACCATAAGTAGCAGCTTTAAAAAAGAATTGTCTAGTTTTAACATTTGCTGACTTTCCTCATATTGTGTTCTCAAAACACATCATGTTATATAATCATTTACCATATCTGCTACATGATGTATAATGCTTTTTGGGTGGTTTGTAAAAATGGACTAACAGGGCAGTCATGATACACACAGTGTGACACATGCCATCTGTGAAACCAAGATAACAATTTTAAACTAATCACCACTTGGCCATGTATCCTCGCATAAACTTGTACAAAGTTCACTGTCATCATGTTGGTTTTCTGCAGTGTCATGGCACAGCCTAATTTCTATTTAATATATTTTTTTTATCTACACTGAATTGATAATAATTACACATTAATAATTTCTGTTATCCAATATTCAAATATATATATATAGAGCAGCTAATTAAGGCATTGGCTACAAAGACACTAAAATCATTAGTAGGTAAACAAACATTTTAATACAGCACATATGAGGAGAGTTTAAGTCCAACTGGGACTTTTGATTGTGTAAAATAACAGAACATTTTTATGAGCGTAAAAAAATACCTTTACCTCTTTACATAATCCCCTGACACACTAATACACTTATCCCAATGTTTCACTAGTGCTTGGATACCATCAATGTAGATAGTTTTCTCAGTGCACCTGAGTCATGATTGGACTGCCTGCTTCATGTCTGAAACACTGGCCTCCCAGGAACTCTGTTAATAGCCCAAACATTGTTGATATCACTTAGAGTGAGGTCAGGACTGTATGCAGGTGGTGTGGTGTGGGTGATTGTGTGTACAGTTCCCACATGTATCTGTTCCACAAGTTGGCAACAAGTTATCATTCGATCTTCAATAATCAGGCATTCCACCGGAACGATTGCAGTGGGCTTTGAGCCACCTTGGTCAGAATTGTCATTTACAGACATACCCCTTTTTCTTTTTTTAAACGTTTGCATAATTCAGTTGTTTTATTGCGACTAAAAGTCTCATCACTGTACTGTGCTTGATGTCGTCTATAAATGCCAAGTGGTTAATATCTTATATATTCACTTGGTCCAAGCAGATTTTTTTCCTCTACTGCACCAGTAGTAAAATCACCCTTGGTCTGAACTCAGCGGTGGTCATCTTACCACATGATGTTGTGACTTCAGTGGTAAGGTAAGGACAGGTAAGAGCTTATCTTCCACTCATTTCTTAACATGGTAGGCATGCATGTTTTCAAACAGAAGAGCAGCCATGCAATAAAACCTAAGTATCCTCACATTCTGTAGTACTGCAAACATTGTTATTATTAGTATTGTTTAACAACATATAGTACTTCTTATTTATTAGATCTAAATGATGATCCAGCAATACCGTATGGCTATTTCAAATTCAAATGCCGAATATGGGTATTCGCTTCGAAAAACTACAATTCCCAGAAAGTGAAGTTTCAGTGCGCATGCGCGGTGCTCCTCTGGCGCATTCCCCCTTGATGTTCACGCGCAGCCGTATATGGGGACTAACAATTTGGTCAAACAGCGGGTGATAAAAATGGTAGGTGATCTGGAAATGACAAAACGCTGATATTTGCAGGAGCTGTGCGCGGAAACAGAGGGATGTCCGAGGCGTGTAGTAGTAGCGCCACTCAGACGTCAGCCTCCTCCAGACATTAGTGCAGATCTGTTGTGAGCAGGAAGGTCAGTTGTTGATCCTGGAGTCCGCTGGCGCCCTGGACGTACCTTTCCCTTTTTGGCGTGTAGTGTACACTAGCTAACTACACTCGTTTTTCGAGGTTGCTCAGCGACAGACAGACAGGCTGTTGTGTTTCGGTAGACTTAAACCAATCCTTGCGCGTTTTGTAATGAAGGGGAGGAAAGTGAGCGCTGTGAATGTGTTTCCGCAGGCTAAAATAGAACAGTTTTATCCAGGACACTGAATACTATAACTGTAAACTGGTATACAGCATATAACTCTGTTTTACTTTATTGCTGCATGTCTACACCAAAACCATCAGGTTGTCGTTTTTTTTCTTTTTATCCCTGTCTGTCATGTATTGTAAAAAAAAAAAAAAAAAATCACAACTAAAAGCTGTGAAACATCCAGACTAATATCTAATACACGTCTGCAGAATATGGTTTGTTTTTTGCTGCTGGGATCTGTTGAGGTCTGTCAGCTCATATTACCACCACATGCTCCTTCAGCATGTGGCCTGTCACACTTCACTCCATGCCTCCTGATAGAAAACTAACAAATCTCTACGCTTGCTTAATGTCTGTTTGTTTTGTCTGTTTTAGTAATAACCTATTTGGTCTTCCTCTTTCTGTCTTTCATACGTCTCCTAACTGTCCTGTGTCTTTGACTTTCTTGATGTGGGTGTTTTTGTTTCTTGCCTGTCTCTGTTTGTACACACTGTTGACTGTGCTGCTCCGTGTGTCGACGTGTGTGACTGAGAGCTTCTCCTCTGTGCCTGTTCAGCATAAGCTGAAATCTTCGCAGAAGGACAAAGTGCGACAGTTCATGTCCTTCACGCAAGCAGGCGAGAAGACAGCTGTGTACTGTCTCACTCAGAATGACTGGAAACTAGAGGTGGCCACTGACAACTATTTCCAAAACCCGGATCTATACTTCAAGGAATCCATGAAAACCTCAGTAGACCGAAAGAAGCTGGAGCAGCTCTATAACAGATACAAAGGCAAGTGCAATAGCTCTTGTTGCATATCCTGTGAGTAGGGTCCTGTATGTTTACCTCTCCCAAGTATGTGGCAATGGCTTATCATGGTGTTGCTTAACACAGATTTAATTAAGCCTTAATGTAAGATATTCTTCCTCTCAGATCCCCAGGATGAGAATAAGATTGGGATTGACGGAATTCAACAATTTTGTGATGACCTCAACCTGGACCCGGCCAGCATAAGCGTTCTTGTAGTAGCGTGGAAGTTCAGAGCAGCAACCCAATGCGAGTTCAGCAAAAAGGAGTTCCTTGATGGCATGACTGAACTTGGGTGTGTTGCAGTGTAATCAAATGTTTTTCTGACCCTACGAACACCATCACCTGCATAATTATTGTTTCATCCCTTTAGACTGATCTTTCACTCTAAAACAGATACAGTGACTAGTGCTTCAGGGTGATGTTAGTTTGTGTTATGAAAATTATTATTTGAATCAACACAAAATTACTAATTTGTCTTTGTGAAAATGTCATATAAGTAATTTACAATTATGATTATTGGAGGTGCTGCTTTTTAAGTTGTGTTTGAGACAAACATGGCTTCTTTCTATTTATCTGTAGATGTGACAGTCCAGAGAAACTCCGCAGTCTGCTTCCTCGATTGGAACAGGAACTGAAAGACAGTGGAAAGTTTAAGGACTTCTACCAGTTTACGTTTAATTTTGCAAAGAATCCTGGGCAGAAAGGTTTAGGTAATTTTAAAAATGAGAATAAATAATGCAACTACTATTTAAAAAAAAAATTACTGACATAAGTACATTTATTTAATGCTTGCTTTGAATTTTAGATTTGGAGATGGCAGTCGCTTACTGGAATCTAGTTCTGACAGGCCGTTTCAAGTTTCTTGACCTTTGGAATAAATTTTTATTGGTAAGTTTCCTTAGCTTTTTTTGCCTAGCAAAGTAAAATGCAAAGTATCATTTCAAGCAATTGAACTGTAGAAGCATTTTAAAGAACAGACAGTTTTTCTGCAAAGGAAATACCCTGAGTTTTCCCCCCTCTAAACAGGAACACCACAAGCGATCAATCCCCCGGGATACCTGGAACTTGCTTCTAGATTTTGGCAACATGATTGCAGATGATATGTCAAACTATGATGAGGAAGGTGAGCATGTTTAACCCACAAGATTTTAGTCCATCTTTAACATGTGTAAAGCAGAACTAGCAGTAGCTAGCGCCTCAATATCACTCCCAAGCACTGAGCAAGTTAAAACTATATATATTAAAACAGAATTATTACATTTTTCATGTAAAGATGATCAAGGATAGGCAAGGATAGTAGGCATCCCACGCTGGTTTTAGGTTAGTTTTTTACCCTAATTTCAAGAAAGCTGAGAGTAATCTTTTGAACATTGTGAACTTGTTACATGGTTGAGTTATCTCTTTATTTTAGGTGCATGGCCAGTCCTAATAGATGACTTTGTGGAATTTGCTCGGCCGATCGTGACTGGATCAAAGCGCAAAAGTGTATAGATCTGTTGATGGTGGCATTTTGACACCATGGGCTTGTGTTGCCTCACTGACTTCAGTTTTATTTTTTAAAAGACTTGTATGAAACACATACAAAAAGGAAAACATGGAGAAACACTTGAAACCGGTGGGATTGTTGAAGAGAAAAGGGAATATAAGGGACTCAAACCTTCAAGCAATACAAAGAAGAAGAAAAAAAGCAGGTGAAAGTGGGATACTCAAAATTTATTTCAGAGCTGTCACATGCACAATGTCAGCTGCTGCTGCTGGCAAAGTAATCCTGTCCAGAGACCCTGAGGGATTCTGGAGGATCTCTGCAAATCCTGTACCTCATCCCATTGCAGACAATTACACACTTGCACACCTCCCACATTTACATCCATAAATCATAGAAAACTAGAGGAGTATGAGACAAAATGTGGTTCAAGAGCCCTTTTTCCAAGCATGCGTACCTCCAGTAGGACTCGACAAGATGAATTAATCAGATGCACTTTTAAAACCAGAGCCCCATGGACAGAGCAACATGCAGCTCATGCCACCAGCAAACTTGTTGCCGTTGTAAAATACTGTAGTGGTATGTACAGAAATAAATATTATAAATAAACAATATTTTATAAAGTATAAAAGAACCATTTATTAATATGTGGAGAACAAATTGTGTAAATGAATTAATGACATATTCAATGCATCAATCACATAAGGTTTCATTTTACAATCACATATTACACTCTGCTGTCTTGCAGAATCTGTTGTGACAAGAATGCCATTCAGTGTTTCTCAGTTTTGTTTACCAGATGCCAGAATTATGTTATAAAATAAATTATTGCCTCAATGTATATCTGGATTTCTCTTTTTAGTACGTTTTTAACAAGAAAAAGCCTTATTTTATTCCCCATGTGCAGTTTTAAATAGAAAACAAGACAATAATAAGAATTAGCTGTTAGTAATAAATATGTCATTATTTGTTTAAATGTCATGTAGACAATTTACCTGTTTTCAGGTTTCTTAGTATTGAAGATCAAGATATTGCTGTTTTTGTGTGACCACCACAGCAGGTAGCGTTAACACCTTATAGCTCCAGGGTCCAGAGCTTGAATTACTGTCTGTCATGTGCTAGTAGGTGGATTGGCTACATCAATTACACTTGTGTGTGTATGGTGCCCTGAGTTGGACAAATACTGCATCCAGAGTATATTGCTACCTCCATGCGTTCACGGATCCACAACAATTCTAATCATGTAATTGAAGAAGGGAAGGAATTATTTTGCATTATATTAACTTTAGAAACATACGAATGTAAAACTAGAGTCATATTTACTGTGTGAGATACTCGTCTTAAATGGAAGTGTCTGAAATACTGAAAGAAAGGGTCATAGAACTTGCACTATATGACCAAAGGTATGTGTCACACCAATCTATTGATTATAAAACCCTTTTTCCAAGTTTATTCCAACCTTTGTGGTAATAATACTCTCTAACCTTTTAGGAACGATTTACTTTAAAATGAAAGTACTTAAAAATAAATTACCTTTAATAAATAATGTAAATAAATTAATAAAAATGGCATAAATACTAATAATTTAATAAATAAATTACTTAAATATGTTAGCGTTTGGCTGGGAGATTTGATTAGAATTTAGACCTAAGATCATTAGTGAGATCTAGTACTGATATGCGAAAGCCTGGCGTGCAATCAAGGTTCCAGTATATCCCAAAGGTGTCCAATTGGGATGAAATTAGGGCTCTGATGGACAATTAAGTTATTTTAAGTTAAGTCACATGTGGCAAACCATGTGTTTGTTTCCCACCCATGTACAGGGACATTGTCATGCTGGCACATGTTTGTGAAATTGTAATGCTACATTATAAAGTTACGTACTTCAAATTTAGGTGCAACATTTTAAGGAAAGCTCATATATGGGTGTGACTGTCAGGTCTCCACTTACATTTAGCTAACTACATTTTTAGAATACAAATATTTCTCTTTGAAACAAATCATAACATAACTTTACCACTAGATGGCACCAATACAACTGTCTCAGTAACCTTTTAATCCATATTGTGGTTCATAGATACACTAAATGAAGTAAAATTACATCAACATTGTTTCGGGCTAGGTTATGACTTTAACTGCTGGCTCCAGACCCAGTGTGCTGAAGATTTTTTTAAATACACTCATAACATCACTTAATGAATAAATACACAGAGTAAAAGCATTATAAGCATTTCACTGCATATCATACTGTGTATGACTGTGTATGTGGCAAAAAAAAAAATTAATTTGAAAATAGAACATCTTTCAGAAGATGCACTTCTTCTTTGGTCCCAATCATTAAATTAAACTATGGATGTAAAAGCTGAAAAAATAATCCATTAATTATCATTAAGAATTTATTAATTTATAGAAGAATATTAATAAAAAATCAATCAAGGGTAAAAAAACATTCCATTGTCCGATTTTCTCACTGAACAATGGTGTGACCTACAATAGCACTTGTGAATGTGACCTACCATTGCAACATTTTTCAGAATCGAAGAAAATAAAAAACATAGCCTCCTACTCACTAATCGAAGGCTGTGGGATCTTCACAATATGGCACATAAACTATTGATATATACAAATGTTATAAGTGTATATGAATAGTTGTTCAGGAAGGACATTCAACATGAAACCTGTGAAAAATAACTTTTTAAATATCTGATGTGGGAAAAATCCAAGGTACTAAAAAAAATAACTAATAATAATCCTCCCGTAGGAGAAATTTTTATTATGAGTGAAACAACTTTTCAAAACCCCAAGTCTGTCCTTATCTCTTCCTCTTAATCACATAATTTCCAAAACAAGTAGATACGGCTAACTAATGTAGCATATAAAGAAGATGAAGTTATGTCATGTCATGTTTTATGTTGAAATGGTTTTGCTATCATCTTAAAGATTACTTAAATTAATGTTTATCATTTAGATTAGAAATACTGTATACAGCTTAACCTTTACAGGTTTGCTGGGGCCTGGGACCTTTTGCAGAAGACTTTAAGCATAAGGCAGGGTATACCTTGGACAGGATGCCAATCCACCCCATGGCATGTGCACACACAAACACATTTTGGACAATTTCAGAAAGCCAGTTAAACTAATCTGCATGTCTTTGGACTGTGGGAGGAAACCTGTGTATTTGGAGGAAACCCACCAAGCACGGTGATAACAATTACATTACCATGCCACCTGCATGTTTTTATATAATTCATTAATCTGATATATTAAAATCAGGGTCAACATACCGTATTTTTTCTATTACATAATCCATACAATTATATTATCATTCTTCTAAGACTAACTTTTGTTGAAGTAATACAATGGCAAATCTACAGAAGTAGGAACATGATTTAAAAATAGCAGGGGTTTTAAGAGTAGGCGATGCCTTCACCACCATGTCTGGTCCTTATTGTTACAAATTCCTGAAATGTCCCTGATATACTGTAGCTGTCAAACAGGGAGGAAGCTATTATATTGCTGTGATCACATGTTACTAGTTCCATAGAAATCCTACAAAGATTTAATTTAACTTGTTCTTGAGAAATCAGGATAGAAACAAACCAACAAGGAATCTGATAGTTTCGCTGTTAGAGAAGCAACTTTAGAGAGTTTTCCATTCCACTGAACTGATTACACTTGTACTATTTCAAATATCGAGAGATTTTTAAGGAAAACACTCACCCATCTATACAACTTGTCTGTTGTACATAAGCAGGTAAGGGGGAGCATGTGTCAGGGTACATCCGGGGTGCCAATCATTCACGGGGCACACAAACATGCTTATTCACATACAATTTGGGAACCAATTAAATCCGCATGTCTTTGGACTGGGAGAAAATCACCAAGCATGGGGAAAACATGCAAACTCCTTGTACACTGACCCAAGGCAGAAATCGAATCCGGACGTGGGAGGTGAAAGGTCACAGTACTAACCACCGTGCTGCCAGAAAAAAAAAATCATGTAATGTTTCTTTGGTTGATTTGGTAAAGTTTTTTTTATTAAGAAAAGTTAAACACTTATGTAAGGAGTCTCCAATCTCAGCACTTTGTGGCAGCCTGTGGTAAAACTGCAGATTAAATTTTTCCATCAGTGGAAGCTTTCAGAGTAGAGGAATAAACACGGTTTCTCTGTAACATCACGTTTATTTTGGCCTTTCTGGTGAACTTCTGCCCTTAATGTACCCGGTATGATTCTGCACAATTAAAACTGAATATGCCACAGATTTCATGCATGTACAGTAGGCTCTTCCTGGCTAAATCTGTTAGCCGTGCTTTTGCAATAGATTAGTTTAAGTATGAGTTTGAGTTTAAGTTCCTGATCTCGGCCACAAGGGAGGACTCTGAGACTTGCGGCCATGACGATTCAGATTTCATTATGAGCTTGTCCAGTTTATTACATTCTCTATAGTGGGGAATTGAACAATACAATGGTGCATTAAATACAAAGTGGAATCCATCCATTCATTTGAACTTAGACGGATACAATGTGTTGTTTAATAAATGTGCCTGTTATTAACTGTTATTTTATATCTCTAACTCAGTAATTAGGGTTTTTCTAAATATAATTAAATTATTTAAAAACTAAAACTAAAACTAACCATAAAATAGTCATGAAGAAACCCTAGTTACAGCGATGCTATCAAACTAACTTACATCAGACTAAATATTATCTTTTGTTGCCACAATTAAACTTAGGAAACTTAGAAACTTATTCTTTCGGATTCTTGGAGCATATCTGTAATAATCACTGTATTTTAAGAAGAGCTTGTTGTATGATGAGGAATAGTGGCATATGGGAATTATTGCACATTTTCTTGATAATTTCCTGAATCACACTGATTTCTATCTGAAATATAACTAAAAGTCCCGATTGACGAATAAATGTTTGTCAGTAAAACATTTTATCATTATAACTGCAACACGACAGGGTCTTAATGATTTATGAACTGTCCCAAATAGTTTTTATTTTAATTTATTTTCTGCTCAGGTCGTGTGTGTATATTCACAGCTAGGACCTTTTCTCGAAGCGTCGATGTTCCCGGGGAATTTGTCGGTGTTACACCTAGTTTATGCTAACCGCGGGTTTTAGTCTTTATTTGGATAGCTACATTCGGCTAACTTCTGACAGAGTGGTACATTTTTATTCAAAACAACGTAAATATATATAATGTCACCTTGTTGTGTTTGAGAAACCCGACAATCGCTATGAATCTAGACAGACTCCGGAAGCGTGTGCGGCACTACATCGATCAGGTAAAAGAAACTTGTACAGCCGGATGTGTCCTCTTTTAGCCGCTAGACAGCTAAGCCGTTAGCCAGTGACTGATCTGTGTAGGCAGCGTGTTTAATAAACCGAGACTTTAGGAGGATGCTGTGAGTGTTTACAACACACAAACAAATGCATCCAAGCAAGATTTATCATGGACTCTTTAAAAATGATAACAAATATTTGAAGCTAGATAGCATTTTGTGGCTAACGTTAGTTAGAGTGCAAAGGCGTTGCTCAAACTTGAATCGAGTTGTTGCAGTAACTCGATAACGGTTTTAATAAAAAATTAAAACAATAACTACATATTGATGTTTTGAGATGTCTAAACATACTTTCCCTAATAATCTGTCCCGTAATAATTTAAAGGTGATAAAGTTTTTTTTTTTTTGCAGCAACAATATCAAAGTGCTCTCTTTTGGGCTGACAAAGTGGCATCTTTATCACATGGTGAGTGTCCAGAGTGTCAGCATTGTGTTAGACTACAATAACCAGTCTGCTTCACTAACGTATAGCCAAGACAAACTTACAGATGAGTTCAGCTTGTGGGATCTCATTTTCTAATTTTCTTTTTGTCTTAATTCCTATCAGAGGATCCTCAAGACATATACTGGCTAGCACAGTGCCTTTATCTTACATCCCAGTATCACAGAGCCTCTCATGCCCTAAGGTCTCGCAAACTTGACAAGGTAAGAGCTTGTACAGTACTTACTTGTGGGTTGCTGGCTGCCACCAGCCAGTTGAATCAGTTTGTGAAAATGTCAACCCTTTTCCATAGAATGTTGCGTAAACCATAAAGTGTTATTGCCATCAGTGTAACGCTTTTCTATGTCCATCAAGTCTGAAATTTGAGTTTTGTTTCTTAGTTATATGGAGCCTGCCAGTATCTTGCTGCAAGGTGCCATGTAAGTATAACAAGACATTTAGACTGAACATATGCTAAATGGTAAAAAGTTCGTAGATTCCGTACCATCGGCCCAAAATTGGAAGAACACAGTCATATAAGTTGTATGCTGTGGCATTATGATTTCCATTCACTGGAAGTAGAAGGGCACTGTCGTTGTGCATGATTAAGACATGATTTCCCAATGTGGCATAGATGAACACTTTGACCACTTTTGCCCTGACCTCGTCCCTACTCAACACTTTGGGATGAATTTGGACACCCATTGTGCTCCAGACCTCCTGTCTTAACATTAGTGGCCGAACTTGGTCATGCTCTTATGGCTGAATGGGCCCAGCAACATCCAGTAGAAAGCCATCCCAGAATACTGCAAGTTATTATAACAGCAAAGAGGGACTAAATCAAAAATGTGGGTGTGATGGTCAAGTATCTACAAACCTTTAGCCACAGAGAATGCATAGTGTGCAATTTCAGTTATTATATAATACATACTTTCTAAAACAAGTGTCAAGATTTTGACTCTCTTTCTTTGCAGTATGCTGCCAAAGAGTACCAGCAGGCCCTTGACATACTGGACACAGAAGAACCAACAAGTAAAAAGTTACTGGATAAAGGTCTAAAAGAGGAGAGTGGCACAAGAGAAAATGCCAAAGAATGGGAAATGTCACCATCTTCTGTGAGCACCTTTCCTCTTCTTATAAATATTTAAAGCTACAATGTGTAATATGTAAAGACTAAAATACTGTAGGCTGCTGTTGTAGGAAAATCATCAGTGTTGGAGTTTTAGGCTTCCTATGCCGCATCAGTAGGTTAAAAATTCCCGTTTTTATTTATTAAAGAGCATGCATTACTGTACAAAAAAAGTCATAGGCACCATATTATCTTGAGCAGAATTTTTGTTTTATATGTATGTATGTAAAACAGTTCACTATTTCCTAACATAAATATATTTAAAAAAATAACATTAGACAAATATTTTTATGCCTGAAAAGAAAATAATATAGACCATAATAGACCAGTTTTTAGATGGAAACAAAAACAAACCTAATGTAGCTTCCTGGGTTTTGCATGAAAATAGAAAGGAACATGTTTGACAAACTCTGGCATATTCTCCAGCACACTTAGTAAAGCCTCCAAGTTGTTTTACTTATCAAACTGCACAAATCAGTATCTAGTATCTAACACTACTGATTATTTCCAGAGTTTTCACACCAAATATTGCTTGTGTTCATTTTATTTAGTACTTATTAATGCTTTTTATAGAAGCTTCTTTATTGTAGATTTTTTTTAAAAGCATCTTTGCTTATGGCATTTTGTTTGTATGTGCCCAAAACCTTTGCACAGAACTGTATGTAAAACAGTTGTTAGGTTTTGAATGTGCTTTAGAATAAGTTCTGGTAACTTTGTCTAATATTCTTCTGTAATGTTTAAGTTATGTTTGGAAATAGCGAATGGTTTTGCAGACATGTATAACAAAATTTGTTACTAAAGATAATATGGAGTCCGAGTTTCGCATAGTACTGTACTTTTGAAACATTTATAGTTGTGAAACTACTATTTTCTTCTCTTTCTTTTGAAATTCAATAAGCAGCAGTAATCCTCTATCCGTAATATTTCAAATAAAATAAAAAAGTTAAAAAAAATTGTTTAACACAAATAAAAATTCTTTATTGGGTTTGAGAATGAGTGCTTGCTTTTTATTGCTCACGGTGCCCTGTTTCCATTGTAGTGAACTCGGTTACACCGGAGATAAAATGATTAATATTTAAAGGCCTTAGTGCTTCAGTGGTTCTGACTCCCTGTGGTTTTCTCTCTTAGATCAGCAGTTCTATCTGCCTCCTACGGGGAAAGATCTATGATGCTATGGACAACAGACCTCTAGCCACATCCAGCTACAAAGAGGCCTTAAAATTGGATGTCTACTGCTTTGAAGCCTTTGACCTTTTAACTTCCCATCACATGCTAACTGCTCAAGAGGGTGAGACAGGCACTTGCTAAGCACCTATTATATTCAAGCTGACTGTAGTGTACTGATTTTCTTGAATTTATTTCATAGAAACAGTTCAAAGGTGTGAAATCATTTTTCTTTCTGTCCTGTCACTGCAGAAAGGGATTTCTTGGATTCCCTTCCTTTTAGTCAACAATGTACTGAGGAGGAAGAGGAGCTACTACACTTCCTTTATGAAAATAAGTTAAAGAAGGTGAAGACTTTTTTTATTATTGATTAATTAGTTTTTTTTATATTTACTATTGGATGTTATTTCATCACTATGAGCAAAAACATTCCAGTTACTGATTGATATACTTCTCTGCATCACTCTAATAGTATAACAAGCCTAGTGAAATAGTGGTACCCGACATAGTGAATGGACTTCAGGACAATTTGGATGTAGTTGTCTCTCTCGCAGAGCGACATTATTACAACTGTGACTTTAAGATGTGCTACACACTCACATCTATGTAAGTAATCTTTGTTTATAAGCCATTACTCTCTTCTATAAAGGTTGTTTTATTTCATATCTTCTATCTTAACCAATAGAGATTTTTTGATATTTAAAGTGTTGAAGAATTTGATGAAAACAAACAAAAAACAGTTTGAACTCCTGTTTTATAAAGGCAAATTTCATCACTGCTGTGCAACAAACCACTTACCTAAAAAGGTCACATATTCTCAAGAAAATTAGACTGGATAGCATATGGAGAAGTTCAATGCTGGCAATCCATAAAAGGATGTTTCCCCTTATTTGCATCTAATAAGCATTATGACTCAGGAAATCTGGCAGTGTTATGGACTACATCGTAATACTTGAAAGTTGACATTGACATTTGTGATGCCCCAACACAACATAGCCTGAATTAGATATTTTCTCATCTGATTCACTTACAAATTCTGTGTAGTGAGCATGTTAATTTGACTGGCACAATATAAGAGGTGGGCACAGAGTATCTAAATATCTGCAAAGTAAAAGCAATGATCATAAAGATCATGAAAAATATAACTAAACATTTATTAATTTGCTTATTTTCCTACCTGCTTTATTAGATCGATTTAGATCTGATAAGATAAATATGAAGTTAAAAGTGACGATTTATGTACCCTGTTTTATTAATCATGAGCACTTAGTGTTTAGTGTGTTTTTAAAAAATTTTTTTTAAATTATTATTAATATTTTTATTTATTTTATTTTTTTGCCAGGGTAATGGTCAAAGACCCATTTCATGCCAATTGTTTACCAGTGCATATTGGAACTCTAGTGGAGCTGAGCAAAGCAAACGGTAGGACAGTAAATCACCTCATTTTACATCTCTGCATAAAAAAATCTTTTATAGTTTAACTTTGATTTTCTTTAATATTTGCAGAATTGTTTTACCTTTCTCATAAACTCGTGGATTTATACCCCAATAACCCAGTGAGTGCATTATGGACATCACTCATGCACACAGTACACTGTTGATTTGTTTTTTATTTCCTAATATTCTGCATTCTAAATGTTATGTAGGTTTCATGGTTTGCTGTTGGATGTTACTATCTGATGGTTGGGCACAAAAATGAACATGCACGGCGGTACCTTAGGTAAGACTAATGGTGTCAAACTCAAATTCTGTCTGGGCTATTTCAACATGTTTATGAGCCAACAATTTGGCATTAATTGAGGCTGTTCTAATTTATACTAATAACATAGGCACTGGAAATAGAAAATAGAAATATGCTCAAGTGATGTATTTTAAAGCAATTTAAGGTTTTGTATTATTTTGTATTATTTATTCAACTTTTTTCCAAATTGAAAATATATACTATTAAGTACT
>JAOVVA010000051.1:13025568-13050345 GCA_028565275.1 Leiocassis micropogon
ACTACAGGCTTATCGCAGCTTTATTGAATAGTCTTGCATGAGTTCTTAGTAACTATTTTTGTTATCTATACTAGGTTATGCGTTTTCTTATTTGGGTCAGTTAATGAATTGCTTATACCTGATGCATTTGCAAGTGTTTTAATGCAAGTCAGAACTGCATCTAAATGCAGGCATTGATGTAAATCTAGATAGTGTGATAATGAAAAGAGCTAATAGTAATGAAAGAGCACTGTTGGTCAGTTTAATGTTTTATTTGGCTTGTAGTAAGGCCACCACACTGGAGCGCACATATGGGCCAGCATGGATAGCATATGGCCATTCGTTTGCAGTGGAAAGTGAGCATGATCAGGCCATGGCAGCTTACTTCACAGCAGCCCAGCTAATGAAAGGGTAAGTGCACCTGCAATTGCAGAGATGTGTTTCAGGTTTTTACAATACAGATACAATTCCCATTTTATGATAATTTGCAAATAAAACATGGTTATATTGTCTGTTCCCCTACAAGGTGTCACCTACCAATGTTGTATATTGGCCTGGAATACGGCCTCACCAACAACCCGAAGTTAGCAGAGCGCTTTTTTAGCCAGGCTCTCAGCATCGCTCCAGAGGACCCTTTTGTCATCCATGAGGTCGCCGTGGTGGCCTTCCAAAATGGAGAGTAAGTGTGCTTTGTTCAAGTCACATGAAGGTCATTTATTTGCCTGTTTATTTCTGTTGTAAGGCTGTGATTACTGATGTACCAATTGTATCTTTTCAGTTGGAAGACAGCAGAAAAGATGTTTCTAGATGCATTGGATAAGATCAAGGCTATTGGCAATGAGGTATATACCCAGCTATTATATGTTTGTGGTTCTTTGTGGCTTAGTGCTGTTGCTCTGTGTCAGCGGTTGTGGCTCAGGGCTTAAGACTGCTGTCTCGCTTTAGATAAAACTTTGCTTTGAGAAAATGTATGTGGTGGTGATGGTGGTCCCTTTTTTAATTAAAAAAAAAAAAAAAATTCTATGAGCATTGTAATATGGTGTAAATGTTCAACTCTGTAATTAAGAAAACATATTTCCCCTTTCCTTTAGGTCACTGTGGACAAATGGGAGCCATTATTAAACAATCTGGGTCATGTGTGTCGAAAGTTAAAGTAAGTTCGGTGCCAATTTTTTTTTCTGTTACCCTAAAACGTCAATATTTACTGTAAAAAAAGTTTTTCCTGTTTTGTCCACATAATGCATAATTACTTAATTACTGCGAATTCTTCTGTGTTTACAAACCCTTAGAGTGGCACTGCTTTTATTTTGCAAAAGAACTCATCAATAGGCTGCATTATGTCCAAGCACCACACACTGAGATACTCTAAATAGGAAATTACCTAAAAAGGACAGGCTTCTGAAATTATGGTGTGCTAGTGTTTAATGAAGTGCTTTCTGGAGCATGGGGCACACTGAAACACTCTTCTGCTGTTTATTCTCTGTGTTTTTCTATCCATAAATAGAATATTGTACTATGTAAATGGTCTTATCATTACTGTGCACAATAAATAATTAATTTCCACTTGCAGTTCATACTTGGAACCCATGCTCTTTACAATTTCTCCAAGTGTTTAATTTGGGTGAGGTTTTCTGAGGCTTTTTTGCAGGTAGACAGTGATCATTGTTGAGAAAACAGCAAAAGAAGAACTGCAGTTACTTATTGTTCTCTTATTAATTGCATACATTTGCCTCAAGGATAAATGACCACTTGTAAAATATGTCAATGCATCATCGCTATTTGTTCTACTCAATGTATAAATAACGTATTTTGGTAATGTCTAATAATAATAATAATAATATGAAAAATCAAGTATTATATCATATTTTATTACCTTTATGTTTCCAGGAAGTATGAGCAAGCTCTGGAATACCATCGGCAGGCTCTAGTCCTTGTCCCCCAGCATGCGTCTACTTACTCAGCTATCGGCTACGTGCACAGCCTTATGGGCGACTTTGAAAGTGCCATTGACTATTTTCACACTGTAGGTGATCTATTTGCCCTTTTACTTGCAGCTGTTATCATTTAAGGCTTAAAAAGTTTAATATTTTCAGTGAGCACAAGTGCCATTATTATTCGTTTGCAGGCACTTGGTCTGAAAAGGGATGACACGTTTTCTGTCACAATGCTTGGCCACTGCATTGAGATGTATATTGGCGACTCTGATGCATATATAGGTAAGTTAATTTCCCACGCTGCATGAGACAACACCTGTTGCTTATGTACCGGTGTGCTCTGAACTATTTTTTTTCCCCCTCTGGCACAGGAACAGATATCAAAGACAAAGTAAAGATGATCCCCAGCACAACAGCCTTAAAGAAGATACTCAGCACTTCAGCCGAAGAGAGTGAGAATCAGTCTCAGCCCCTGGAGGAGACCAGCGTCATGTCCCTGGAGACGCCGCCAGCCGAAGCCTTCCAGCGATTCCTCTTAGAATGTGACTTGCGCGAGAATGACATTATGCTAGAGACATCCATGTCTGATACAAGCACGTGATGACTGAAGAACTTGAGGGCTGATGGGTTCTAGCAAGAAATAAGTATTTGCAAATGACCGAGCTGCTCTGAGGAAGACCTCACATGAACCGTCAAAATCTATGGTGACTTTGTATTTTGCACCCATGTGGATTTTTACTACTAATAAATATGCTGAGCTGAATGCAAAAGGGTTTCAAAGGGGTTAAAAACACTTCCGATAATAAACCCTATGTCAATATTTTTATACATTGTCACTGGTGTTTTTCATGCTTTATTAAGTCATTATGTCATAAAACCTATTAATGTAAAGATTGGCTGTTGCAGATGAAAAAAAAAAAATCTGTTTTTTCAGGCTTCCTCCCCACTTTCCAAAAACATGCAGGTAGTCAGAATGGATGCAATTAATTGTGTATTACGTGTGTGCATCAAAGTGCCCTCTAATGCACTGGTGATTTCTTCAGTGCCCAGAGTTACCAGGGTAGGTTACAGATCTAGTGTGATCCTGAACAGGATCAAGGTGTTACTGAAGATTTTATTAATTAGTTAGTTGTTTAACAAAAGCAGAATTTGGTTTTCAGCCTAGATCTGAATCATCTGATGTCAGATTTGGACTTTTCACCTATTTTAATAAATAATAGACATATAATATCTCATAAAGATATTTTGATTTATATATTGGGTAGAGTTTTTTTCACCTCTCTTTCCATGCCACTCAGTCCTCAGTAAAGACTCAGCATTCAGTAAAGACGCCCCCTCTCTGAAATCCCCCCGTCGTGATCTTTCAGTTCAGTCCCCGCGTGTGAGCAGCAGCTGCTTTAGTCTCTATCCTGATGTCCCTGCTGAGAGGTGATCTGTAAGAGTACCAGAGATGGGCTGCACGCCTTCTAAAGCCAACATCACATACACTCATGAGTATGTTTGTGGGGATCTGGACACCTGCTCCACGTTCTTACCGAGCGCTAAAAGCTCGGTGTCCACGCCGGACAGACCCTCCACCCGACTGCGCGTACACACCGGAGCAAACTGCAGGGAAACTTTCCTTACCGGTAAGGATGAGGAAACATGGACACTACTTCTGGGAGGATGATGTTCTCCGTTAGATTGTTTAGAATATCGTAAATGCTTCTCTCTTATGACTATATGAGCTAGCTTGATAGTTCACAGTGTATCGCACTGTTATCTGGAACACGTTTAACATTAAAACAAGATTGAGTACAAAACTTTGTACCCTGCACCGTTTATGGGTAGAAATAAAAAAGCAGATTTCCCCTGAAAAATATCGGGAGGGCTGGAAATAAAATGTGGTTTATCTTGTAATAATGCATCCGTTCAAAACCAGACAAAATCACCAGAATTTTGACCACAACATTGACAAATTGGCTTTAGCTGAATGCAGTGATGGAAAGCTGGAAGTGTTAAAACACAATATGTACAGGGTACAATGAAGTCTTCATACAAACGAGAAATGTTCCTCCAAAAAACTTTATTTTCAAAATATCCTCTATGTGATTGTAAGTAAGTCGTCTCATTCACGATGACTTCTACATATAACTTAACACGTGGCGTTATACATATAACTGCTTATGTATATTTCGTCCAGGTGTGTGTATCTATACAGCACCACACAGAAGTTTGGATTTATTTTCTATATTTTAGAACAATACTGATTTTTTTTTCTTCAAAACTATTGAATATCACACATGGCATTAGGGATTTCATTAACAACAACAACAACAACATTCAGTTGTTATTTTAAGACATGAAGGTCAGCTGTTTTGGAAGAGTTCTATCAAGAACATTATTGTCAAGTGCATTTACAAAACCCATCAAGCACCATGATGAAACTGGCTCTCATGAAGACCACCACAGGAAAGCAAGACAAAAACTTACCATTGCTGCAGAGGAGAAATAAATTTAGAATTACCACGAATTAACAGCACCTTACATTAAAGCCGTTATGAAGGCTTTACAGAGCATAAGTATCAGACACGTCTCAATATCAATTGTTCAAAGGAGATTATTGTATATTTTGAATGCCTTTAGCATTGTTTTACAATATAGAAAGAAACAAAAATCAGGAATGAGCATAGAAGGTGTGTCCAAATTTTTGAGCGTGTATATGATATTATATCAATATTTAACGTATATGAATAAATTTAACATTAAAATATTTATACAAGTTTTACCTTTCCCTGAAGTATACATTTTTTGGGCTGACTCTGTACACACAATTTCACCTATTTTGTTAGTTATCATAAAGGACCTGTGAAAACCCCACGGACACATTAAATCTCTTGTGTTGTGAAAAACATGTTTCGCCTTCATTTATTCCATGCAACGTTTGCATTAATTGCTATTAGTGTTAATTGCTATTAGACTAGCGCAGTAGCATGTTGTTTGTATGTAGCCTGGATTTTTCCCTAAACCAGTCCGGGTGTTTATTCCAGTGCCTACTCGGGACTGTTGCGGCCGCCTGGCGACTCAGCAGCCTGAGAGCCCGGACGCGTGGAGCACGATGAGTACCGCCAGTCCTTTCGCACCGAGGGCCAGCCACTCCAGCGACTCCGAAAGTAGCGAGACATCTGCCGGAAAGCGGTAAAAACCGTCGCGCTTTAGGCAACCTAATTACCGACACATTGGTAGTGTTGTCGTGGTGACGCTTTCATCTACTGAGCTGCTCAGTTAAAATTTTGGATTAAATTTTTACTACCACCTACCAATTACTCTGAAAATATAAAGAAATATGATCGCGCCAACCGCTTAATTGGCCAAATCTCGCGGTGTTTGGACACTGAATTCTCGCGAGCATCTCCGGACTCCGAAAGTGAAGAGGAGAAATGGAGAGATGAGGGCTGAGAAGGAGCCGTTAACGGGAAGCAGAGAGAGAGGCGTCGTCGAGATACAGCTGAGAGACGCTCAGAGGGAGCAGGACAGCGCCGCGGCCAATTTAAAGCACAAAGAAGAGAAAAAGGAAATCTTCACCAAGGTAGGTCACAGCACACGACGCTCGAGCTGCGGGTGTTAGTAACTCCTCTCCGTCCGTTTCGTGACGAAGGATTCAGCACCACAGACAGCGCACCAGGAGCGCCGCAGGAGCCGTGTTCCTCAAGCCACACACACACACACACACACACACTATTCGAAGTAAAGATCGTTACCACGATGAATGTAACAGTTTGTCCAGAATTAATAATTGTATGCTACGAATTGTTCAAATTTGGCAAAAATAAATGACCTTTAGGCTATGAGATTGATTGCATAGAGATGTATCGACTTATTTGAACGACTGTAAAGGTTGTACTGTAAATGCGTCATTAGCGTAATTTGTAGTATAACACATACAGCGCGCAGGAGAATTATATCTGCTGTGAAGGATTCGTGGTGCAGTCACATCTATACGTGACCCCGGTTATTTGCCAGACTTCAAACCCAAAGCTGTTATACAAGAACAACACCAAAGGCCCCAGTGTCTATTAACCCATTAAACACTTATCGTACATTCACCGTCCATGTTAGAAACAACACCTGTAAATGTTTGTAGTTATACAATCAGCCAATTATATGGTAGCGCATAAATCATGCAGATACCTTTCAAGAGCTTCAGTTACTGTTCACATCACAACATCAGAATGAAGACAAAATTTAAGCGTTAACATTTTTGTGTTAAAGTTGAAGATTTGTAAACTGCCAGTCAAAAGTTTGGACACATCCTCTAATTCCATGGTCTTTCCTATTTTTCTTTTCCTTCAATGCTGAAGCCATCCAAAATATGCAATAATCTCTTTTGAACAGTTGATATTGAGGTGTGCCTGCTACTTATTCTCTGTAAAGCCTTCATGATGGCTCTAACATGAGGTTCTGTTAATTGGTGATTTTTGAGGCTGGTAACTCTAAATGAACTTCTCCTCTGCGGCCGAGATAAGTTTTGGTCTTGATTTCTTGGGATGGTCTTTATGAGGGACAGTTTCATCAGGGCTTAATGGGTTTGTGGGAACTGTTTCAGAACAGGTGAACTTCATGTCTTAAATTAACAACTGACTGGTGTTAATTATTTACTTAATTTCTAAATGCCATATGTGTTATGTAACAGTTTTGAAAAAAATCCAGGATTGTCCTAGTAAAAAATAAATCCAATGTAAAAAATAAATACAAACCTTTGTTCAAACTTTTGACTGGTACTGTACTTTAATTTTTCATTACTTTATGCATTTCTGATCATCACTATTCTCCCAAATCCATACAGAGCTCAGTATAAGTTCTTTGGACCAGTGCACTCAATTCCTCTTGCCTGAAATTCAAGTAATTGTAAAAGAAAAAAAATGTAATTACATTTTGCATCCAGGCATGTTATACAAGTAACTCCACACTAATGGACAGCAAAGATCTCAGTAGTTAGAGGTAGGCAATAGTTAAAAGAGTGAGCGAGGGAGACAGACAGATAAAGGCGAGAATGATCATCGATTGACCTGAATGATCTCAGTACCAGTACATTTAATGTTGAACAATGAATTACATGTTTGGAAAAGGCTGCATGGCCCTCCGAACACTGCATCCTGAGAGAGAAAGAGAGAGAGAGAGATGAACTAGATTAACAGTAACAGTAGCATCTAGAAAATTTAAGCAGATTTGTATAGATTGTAAACTCAAATCCACATAAAGACTTTCATGTATAAAGGGATCTTCAGTAGATGGGCTAAATATCTATATCGAGAATTTGGTTGTGGACCTTCATGGCCCATCTCTCCCAGCCTGGGTTTCTTCTTCTTTATTCTTTTCTGTGGCAGTGCAGCATACTGACAGTTTCTGTTTCTTCATACTGCACCTCAGTTTTCCTTAACAACCTGGAAACCTCTCACCATCTGTTTGAGAAAACCCACCTAAAGACAGTGAGGATGTCCATCCTTCCCATCTGCAGGAACTTTGATAGTGCTCAGTGTCTTTAAGTAGGACCTCTTTAAATCCTCTGGCTTTGGTGCATACATTTCCCCCTGTTGTCTTTTGGTCCTGAATGGATCTGAGCATGGACAGCATATCAAAGTACAGACTGTCTTGGAGATGTCTAAATGGTCCAAATATATTCTTCAAGGCATGATGCTTGGCCCAGAAGTGTGTTTCTTCAGTTCAGGCGATGTGCCAGCATCTCTTGTCTTGGTTTTCCATCTCCCACAGGTTCACTATCTGATATGACTCTTTGATGAACAAGTCACAGCAATCCTCTCTCAGTCACTATTTTAGTAGCATCAGACAGTATGAGATTGAGGAACTGTCCAGAACACCATATGTGCATGTTATTGGGGGACTGTGATTCCCGCAGTGCAGAGAAGCCTCTCTTGTGTCCAGTTTCAATTGCTTGAGACCTCTGTTAGCAACTTGACAAAGAATTGGCCAATGACCATGCTGCACCAGACCACTGCGACAAGCCATTCATTGACAATGTCAGTCATGTATATCACACGGTATGTCTAGGTGGTGAAAAAGCATTTCATCATTATGGTTATCAGTTTTGAGTAGTTTAAAATTTCTGTATCATGCTTTTTTACAAGCTTCCCTTCTCACATGCAAATGTCTCATGTGCAAAACAACTCTGGTGTCATTTGCTTTTCTGAAAGGTGAGCATACAAAAGAAAACAAACCATGACATTCTTTGAAATATGTCAGCCATACTTGCATCATCTCTATGTGTAAGCTCATTCTTCCCCTCAGATCTTACCACAGACTGAGGCTGTGCCCATGAAAGCCTTAGATTAAAGTTCTTGGTTGACAGGAGTTGAAACCAACATGGTCTTATGCTCTTGTGTTCACCTACCACAAGTATGCTCATGCTGAGATGCTTTTCTGCTCACCACAATTGTAAATAGTATGTGAGTTTATGTGAGTTACCCCTTCCTGGGAGATCAAACTGGTTATTTCCCACTAATCACTTCTATCATCCTATTCTCATACCTGCTCATCTGGTATCATCATCTCAGCCACGATCAAAGTGTGTGTTCTGATGCTTAGTATGAACATTACCTGGAGCTGTTGACTATGATATTTTGCATCATGCTGCTGCCACATACTCAAGCTCATTAGATAATGTCTGTCATGAATAGGCAGGTGTAAAATGTTCTTAATGAAGTTAATTGTGAGTAAATATTTAGTTATACATCTTAAAAAAATTATGTTATTTAAAAACTAGTTAAAAAGGGATTGAGGTAAGAATGTTAAATGTAAATTTATAAGACAGCAATTGTAAGAGTTTACAGAGTGTAACAATGAAACTGTTACTATAAGTATGGCAAACATAAATTTGTACCCTAGAACAAAAACATATTTTATGTCTAGATTTTATGTCATGGCTTCCTTTTCTAGGTTGTGATTCGACGTCTTCCACCAAGCCTATCAAAAGAACAGCTTGAGGAGCATCTCAGTCCACTTCCTTCTTATGACTATTTTGAGTTTTTTCCTGCAGATCAAAGGTATTATGATTTTTGGAATTTATGCTGGAAGTGATTCATGGAAATGAAAATATTTATTTTTAACAAAATGGTTTTATTCTGCAGCCTATTTCCACATCTTTTCTCCAGAGCATACATCAACTTTAAAAACCCAGAGGATATTATTCTATTCAGAGATCGTTTCGATGGTTATGTTTTTATTGATAATAAAGGTAAGACTTTGCATACATATGTGCAGAAACTTTTATACAATGCCTGGCCAGAAAAAAAGTCAATTATTGGCCTGCAACAACAACAAAAAAATAACTAAGGGTATTTGCTGAAACTGGTTTATGAACTGTCCAACATATTATGAAAAAAACAGTTTTGATGGTGCTGAACTGTCAACTTTATGTAAGAAATATTGTAGGGAACAAAAATCAGTAAAGATCACTTAAATGTTTGGTAAAGCCAATTTAGTCATCCCTTATCAACTGCTTATCTGCACCTCCTGTTACTAAAATTATAAAATCCATAATGTCTTGTTATTATAATGTACCTTTTTATTTAGGTCAAGAGTATCCAGCCATTGTAGAATTTGCACCATTTCAGAAGGTTTCCAAGAAGAAGCTCAAGAAAAAAGATGCCAAGGCCGGAAGCATTGAAGAAGGTATTTGTAATGGTTGAAAAATACTTTTTCATTAATTTTTTTATTTATTTGATATGCAGAGATCCATAGGTTTGTTTTTCTGCTAGATCCAGAATACAGAAGATTTCTGGAGAACTACTCATGTGATGAGGAGAAGTCAATGGCTAATCCAGAAACACTGTTGGGAGAAATTGAAGCTAAAACAAGAGAGCTAATAGGTACATATGCATGTCTGTCTTGACACAATACATAGCTAACCTGATGTGGCTTCCCTTGTACATTTTACATGTGCTACAGTGCTAAGTAAAAGTTCAGTGGTCAGCTTTATTGCAAAATGATTTATTTTTGCATTTTACTTGATTTCAGCTAAACGGACAACACCACTTCTGGAATACATTAAGAACAAGAAATTGGAGAAGCAGGTTGGGAAATAACTGTTCTGAGTTTCTCTTTAATACTTGAATGTTAAGGACACTTTTATACTTTTGTTTTTTTTAATATATAAAATATTTTATACAGAGAATTCGGGAGGAAAAAAGGGAGGAGAGGAGACGCAGAGAACTAGAGAAGAAACGCCAAAGGGAAGAGGAGAAAAGGAAACGGCGAGAAGAGGAGAGGCGAAAACGCAAAGAGGCAGAGAAGCAGAAGAAGCTGTCTGAAAAGGATATCAAAATTAAGGTCTCACCACTTCCTCTTTCAGATTCCTTATTTAGATGTTTTTTTTACCAGCAAGGCCTATTTGCCAGCAGGGCTCATGGAAAATTTTTATTGTAGCTTTAATAATCCTGATGTTTCTGTAGCTTTTAAAGAAATGTGACAGGGATGATGAGGTGGAATCAGACAGACTAAAAGACAAAGGAGACAGTGGAGAGACTGAGAGGAACAAGTGGGACAAATCCTCAGGTCACACTAAGGCAAAGGAACCTAAAGACAGGTACAAAAACGTTTATGCTTTATATTTTTAATAAATGTATAAATGCGGTGCCCCTTTAAGCTTTCAGACATACACACCATCTTAAGACATGAAGTGATCATGTTTGTGCTTTTGTGGCTTTTTCCTTACAGTAGAGTTCAGCTGGAAAGTGATAAGGAGCAGCGGGATGGCCACGGTCGCCGACAAAGAGATAAAGATCAGAGGGGCAGAGAAGAGGAGCGCAAGCGGCAACGGCATCACTATGAGTTTGACAAATTCATGCGCCGCAAGGAGGAGACCAAATGGGGGAAAGGCTACTGTCATGACCGGGCAAAGAAAGATGGCCATCACCATGGCTACTCCTACTGCCCAGAGATGGGGGATAAGTCAAGCAAGGAGGACCGGGATGAAATGGGCAGCAGAAAGGAACGTATACGTAATAAGGTGGGCAAAACTGATAGAACATAAGTAACTCAACCACAGTCTATGTACTGCAAACAACAGGCTCTAGTGCTTTAAGTGTGTGATTACTATACCCAGAATTTAGATAAAATGTAAGAAACTTCATTAGGTTCATCATTAAGGACATAACTATACATTAATAAAATATACATAACATCACTAAAGGATAACACAAGCATATTTCATGGCATTGTGAGCATAAACTTGTAATACTCATCAGTCTGTTTGCCCACTAGTCAGCTATGTAGTACAGACCACTAACACAGGTTTCCTTTTCATCACAGTCATTGTCTTGAAGTTTCATTGTGTCAATGAGTTTGCAATACAAATCCTCCTCCCGCCTGGGGTTTGTATTGCAGCCTAGGCTTGTGTTATGAATGCTGATGTGCTGTCGAGGCAGTTAGCTGTTAATTTAGCTGTTGGCAATTTTGGGATGATGATTGACGGAAGGCAACATGTCTCTCAGTCTGTATTAGTGCATCAGGAGAAAAGGACCTCCCAGTCTGAGGGGCCAGACCAGATAGGAGGGGCTCTGCCAGCCAAGGTACAGATAGCCTTTGAGCCTTTCTACCCAAGGGGAGGGGATACCACACTGATATACGCTGGGAGGCCCCACATCTTACCATGCTAGGCCTCGTTGTTGAAAGCAAATGCCACAACATATTAGTTTTTGTCAACTGGCAATAGTCATTGCAATTTATAACCAAGTACAAGTCCAAAACTGTCAATTTTTATTTCAATACATTCAATTCATAAAATATATATCTCAAAACATCGTAGAGCATTTGCTGTCAAAACATTTCGTGTGCTATTCTCAAGTTTAAATACATTGGTAGGACACTAATTAGAGTTAGAGAGTTTTTTTATTCTGGTAAAATTAGGGCTTTGTGAAGAAGGGCTTACTGCAGTCGTAGAGAAAAAAATGCGAGTCCCTTGTTATTGTCTTCTGTGTCTCAATCTTGGGAACAGGACCGACCTGCCATGCAGCTGTACCAGCCAGGAGCCCGTAACCGTAAGCATGTGGGGTCTGGAAACAAAGGCTTTGACTTCAGCCGGCTCTCTCCGGAGCCAATCAGTGAACCCTGCTATGAGCTGACCATAGGAACAGGCTCTGAGAAAAGTGGAGATGAGTGACAGAAAAAGTGTTCTTCAAGGCAAAGGGCATACTGTAGTAGTATGGCCAGAAAATAAACCTCTCTGATCATGTTTCCTATGTGTATTTCCATGTGCATAATTCATTGATTATGTTAATGTTAATAGATTCTACTATGTGTTTGAGTTGTCAAGGATTACTGCCTCATTGGATTAACATTTTTCTACATTTTTAAAATAAGCACTTATCACATGTTGTTTGTTGACCCTTGTTGTTTGTTGTTCTATGATGAAATCCCTCATCATTTACAGAGGACAGATTTATATGCCTTTTGTAGGAATCATATAGATTGCATTACATGAGAGAGTTTATGAATATGGTAGTACAGATAGTGTACAGATTTTACTGTAAACATAAAGTATAATCATAAACAAATGTTGTGAATTGCATATTTTTAGTATATGATATGTATGTTTCTGTTGTGCAACTGCAGAAAAGGGTTATAAAAGGAACTTAAAAACTGTATGTGTGCATATGCACATTACTTATTTTATCGTGGATGTAAAAAGCACTTACTTAATTAAGTAATTCAGCATGTACCTCTTCATTTTAGATAATAATACTAAAATGCCTGATCTTTTATATATTAAACTGACATTTGGTATTTTTGTACTCTTGTAGTACTCCTAAATTGAGTCTAACTCCTAATGTAAGCTAAGAAGTACATATTTTCGCTTTGAATATAAGTAATGGAGAATGACTAAGTAGAATTTTGCTTAGATTTACAGCAAATGTCATCAAAATATCAATTGTGCTTTTTATATGGTTGGCAGTTTTTCAATTTTATATATTGATGGCAGTTGTGATTTACATGCCTTGGTGACATGTATTTTTTTTTTTGCTCTCATTCGAAAGACCAAGAAAACTAAACCTTTTCACATGAAAAATTACATTAAAATGGATTTTGATGGATTTATTAATATTAATAAAATGCACATTGTAGACAGAACAGTGTGTTTATTTGTTTAAAAATGATTTGAGAACTAATTTCAGATCTAGTATAAGAACTGGCAAAAATTTTATACACAGTAAGGAAGCATACACAATGAACAATTTTTAAATTCATTTAGTGTTTTCTATTATGACGTTACAGTATAATAAATGTAAGCGTATTAAGCCTATTTCTGGACATTTTTTTACTAATCCTAAATTCTAAATATTCTATTTGCTGATTATTTTGCTTTCTACAAATAGAACAAGCCAATAGAATAAGACTATTTTAAGCATGGATTTGATCATGCTTAAAACCATTTTTATAAATAAGTTTAATAATCTACTTATTTTGTTTATTCTTTCCTTTTATACCGCCTATCCTGTACTGGGTCGTTGGGGCCTGGAGCCTATCCCAGGAAACTTTGGGGCCCACAGGCAACTTAGAAACACTGATTAACCTAACCTGCATGTCTTTGAACTGTAAGGAAACTTGAGGACCCGGCTGAAACCGACCAAACACAGGGAGAACAGGCAAACTCCACCCACACCTGAGGCAGGAATCTAACCCCTGACCCTGGTGGTGCGGGGCCACAGTGGTAACCACAATGCCACCATACTGCCTATTTGGTTGATTGTGATCTTAGAATACTGTAGATAAAACTAGATGAATGCAACTACTTTTAAGATATTTTCACTTGCTAAGATGCAATTCTTTTGCAGTATGTATAACCATGGTGATCTTAGTGAACATTTCTAGTCTAAAAAGGAGTGTGTGATAAAGCTGAAATAAATGACACCAGTTGGATCGGAATACTAATTACATGACTATTTGAAGCTGAAAAAAAAAAAAAAATGGTACACTGCCTGGGTTGAAGACCTGATTTAAATCTGTAAATAAATTTCTTCACAGAACAATCTTTATCTACTGCATAAAGTGACACATCAGGTAGGAGACAAAATTGTGAAAGTAAATTCAACTCAGGATTTACTCAGATAACAAATAGATTAATGCAAAAGATAAAGACCATTTAATAATAACAAAAATGACAATAATGGTCTTCATCATCAAGAACAGGTTATGATTTAGTAGTCATATCCAACCTCGGCCTTCCCTTGTTGTGTTTCTCACCCTTTGTGATGCACAGTGTGAATCTGTTATAATCAGTAGTGGTGCAAGTTACATCCTGTCTACGAGTAAGTCTAGCCATGCACTTTTACAAGTTCTGAGTCAATTCTCAACAAACTGCACACAGTGAAACACAGTTATAGCAGGTCATGAATGAAAACGTTAACTGTTTTACCACACACGCACAGGATGTAAGGATGAAAAATGAGTCTTGGGTAATGCCTCTTCAGTCACCATCATACATTAAATATAAACAGTTTTCTCAATACACAGAATTGATTCATGTTACTTAGTGATGTCCTTAGTGCCAACAAACCTCCAATGAATGATTAGTAAATCTTCTATCTATTAAATTCTTTGTAGTTTAATAGCACAATGTTGCAGCTATTTCTGTTTAATTTCCATAAAAGCAAACAAATTCAGCATAGAATCTCATGTTAGATTACCAAGTGTCAGCTGTCACTTCTTCTCATAAATATTTTAGTTTTGATGAAACAAATCATTTGATCTCATTCATTTTGAGGCTGACAAATTGATACTTGGCAGCTGTGTATACTAAAGTGGACCTTTACAGAACCAACATGGTAAAATCATGCCGCAATTTTTCAATAGCAAAATAACTGAAAAACTATAGAGAAGTATATTTTAGAACAAACAACCCCTTACCAAAAGGAATGAAAATGGACGTTTTTCATTTTTAGTGTTCACCTCTCACACACTCCTTCACCCACAAATGTTCAACCTTACAAATATCACGTGTATGGGTACTTTCAGGATTATGCATGTCACATTTTACCTACTATTGAGATGTCTGCTGCTCCACTGCCACTATAGTTATAGTTATATATATTTTTTTCTTTAGCAGATAGATTTTACAGACACATAGCAATATCTCTACAGTATGTGTCATTGCGTAGAGTAAGATTTCGGACATGACACATTTCCACCAGACAGATTAAAGGCATTTGATGTTCTGAATGTGCAACAAATATATACATTATGTTTATTATACATAGTGTTAATAGAGTGTTGAGTATGAAATGGCTAATCCGCCTGTCTAGTTAATTACAATTTAACAACTAAAATATAAATAAAAATTATTCAGAATGTAGCCCAACTTGAACGTCAGACTTACTGATAACATATTTGTGTGGCTTGAAACACAGCAATATGATCAAAAATGTGTTGAACTAAAAAACATCAAATATTGTGCAAAAGTCTTAGGCACATTCAACTGCTGTAGAGTAAAGATGCCTTTAAAAATGTTTCTACATTCATAAATTCAATACATAACAGTAGGTTTTTTTTTTTAAATACCTTATCAGGTACAATTTATGCATTTTTAAAATGAAATTAGCTGCTTATAGTTTTGCTGAACTTCCTGCAGAACCAGCCACAGCCTTCTCAGGCGTTTGTCACACCTGTTTTTTTTCATTCATGCATGCAAAACCCAGAATCTTTTTTTTTTTTTTTTTCTCAAAAAATTGGTCTTTTACATAATATACTGCTTCCTTTTTTGGCCTGCAGATTTTCCTGTAAGATTATTATTATTATTATTATTATTATTATGCTAGAATACTAATGGTTGAAATAAGAAATGTCTTTTTTGGACTGTCCTTAATAACAAAGTCATAAAATAAACATGTATAACAAGGTTTGTACAAAAATAAAGAACTCAGAGTGCCTATGACTTTTGCACATATAGATAAATATAGATCTGACAATGGTATTACATTGGTGATACCACACACCGTATTAAAAATAAGAAGCTTTGTAACAAACTAAAACAAGCAATAAGTTAATATGAATTTTAGAATAGAAATACAAGAAATAAAATAATTGAGAACAGAAATAGTTATAAGTACTTGTATTTTTTGTGCAGATGATGTTTTAAAGCCATCTGTTGATAGTGTAAAGTGTGCATGTTATGGTTAATGTGGCATGTCTTCCTTTGCCACATCCTCACTCACCTTTGTACATTTTGAAAGAAACTTTACTTCAACATCTATTTGATAAAGTGCTGCAAAAAAATTTTACTTTTTACTTTTCATTGTGACTTCACATCAAAAGGCACAGAGGTTTCACCCTAGAGAAAAACACAAAATAAATAAATAAAAATCTTCTTTTTGAAGTTCCTGCCATGCTGCACCATACATTGCACAATTTATAAAGTTTCAGCTTCAAACAAAATGAACTGACGGATTGTATTGTACTAGTGAGCTAAACGATGTTAGTAAGGTCTTAATCCATGCATAAATTCTAGCCAGAACTGTGAATGTGAGAAGTCTGAAATGACGCACTTCCCCTGTCTGCTACAGACAGATCTAAGAACAAGTTGTTTCCTGAATGTAACAGTCATATAGCACACTAACGGCCTGTAATACACGTGGATGTCTACATGTGCTCAGTCGGGTAAGTGGACTGAAAGTTACTTTTAGCCATAACCACAGACACTTCACAAAACTGATCTTCATACTTGGATTAATGGATTAATTAAAAAAAAAGTTTAAAAAACAGTTCAATGTGGTAATAAAGATTAATTATGAATTACGTGAAAGCGGGTGTGATTTGATGTAGAAACTGTGCTTGAGAACAGGAATGGTAGTATGTTGTCTAAATCGCTAGCTTTGTTTTGTTTTGTGGTTCCACATACACACACTTGAAAGAAATGTAATCTAGGACATACTGACATCAGGTTTTTTTTAATCAAAAGAGCAAGTCGTTTCAGTCTTACCTCAGAACCACTGTACAACACGAAAAAAGCGGATTTAGATTAAAGAAGATTTAGATTAAAGCAGTTTTCTTTTTATACAATAAGATATCTAAAATTTAGTACAAATATTTAGAAATATACTCACTAAACTTAGTTGATTTGTTTTAAAACATTTGAAATGAAGTTTTCTTTGTAAATATTAAATAACATATTTTTACTTGGTTACTTGCAAAAACAAACCATTTTTGGAGTATAATGCTACTTTAATGGAACAGAATATATTCAGTATGGCCCAAATGTCTGCGAAGACTAGGGGAACTACTTTTGTTCAACAATCTTTTCAAATTCAGCAAAAATGTTTTCATTAAAACCAGCATGGTAGTGCAGTGGTTAGCACTGTGGTCTCGCACCTCCAGGGTTGAGGGTTCGAGTCCTGCATGGAGTTTGCATGTTCTTCCCCGTGGGTTTTCATTAGGTACTCCAGTTTCCTTACACTGCAAAGTAGGCTAATTGAGGTTTCTCAAATTGCCTGTAGTGTGTATGAGTTTTTATTACAAAAGTCTCAGTAATATAATAAAAGAAAATTGGGATAATGTATTTAAAAAATTTTAATGCTTGTTAGTATTTGCTATGTTCTCGCTTTAAAAATACTGTGCACTCCAGCTGGCATGGACATAAAAGGTCTGTGCCAAACCTTATGATCCATGTTAGATAATATCTATCAGTGTGTCATGCGAACACATGCTTCATTGTAAGGGATAAGACTTATGAATATTCTGACCTTTTGTAAAAAGGAGTTAACATGACCAAGGTCACAAATTTGTTTAAATATAAACAGTGACCTAGAAATTGTACAACAGCTTGAATATTAAATAGACAAAATGTCTGAGACTTTTAGACCCCAAGGTACAGGATGTTATCTCATTGTATGCGCTGTATTTAGCCTCATCCTGCTAAAAATTATCACCTGTGTTTAGAAATAACAACCACAAAAACCAGTGCATGTATTTGTCAGATGCATCAAATATAAAGTAATTTACAGAAGTAAATAATTGGTTAATTTATTAAAAATACTGGTGATGTACAGTCTAAAAACAATCAGCAAGGCTACAGCTGTCAGACACAGAAGTCTACAGCTGATAAATAAATCAATACGCACTTAATTTATATAATTTACATATGGTCATGTACTGCTAAATGACAAATGGATTCATACAAATCTGTAATAAGATCATAAATCACAGTAAGATGCTATATTTTAAGAGACATGACAACCAACGAATATGAAATCACCATCTTTTCTGGGGAAAAAAATCAGTGCAAAAATCAGTGCAGCACAAACAGATGCAAGAACATTTTTGCATCCTATAAAAGCAGAGAACAGTGGTGTTATAATCAGATGTTAATGCACATGCTTACAAAATATTAAGCTTTAAGATAAACTGAGATTTCCCAAATGCATGATCGAGTTGCATTGTGAGATTAAGCTTAACCTCATATCGTGAGAATTTCAACCAACACTTATGCACATCCTGTATTTATTCGTGTCTGCACTCTTACATCAAGATGCGTTTGCTGGATGTGTGAACTTAATGTGTGAAAGAAACTGTGAAAACAACACTGATTTATTTTAATGATAAAAAAGTATACACGATTAAGACAATAAATCAAATACCAAAATTAGAAGTGATTTGCATATCATTTAGTTAGCTGGTAAACTAATTTAATATTGGCATTGCTTAGTATGCATAAACATACTGTATAAGATAATGCGGATGTTGTTCACAAGTAGGTTGTAGTAGGTGAGATGTCACATCACTCTTTCTGTCTTTCTGTGCAGGGGAGAAAAATAACCTAAAAAATGTCTCAGCATTCCAACGCCAGTGGTCTAGACAATACAACCTTGACTATACTTAAAACGAAATGGATGAGTGACCTTATGACTGCCGTCTATGCCATTGTGACCGTGGTAAACCTCTGTGGAAATGGCATTTCCATGTGGCTGTTGTTGTTCCGCACCCATCCTAAAACCCCTTCCATCATCTTTATGATCAATCTAACCATCACTGACTTGGCACTGGGCTTAGCACTGCCTTTCCAGATCATTTACCAATTGCAAGGCAATAACTGGACCCTGGGGTCCACCATGTGCAATGTACTAACAGTCACCTTCTTCGTTAACATGTATTGTTCCATTTTGACAATGACGGCTATCAGTGTCGACCGCTACATGGGTATTGTGAGGCCTATGCACTACAGACAGGCAAATGCAAAGATAAGGAATGCAATTTTTGCATGCATCATTATGTGGGCCATAGTTCTGGCAGTTCTTAGCCCATTGGAGAAGACGGATTTAACTTTTGCTGTGGAACAGCTCAACATCACCACCTGCTTTGACGTGCTAAAGAAGGAGATGCTACCATCACTCGCACACTGGGCAGCCTTCCTGTTCGCCATGTTTGTTGTTCTGTTCCTCTGTCCCTTCATCATAACGGTGTACTGCTACATCAGGATCATCCTCGCTCTCATCAAAAATTCCAAAAGCAGCCAGAAAGGGCGTGCAGTGCGCTTAGCTTTTATTGTCTTGTTTGTGTTTATTTTCTTTTTTGCGCCCAACAACATATTACTCCTGGCCCACACAATCTCAAAGCTTTACTATGGCCAATCTCTCTACATGTACTATAAGCTGTCCCTGTCATTTAGCTGCATCAACAGCTGCATGGATCCATTTATCTACTATTTAGCCTCGAAGGATTTCCGTCGAAGGATGAGACATATGTTGAAGCTGCGAAACCTCAGCACCATGGATACAGAAATGAGTGAAGGCCGCAGAGAAAGCATTCTATCGGCTCGTACTGGCTCTATTGGTAAAGCAGATGCTAAATATACAGAAGGACGCATTAGCCAGGCTGATTCAAGCCTATAGTTGAAAAATGTCATGTATGTATTTGTAACCATTTTTACTTCTCATGTTCAGTTTTCACTTTCTTTAAGTATGAAGAGGAACCAGAATGCTCATGTGATATTTCTCTTGAAATCCCACATTTGTACAGTATCCTCCCTTCCTGATTGTAGATTATTGTTTTTTAATCATGCTTTTACATCTGTTATTTAAACAGTGTGTTTTATGTGTGTTTGTAGCATTTGCATATTGTTTGACTCATTTCCTGCAGTTTCTTTGTCTGTACAAGGTGACTGTAACTGAAATAAGTATACTGCAACCACTTAGCAGTTTTATTCCTACATTTTAAGTAATTTGTTCTGCACAATGCCATAAATATTATTTGATTGATATGCACTTTTGAGGTTCTCTGGGATTTATATTGTAGCTTTTACTGAAGCATAGTAGCTAAATATTTTGCTAGTTTTAGTTATATTTTCATTCAAAGCTCATTATTTTATGTTAAATGTATTAAATGTGTTTTTGGATAACATCCAAATGATGATTACTCTTTACTTCATGTGATGCAGTACCATGTAAACTGCAGTCTTCACAATGAAAGTTGCTCATTTAAATAAAGCATTTTCTTTTCAAAAATGTTTTATAAAAGCCTACACATTTTAGAAGGTTTGCCTACGAACTGTCATTATTCAAAGGGGGGGGGGGATTATTACCCTGTTTTGCCTTAGGATACTGCAGCTTGTTTGTAATTCCCCCATATAGCTGGGGAATGTCATATGATCACAATTGTCAGTTCTGTATATTTATTATATAATTTTCCATCTTCTAAGCCTAGTCACATTTTTTTTTACATCCTTTGCTCAAGCTGTAGAAAGGCACATGTTATGCATTGCATCCTGTGCAAGCCGCAAGGTGGGGCCACACCCATGAGCACTAGCATGAAACAGGAGCATGAAAAACACATCCTGGTAGGTTGGGCAACAACCAAATAATAGGCTTGTTGCCAGGGATTAACACAAATTGGTAGACATATATGAAATGATTGCAAATATATACTGAGTATTTAAAAAAGCATGAACAGTCTTGTAAGCAGTGAAGTTTCTAAACTTAATAAAAAGTGACAAATGATATGTGGTGGTGGTGATGGTGCAGAAAATAGATAATCTGAATTATATCTGAAGGAATTTGCACAATAGTTTTGGTGGCATGCTACCCTGCTACTTGCTTATGCAATTCTTTAGTTTGAAGCTGGTTTAAGTGTATTTAAAATCACTATGCAAGAAGCCATTTAGGCTGTTACCTTTGTTTCATCATTTTTTTTTGTCTTTTGACATTTTAACAATTATAGCTTTCGCCATTTAAACAGTTAAGTTAGGGTTTTAATCTTTAATCAGAATGTCAAAAATTGTCTCAATAAAAGACTTTCAGGCTGTGCCTAAAAGTCTCCATACATATGGGAAAACATTCTGGGCTATCACCCACAGCTCCTTTATCTCACCAAATTATTTATGGCTTAAGAGAGATATCATTACAACGCCCACATTTCAAGGATGACTTGCTGCTCTTTGTTAGTGTGGATGCGTAACAATACCACAGTCTAAAAATATTTTTATTAGGGTGATTTCAGGTAACGTGGGAAACTTTCAAACAGAACAAGATACCTGCTCTCATGTTCGTAGTCTGTTTACAGCAGCATTTTTAATAATGTTATTTAAAGCCAATCATAGTACTCTATATTGTAAATTTTAAAAACTGTCTTTTCTTTAATTTCAAATGTCACACTTTAAAGTATATCAGACCTTAGCATCTATTATACGATAGTCAGTTCCGACCAAGCAATCTGATTGGACGAGAGTCATTCTACGAGTAGTGACAATGGACCTTAACAACACTGAGATGTTTAACTTATTGTATCACTCCACGTCTCGGGTGTTATACAATAGTTAATTACAATAACTGTCATTGCAGCATAGGTGAAACCACAACCTCATCACAGCCATTTCAACAACCAGCACAACAGCACTATCTCTTGTGTGATATTGCTTGTTTTTGTAAAGTTAAGTTTGTGTAAAGTAAATAAAAAATGTTTTAAATTATATTTCCTTACAGGCAAGCATAGTGGTGCAGTGGTTAACACTATGGCCTAGTACCCCCGTGTTAGAGGATTCCAGCCCTGCTTTTGGTTCCGTGTCCGTGGAGTTTGCATATTCTCCCGTTGCTTGGTGGGTTTTCTTTCGGGTACTCTGGTTTCCACCCACAGCCCAAAGAGATATATTATGCTAACTGACATTTCCAAATTGCCTGTATTGTGCCCTGTATTCTCGTGATTAAATATCAAAAACAAAAACAAAATAATAATAATAATAATAATAATAAAAATTCATTTAACAGTTTTATTTTGGTAATAAACTCCCCTGTGCTGTTGGTCTTTCACTGTTTTTTCACCAAGTACTTTACAGTGCGTGTTAAGTGGTAAATGTATACTGAAATTGCACTTTTACCATGATGTCTAAAAGGAAGTCAGACTGAGTTGGCTTCCCTTTCTTTAAACCAAAAAAAAATCGAAAGATTAACCAATCAGAAAATAGTATCTTCAATAAATGAACTAAACTAGAGGTAAAGCAGCAGCTAAAAAAACATTACATTAAATTAAAACTTAAATTAAAACAATAAAAAGAGCTGCATAGGCACAGGAGGGATTCAGACTTTCAGTAAGGAACATGATGCCTACACAGTGTGGCTAACTTACTGCTACCCTTCAGCTGTTGTTTTAATGACTGATGGCTGTGACTCTCTTATTTCTTATTGTGCCTTGCTCGCCTGGCTCCGGTGGATATGTTAATTTACTGTAGTGTTTATTTTATTGCGACTAGATTTTTTTTGTCAACAGGGTTTATAGTTGATGTGTTTACTACGTGTAGACTGATGATTATTCCAAAAATAAATTAAACATTTCCTGATTGAGTTTTTAATGAATGCTTATTTTATTTACGATATTTATTATTTTATTATTTATATTCAAACTTCCTGCACATTAAGCATATAGTTATACATTTGGGGAAGAATCGTGTGTATAGGTGTGCTTGCATGTGTCGGTAAATGCAAACACATGCACACACACACACATTTTTCCATTTTTGTTCAGTTTGTAATAAAAGAAGCATTAATTACAAAACTCAATCAGGAAGCGTTTAATTTGAAATACTCTTTATCCACATGCACAGATGTGTAGCAGAAAGTTTCAGATAACAGACATCTGCATAATGCTATTTTGTGTAAAATCATACAGGGGCCTTTAGACGTTCTTCTAATTAAATTTAATAGGCTGTTAAAGTGGCGAAGTATGATGTACAACACACATAGTGATACATTACTAAAAAGGGCATAGAGGTCATCTCAGATGGCTTCCTCAAAAATGTTCCCCATGCCACGCTACAGATTGTTAGAGGTTTCTGCCTAATTGAAATTTGTCACGACACTGAACTTACATTATGCTTTTGCTGAACAAGCTTATTTCAAAATAGACTACACCAACTCCAGACACTCCCACGCCAGTAAACGCAGACTAATTAACTATTGTTTCATGACACGAGGTGTGTCTGCAGTAAGTGGATGTTGATTTTTACATGGCAAATGCTTTGGAAGCTTAAATGTCCCACTTTTCCTGAACTCACCCTATAAATAATAGGAAACCTAACACCAGATTTGGATAACTTTAATTTTATTTGTGTAAGTTCAAATAATTTAAAAGTTACCAGAATTTTAGGGAACTTTTTTGAGAACCAGTAATTGTTAGCTGGGTTCAATTTTATTACTTAATCAAATACAGTTACAGCCTTGACTGTTGTTGCAACAGCATGCAGGACTACAACAACAGCTGTAACCAGAGGCGTTTTCTCTCGGAGGCCAAGGGAAGCCAGGTTTCCCCCTTTTTTCAAACTGTCATAAAAAAACAAAAAAAAAAACAAGAGTTTAACAGAAATTCCCCAGTGCATTTGCTAACTGACATCTCTTCCCTGTTTTTCACTGAGTATTTTACAGTAAGTGAAACAGCGCCCCTAAATGTCTAAATGTTATGTGGTAAATGTGTGGTGAAATGCACTCATGGCGTAGACTAAGAACGCTTTCACATTGGTACGACTGATTTGTACAATTCCCAGGTCCGATGTGAAGCCAGCTTAAGTTCAAGGCCAATCAGATAAAGCTGTGAGAAAAATTATGTCCACACCGTGTGGCTAGTTAGTAGGTCACAACTAGAAACAGGGTGTGTTGTGATGTTTGATGGCCTTGACTCATTATATTACTTATTGTACCTTAGTTGCATGTGTTAGTTCATTATAGTGGCCGTTTTGTTGTGGTTGTTTATACACCGAAAACAAGTGTGGAAAATATTTGTGCAGTTCATACAACAGGGTTTATGCAAAAGCAAATTAAATGTCTCCTGGGTTTGTGATGAATGCATGTTTTTGTTTTATTGAATCTTTTATTATTATTGAATGTTTATTTTAAAAAGGCATCATTTAAATGTGTATAACAGTGTGCGAGACAGTATAACGCAGTTTTGCTCTAAAACCTCATCTGGTTACATTTCATTGGCACTGAGGTATGATGTACAGCACACAGATTCACACTAATAAAATAAAAAGGTAGAGGTCAGAACAAGGGCTAGATAAACTTTTATCTACTGTAACAATGGTAATGCAGTGAAGTTACTGAGGGAGTTACTCTCAGCCACCTGAGAGATAAGACCTCTACCTTTTTATTTTATTACCATGTAATAAAAACATGCATGGCTATTAGCTACTTGCCAGTACATTTCTAACGTCAATAATAATGTGACCATATTACTTCCTTATTGATATCTAGACAATATTTATTATTAGGTATTACAAATTAAATATTCTTTGGCATGACTATGATATCATACCATTTATTCAGTTACATACAGTGGTGTGAAAAACTATTTGCCCCCTTCCTGATTTCTTATTCTTTTGCATGTTTGTCACACTTAAATG
>JAOVVA010000051.1:13073939-13092598 GCA_028565275.1 Leiocassis micropogon
ATATAATAAATATAATATAATATAATAACACTACTTTCAATCAACTATAACATGTGAGCCCCACAGCCTGCCGCGGCACTGGGTCCAACAGACGAAGAGCCCAAGACTGCCAGACTTGCCTCTAAACTAGATCTCACTATGATCGAGCACCCTGGGTCCCGCCATGGAATCCCATCCTGAGGTGTGCCAGACACAACCGCACATCCCAGAGGCCCTGCCGAGTCACGAATCCTGGGGCACCAGTGAAACCCAAAACCTAGGTTGTCTAAATATTAATGGTTTTAATGTCATGGCGGTATAGTAGCCAAAAGTACTTGTTATTGTCCTATCTTATTAGTATGCATGAGATTCATAACCTTGGGAAGTACAAACACCTACAATCATTCTACATTTTACACTGATTATTACTTGGTCAGTAGCAGTAGGAAAATTTTATTATCTTGTTGTTGGCATTGGAAATACTGCTATAAAAGACTGTACAGTATATTTGGATCACTAGCATGTAATCTTTAAGTAGGTAGAATTAAGTATGCACTTTTTTCATTTTTTATGAATTTACTATGAATCTCTCACCTATACAGCAATATTTTTATTTATATATTTTATATTTTATTGATATATATTTTATTTTTCAAAGATACCCCCATTCATGTTATTCAAATGTATTCTAAAATGGACAGAATGACTGTTAATTTTCTAAGAATGTAAATTCCACATTTTTAGGAAATCCCCCCCCATCTAAACCTCAAGTGTCTGTGATGACCACAGTTCTGCAGAACATGATTCTTTTTCTCAGGATTGTTGTTTTTTGTTACCTTTCTTACATTGTGGCAGTTACATTACATTTTTATGTTTTTTATATAAATATTTTTTAAAAAGTCACACAGATCACACAAAATTGATTTGATGTTACATGAATCCCTGACATTGACTACAGAAAAATAAACTCATTTAGAATTCCATCCCTTCATATAAGAGGATATAAGATGACTTAAATAAGGGATTTACTGTCAAAACTATCATGGAAATGCATAGACTGCTTTTTTTGCTGACAGATCTTCTGTTGCTGTGTATGATGAACCAGTAAAAACCTTATAGCACATTGTGTGAAAAAGGAAGTGAGCGTGATTACGTGGTGAAAGACTACATATTCTCAGTGCGCTTCTTACTTCATGACAGAGTGAGCAAACCCATTGATGAGGACCAGTGATGAAGTGCTGCATTTGCTGTGTACTGTTAATCTTATCTGTTGTACTCTGTGCCCGATCCATGATCAAATGTTCTTCAGTGGGTAAGTGGCTTTAGGGTTTTTTTACGATTATAATTTTTACCAATAAAAAATGAGTAAAATATGTGGCCACTATAATAAGGAATGTAAAGTGAAAATGTGTACTATTGGTGTAAATTAATATATTCTTCTTCTGCTTCTTCTTCTTCTTATTATTATTATTATAATTATTATTATAAGTATTCATGATGATATTAATAGTGCTATTCTAATAAACAACAACCATAATAAAAATAAGAATAAAGTTGATGTAATAATATTAATACTAATAATACAATCAAAATACTTCCTTTTTTTCTAATATTTCACTCAGTATGAATAAACTCTTTTCTTTAAACAAACTAATTACTGTTTCCTACCCAAAGCAATACATTCTCATTGGCATTTTTACAATAGCATAATCTCAGATTTACATGGGGTTTGGATAGGGCATACCCACATAGAAAGGTGCACATTACCACAGGGGCATGATTCTAGATGAGAACCTCATAAAGGTAAGTGCGTCATGGCACGTATGCTGAAACTTACTGAGGAGCCACATCAAAAGTCACTGCAATTTTAGGTGACACCCACGGTAGCTTGTAAATCCTGTGCAGGAAAAAAAAACTCACCACAATATGATGGAATATGATAAATCGTAAAATGTATTTTTTACTTTTTCTATCTATTTAGACATTTTTAATATGAAGGTTAATCATACACCGCATAGAATACGGTTGTCCTGGGAGCGGCCAGATGAACAAAAAAGCAAGCTGTGTTACAAAACCCATGTGCAGTACCGGAGCGACTGTGAAACTTCCTGGAAGGTATTTACACATCTGAGCACATTGGAAAAAAATCCCACAATTTAAATTAACTAAGAATTTGAGTCTAGTTGATTTGATTTTTATTCAGTCTGAACGTACCTTCTTGGTCTGTGTTTATTCATATTCTTTACAGAATTATACTGACATTTCAGGGTTCTCCTTTGAGCTGCCTGCTCCTGATATGAAAAAGAATTATGCTTTCCGACTAAGGGTGAAGCTAGAATGTACCAAAAATACCTGGGGAGAATGGAGTCCGATAAAATACTGGAAGAATGATACAGGTAAATGTGTCTCTGTATTTTGGCAGCTTGGCCTTCTGGTTCTATGTGTTTACAAATGGGTTAAGAGAAGCAAATTGCTGTTATATAGATGATATTATATGCTATATTTTACCTGATATGTATGTTTTGGACCCCCACACACACACACCCACACACTTTTTTTTTTTTTTAAATAGAAGCACCTTGCATAACAAAGACTTCATCACTTACTGTAAAGGATTATCTGTTGATAACGATACTGCCATTGGCGGGTTTCATGCTTGTCTATGCACTAACACATGATCGGTAAGTCTCACTGACTTTTTCAAAACAGTTCTGTAGAACTTCGGAGAGTAGCTCATAAGAACAAGGCTATTTCTTAATCTCTCTCCACAAAGGGTAAGAAGACTTGTCCTTCCTATTATTCCAGATCCAAAGCATACCCAAGAGAGAATTTTAAACATTGAACAGATTCAGGTACGGTTAAGCATTGTTAGCTGGGCTTACCAATATAACATATCATGAAATAATTGTTTAAATTGCATTTCTCTTTATCTTGAAAGTGGTGGAGCAACTTTGCACAAACATGTGAAGATTGCATGATATCAGAAATAAAGATCTTTGACAGGGAGGAGGAGAAGCTTGAAATCACCCTCTTCAAGAGTGATCTTGATGAACAACCCCCTCACACTCATCCTACTCACATAGTTCCTGGAAAGCATGATTTTGACCTTGCCACAAATAATCATATGTATTGCCTTCACTCTTTTAATACATCTGAGGACCAAATTATATCACACTGTTCAGCTACCAAACAAGGCTACATCACTCTTTAAACACGGATTAGATCAACTAAAAGAGAACGAGTCTTCTACCCCATGCTACTGTGTGACTGTTGTAAGTTTGTCTACCTATTAAATACTTTATATATAAAATACTTTATATACTGTATTTTGTCCAAACACTTTTATTCTTTACCAGTGCATATACAGAAAGCTAAAGCAGTTCTTGTGCAACTGTGTGCAACATTACTGCTGGACAAAAGAGGGCACTCTTACTTTTCTGTCGAGTTTTGAGATGGTAGAGGTGTATCAAAGGCAGTGAGGAACACACTCCTCATCACCACAGCTCACCCTAAAAGGAGGATATAGGTTAATTTGAACGCTGATTTAAAAGATTAATGTAGCTGCCTGCATAATAGATGTGTACTTTTAGTGTGATGGCATCAAAAAGCCAGGGCAGGAAAGATCTGCTTCTGCAGTGTGCTTCTTACTGCCATGATTGATGAGGAAGGAGAACAGGAAAATAAACACAAGCAAGACAGGATATTCAAACACTCATTAAGAGACACATATAACGTTAATGAATCTGGTTTAAGTCCTTAGCGATTGACCCGTGTTTACATCTCTCTTCATGCACACAGAGCAGAAACAATACCATTTTTTTGTTTGTTGTTTTGATTAAAAGATTTATATATAAATATATCAACAAATCTATCTTTTGTTTAGGGGTGTTAAATACAGACTTAAATATAGAATTTGCTGAATTTGATACTGCATGGTGACATGAACTGTGCATCTTGGCACATTTGAAGACATTAATAAGGAGCTTTCATTTAAAACACAAACGTTCATTTTTTTTTTTTACACTAGTATTTGTAAGTGTTAATGTGACCACTTTTACTGTCAGCTTTGTTAGGTAGAACAAGGACCAAAAGGATCATATTACTTGTACAGCCTTGTGAAGGCATCTGCACATGAGAGAAGATCTTTCTAAAGCAGCACAGAGATCAGATCTTTCTGATCCAGAGCAACAGAATGATAAAACGGCCTTATGTCATGCTAATTTATATATTAATACTTAATAGTATATTGATAATTTTTGCAACACCTTCTGGTGAAAACTGAAAAAGGCAATGCAGAAATACTCTATGTGAACACGTAGCGTGAAAGATGTTGAGTGCAGAATTCCATAAAAAGCCAGAGCGTGTTTTAGCAGCATTCTACAGCATTCATGCTTCATTCATCTCCATACAGAGGCTGTGCTTCCTAATCTTGTAACCCAGTTTATTTAACCACAGTGTTAACTGTAATGTCTAATCTGTTTTAATATGCTTAAATATTGTTTCTTTTGACAAACTTGAGACTAACTCTAATTGAGCTTTTAAACTCCTCAAAACTATAATGCTTCTTCAGAAAAAAAAGAAGATTTTTTAAAATCAGTGTTTCATCTTTTTCTTCGAACCAACTGCTCCATGGTGTAAACTCTCTTTGATGCACAAACCTACAGCCTCAGGGTGGATGTGATTGAGCCGAGAGGCTGTGAAGTGTTCCACTGTAAGCACCTGAGCACTAACCGAGGGGGGCATGCAAACTGTGACCACAAAATTCTTGTGAAAACAAAGAAATTATCTTGCAGTTAGGGAATTGCACAGTGAACAAAACAGCTGCGCACAAATGAGGGCGAGAAGAAAAAAGGGTTACTTAGGATAGCCATGAATAATCAGAACTGTTGTCTGGCTCTTACTTTCTGTCTTGGCAGTTTTATGTTTCAGCCTTTTTAAGCACCCCCACACTGAATAAAATAAATATTTAGACCTAATTCCGATATTCAGGACATGTGAAAAATGAAAAGTTCCATCAGGTAACCATGTTTGTTTTGAATAGGTTCCTTCCACTGCTGGCTGAAATTTTTATGCACAATGCAACTTCTTTGAGTTCAGCAAATAATGTTGTTTAATTGCTAATTTAAGTAAATTAAATATGACTTAGAGTCATGTTTCCTCAGTTACACAATTATATGACTATTTTTATAATTATATATACATAAAAGTGTAAATTTGTTCCTGGGAAATACAGAATAATCTCAGTCCCTGGTGTATTTTTGTCTAAACGTGTGTGTGAGTGTGTATGTGTGTGTGTGTGTGTGTGGGAGTGTGTGGGAGTGTGTGTGTGTGTTTGTATGTGTGTATATGTGTAAGAAAGTGTCTAGTATCACGGACGAGCAAAATCCAGCAGTTTTATATGAACACAAACACACACACACACACACACACACACACAAGCACACGCACACACACACTCGCGCACACACGCACACACACACACACATACACACACACACACACACATACACACACAGTAGATCAAACTCTTTGGAATGGCATGTTTTATTTATTGTAATGTTTTAGTAGGGGGAAGATTCATTATCATAAAGGCCCGGAGACATTCCACACAAAGAGCAAGCCGACTCATACTCTTTACCAGCCGCCTAAAGAACATGCAGGTGGAGCAGTGACTTGAGCTGCGCCATGATCGAAGACTAACTGCGGCGACATGACAGAAGTTGACAATGTCAAAGAGCCGTTGTATCTAGCAGATAAACTGTCCCTGAAGCAGACACTTACAGGAGATGTAAAACAGCACAATCTCTTTTCCATCAGCATTGTTTTTAGTTCCATCAACTTGTTTTTAATATGCTAGGTCGAGTCTGTCAGAGGCCCCAGGCAGCAAATGGTGGATGACAAACGCTACTGTTGGCAAACCCACTGGAGGCTGACCAGATTGTACCTATGCTAGACTTCTTTACAGCATTATAGTTCAAAGAAATGAGGAAATCCATTCTTTTGACATCAAGCCTGCTCTTGGGTGTGGGCGTGAAGGTGTGTAAGTGTGCAAGTGCTCTGAAAAAAAAAAAAATGATGGGGGTGTAAGATTGCTGCTTAAATGCAATCTCTACAGAGGCCTTTTTTTCTATTCAATTATTTAAATAAAAAGAGGCACTGCTATCAAAATCTTTCCTCCGTTTCTCTGAAACACACTGCTTGGGACAAATATATAATATTCATACAGTCTTTTCACTAAACAGAGGAAATTGCAAAATGTAGAAACCAGAATCACAGCTCTTTCTATTCTCCCTGCATAGCCCCGCTGAAAAGTCTCCAGTCCATATTGTACAGAATCACTCACAAAAGCTTTCTTGATAAATTTATTCCTGGCTGTTGTATTAAAATATTTTTCTCCATACTCGTCTCTCGTCTCCCATCTCTAGAGGAGGCAGCAGCAACAGCCTCCTTTATCCTGCTACTATTTAATTTTTTTTAAGCCCTAATAAAACACCCATCCTACAGGCATGTCTAAACTCTTCGCACTTTGGCACTTGATTGCATAAAAAGGTGTCACTGCCAAGCACTGTGGTAATGCCTTTAATTATGTTGAAGTCAAATAAATAAATTATTTGCTTTTCACCAGGTGAGGGTGACAGGTTTGCCAACAACTTGACAAATGGAAGAATCACTTGCAAATGAAATGTGTGAACATAAAGTACAGCGGCAGAAAGAGAGCAGACAGGGTGAGAGCTTGACAGCTGGAGTTTTATCCCCTCCTGTGTTAATAGTCTCACCTCTCGGTGCAGAATAATGCTCTGTTTGAGGAGTATGGGGTTCAAGTTGCTTCATGGCTGATTATGCTATGGCTGATCCAGTATTCATTTACCGTTATTGCTTGTGACCCCACATGCTTCTTGGGACTGTCACAATTATGTTTGCTACTCCATTTTAAGCAGCCCTCAGACTCTCAGGCATGGTCATGGAAGCAGACTCCAGACAGAAAAATTGTACAGAATCAAAACTTTTAAAGGAGTGCACACACTATCATTCATTTATATATTGTCTGCAGCAGTGGTCATCAATTCCAGTCCTGAAGGATTGGAGCAAGCACATCTTGATGATTTCCAAGCCAGTAGTTGTGCTAGAGCAACCAAGTTAGACTGGAATTGTTGACCTCTGGTTTAGCTTTAAACCAAAAGACATGGAGATCACTGATTTGGCTTCGGCATTGGAAACAAAAGAATATTCATGTAAGAGCGATTGTTGAAGTGATTATTAGTTTTTGCCACTAGCATATATGAGATGCAGTTCTCTCTGTGGAGGAGAGCAAGCTGCAGGGCAGTAGTGAGAGAACTAGCTGAGGGTGGATATTATATCCAGTGATATCCAAAGGTCAGTCTCATGATGCACTGTGTTCGTGCACAGGCATGTAGTTAATGTAAATTTGTCCCATTTCTCAGGTTATATTATGATATTTTATAGAAATATTTGTGAAGCAATATAAGTAACGGATTTGTCAGAAATATAGTTATATCAGTTTACTTTTCAAATTGTGTTCTTTTGAGCAGGACTCATTCATTTATGTACATTCATTCAAAAATCATGCCAAAATGAACACCCAAATATACCGGCCTTGTGCAAAAAATATCCATCTGCTTCATACAAGGTCTAGAAGCAGCAGAGTCTTTTACTTGATTATGTTTTCGAAATTACAAACTAAACCTGCTCATAAATGAGGTTTTAACCACATTAACTATTAATGTTGGAAACTATTTCTAAAATGTGTTCATTAAAGGTAACGCCTTAAAAAAAAGAGAGAGACAAGGAAAAAAAGGTTATGAATATTTCCAAAAGAGCAAACCCTGAGATTTCTTTCTTGACATCTCAAACATGTGACAGGCATCACATCAGCCCTGACTTGCAGTCGTCCCAAAGATGCACTCACACACACAGACAGACACACGTGCACCATTGTCTGAGGCGGATGATGCCTCTCTCTCTCCTGGTTGTGCTGGAACACTCCTGCTCACTCTGGAAGTGATGTTTGTGCGGCTGACACGTATGATCCTTTAATCTCAGGTTTAGCTTGTTGAGCATCAAATTGAAATATCCTGAACAGATGTAAAAACACATGTGAGCCTTGGCGCGCAAGCTGCACCAAGCTTTGTTTCATCTGCTGATGATTGGGAGCCTTAAGGAGATCTTTTTAAAATTTCATCACTATTCAAAAGGATAATTAATACGTACCCCCAGGCTTTGATTATGCTCCACACAGTGTGTTCGGCTGGTGTGGAGATAATGAGATGCTCATCAGGCGCTGCCGGTGCTCCCCAACAAACACGCTCATGGTTTGCATAAAAATACTTAAGATTCTGATGAGGTAGCGTTGTGAGCTGCGCACAGTCCCATTCTAATTTGGATCACAATGAAGCCGACTCAGTCTGCTGATGTGCTACATGTGCTGGGGTGCTGCCTTTACATGGAGACACCTGTCAGACTGCAAGAACGCATTCCTCTTCTTGGTAGCATGTGTCGTCACTACCTTTCGCCCTTTCCTTCCTTGGGGACGATGGAGGGTGCTAAGACGATGAGGCCAGGGTGGACACGATGGAAGTTTCAGACTGACAGGTGTCAGGGTAGATTCTAATGAGCATTGTCAGTTGGAATGATTTGGAGCAGCCATTTTCTGTTCCAGTTCTTTTCCCAGGAAAAAAAAACAACTCACCCCTGACCCTGGTGTTCCCTAAACAGCTGAGTTAAGGGCAATTATCGGGCCATTCTGTGTGACAGCTGCTGCACTCTGACTTGGTCCAGACGCTATAAAGTGGGATGTCCTAGGTTTGTAGACGATCTGAGGGGAATCATAGTGCTACATGGTCTTCTCCCTGGGGAATGATATAGAGCACGTGCAGGAGGTAATGGCTTCATCTTACTTACATCGTTTCTGTACATAGATAAGAAACATGATTCTACTAGATTAAAGGATGGCTGACTCTTTCCCTGAGTCACACCCACAGATGCCCATGTCATTCCCTAATGACACCGTAGGGAACAAATGAATAAGGAAAGAAGAGATTCACTTGTATTTAAGATGCCTTACATAGATAGGGGAGCATAATAACATTTTGTGGCCTTGCTGTTATAATAGCTCTCATTCTATTTTAACCCAAATTAAACCGTATAATGCTAAGCCTATAACTGCATTTATATACTATAATATACGTATATACTAATATATACAACATATACTATAACTGCACTTACAGTATATACTGCAATTATATACTAATTTTTTGAGACATGTCTACTTGTTTTAAACAAGATCTTAAAAAAAAGTGAGGAAGCTGCTTTCTCCTTGTACAGAAAAGGCATTCAGCATTAAATAAAAGGTAAAATATTCTGCATAAGAGAACAAGGTTAGAATGATGTACAATGCTTTTTTGTGAAAATCTCTTCATGGTTTAAAAAAAAAAAAAACCTCTCAGCATGGTGCCCAAACATACAATAAGTACCTCTGTTTGGGTAAAAGATGGGCTAATTAATTCCTGTGGGTTAAAGAATGCACATAATAGTCAATCACCAGAGACTCCAGTGAAACCCTACTACATACACACATGCATATATTGCCCCCTGCTGTGAGCTCTTTCTGTTCATGCTGCAGATGCAAGATAAAGGGGCTGGGTATGTGCTCAGGTAATCATGCAGTGCTCAGCCCTACGTGAGGAAAGGCTGGAACAACCATTGTCTACTTGACAGTTCCCAGGCCATGTGATGTAAATATAAAAATATAAAAAATGACCTCCATTGGTTGTCTATTTCTGAGAAAGACCCTGAGTGGAGACCATGAACTGTAGTCCATGCTTAAAACATGTACATATTCATGTTAAAAAGAGCTTGGAGAAGCTAAATACTAATGAAGTCAGTGACTGTGCAACAGAAGGCAGGTCCCAGCGAGACTTGCTCAGTAGCCTCTAATGATGCATACTTACTGATGTATTTATGTCAGAAATATTTAAATATTAACCATTATACACCATTGGCTCTTTTCTTCTTTTTGTGTACTTGTTCAGCCTATATGTTTCTAAACAAGTTCATGCTGCAGCTACCTACTGTATCTAACACCAACCAAAGTGGAATTGGCTCAGAAGACTGTAGTCAAGCATTAGAGCTGACATTCACAGAACGTACAAAAGACTGATTGATGTTCAAGCTCATATTTGCTAGGGGCCCCCATGGCACTGTAATGCTTTCCCTTGTTATTCTGCTGTGCTGAGCATAGAAGAAAGCCACAGCATTATCTGTATGGCTGCAGCTCTCCCAAGATGCTTCTCTATTATGCCTCTTGCAAGAGGCATCTGCGGCAGTAATCATTTTGAACTTCACAAGGGCTTTTACACGAAAATAATTCGATCCTAGCCATCTGCCCCTGTGTGATGGATACATGTGTAGAGACATGCATTTCTGACAACACCATGCCCTTTCTTCTCCAGACAGATAATAGTGTGTCAGTGTCAGTGACTGGAAGTGCTACATGCTCGTCCTTGGCTAAAGTGACATTTCAGAGGGTCTGGGGACCTGTGAGCAGTGGCAGCTTGCATTCAAGGGCTCTTCAATTCAGTTCAGTGCTTAAGATTAGTTGATATTAGCTTTGTGTAGAAGAAATAAGCATAGCACAATTCAAATGGGTTCAAATGGGCCTCTATTACACAAAGCATTCAAACAGACCTCAGGTAGTTTCCGGAAGCTGAAGCAATCTAGCAGTCATTTGCTAGCATTAGACTTGAAGGCACAATAGTAAAACTTGGGTGATGTACATATTATATACTGATTCAGCAATTTTACTCTTTGTGTCATACAGTGCAAGCCCATGTTTCACATACATTTTTTTAAAACATTGTGAAACTGAATTTTCACAGAAGTTTACTCAGTCTGAAAGATTCCAAGAAAAGCCTCTTGGTTTAGGCTAAATTGACAGTTCCACTGGTTCAAGTTTAGGTCTCTAAAACCCTCTCGCTGCACTCCTCTCAGCCTGAGTGACAAAGACTGTGCAGAGCCTCTGAGCTGTGGGCCAGATCGGCCCAATCCTTCTACCCTCCTCTCTCAAGTCAATGAGTGTCAATCAGGCCTTGGCTAGCGCTCACATTGGCAACAAGTTCCGCATCCTTAGAAAACAATTATGATTGGGCTGTTGTGAAAATTGATTCCCGGGTTGACGAGCCTGACGCGCACATTCTTCTCGGGCTGGTGGGGTCCTGCCATGGGAAGCAATTACCGCTGAATGCCAGCTGACAGCCTCATTCCAGAGTGAGTCAGGCCTGGCTTGATCCTCAGGCACTCTCTAGGCAAATTGTATCCTCACACTCATCTCAAACCTCTTACCAACTGTTGGCTTCTATCAGGAAAATAGATTGTTCCCTTTGTTCCCACAGCATGTTGGAGTACAGGATGGACATGTCGTTTCAACAGTAAGGAGCTTCTTTAATTTTAATGTCTGGAATATAAGCTGCAGCTGAGGGCTGCTGTAGTGGGTCAGAGTTAAAGCTCTAGAGTTCCAGTCATTGGACTTAGAGAAGACTGGTAGATAAGAGCTCCATGAATTTGACAGGCAACCTGTTTCTGAAGATCGAAGCACAAAATCCAGCTCCAAAATCTTCAGAAACAATACCAAGCCTTTGGTTTACAGTGAATGACTGTAGATGATAAACCTCAAAAAGAGTAGTTCTCAATTGTACATAAATAGAAAATCGTCAGATGTTTCAGCAAGGTGTAATGTGCTTCTCTAATTAAAAATAGGAATTGACAGCAGAAATATACATAATATTTTTAGTCAATATTTACCTGATTTAAAACAAGTAAACATAAACTGCCTGTCGGCCCAGTTATAATTAAACGTTTAAATTATTAAAAAGTAGTTTCTGCTGTGTCCAAAAATGGATGTGAAATGCTTCCCCAAAGGTTATAAGCATTTTAAATAAGTAGTATTTTGAACTTTTTCTGAAAAGGAAACCTAAAAGAGTCCTGACAGGGACAAAGTGAAAGAAACTTTAGGGTTCTAGATTGAGCAGTTTAGAAAAAAAAAATTAAATATTGAGTTTCTAAAGTAGTTCTTCATAAAATATCAAAGTGCACAAATAATACTGTAGAGCATGTATGATTATAAATGTTTGCAGATATTTATGTGTACTTAGTTATGCTTTATTTAATGCATTGTGAATGTTTATTAAAGCAACATCTTCAAGCCTAATTAAGTAGGAGGAAAAAAACTAATCAAATTGTAACTACAGTAATACAGGGGAAAAAAGCCTGAATTCCATGAAAGAGAGGATCCCAACCAGACCCTAACTCTTAGCTGTCAGTTTCCTTATTAATTTAATAAACACATCAAGGCACAGTTCAGTGAACCCTTTAATCACTCTAATTCATGCATAGATACTCTCTGTGGCTCCCCTTAGATTTTTTTAAGAAGCCTATTCTGAACACTGGAGAACACATAAATTAAAATATATACCGTCATTAACTAATTATCATGCAAATAAACCAGTACTAAATCACTGTTCATTTCTGCCAGAGCTTCAGCTCAATTCCCCAGCGTGTTTAAAGCTGTCCGTGGTGCAATTAGAGACGGAGAGAAAGAGAGCAAAGCAGCTCAGCACAAAGAGGCAGAAACGGCTGTCACTTATTCACTGTCAAATTAATTCAGTTTTTTCCCCCTCTTGCCATCTCAGCACCCTCGTGCGCCATGTCACCTGTCTCTCTTTCCACAGTGCTGATAATAGGTCAGAGAAAAAAGCGAACATGAAAAACAGCAACAGCGAAGAAACGACATAATGTTGTTTCATCATTACCTGACCTGTTGCTCTGCAATATGCCACTGCAAATCCTGAAAATTCACACAAGATCCTACAACGAACTCAAACTCAACAGACAATCCTCTGTTTGTAATGGACTTGGCAGGGGAAGCATTGTGTAGCTAACTGGCAAAAAAAGAAAAAACTTGAAATGATTAGCCAAATGTGGACTTGAATGCAAATTATGAATTCCAATTGACCATGTCATTTTCATATGGCAAAGATAAAATTAATTATTTAAAAAAGTTTTATTTAAAGGAAAAAAATAATTTATATTACATTACACTAATACATTACATTACATTTATATTACAACCTGCAAAGTACAATGCCATGATTGTGTAATGTTTTGCCATTCAGGATTTCTGGAAGCAGACATACATTAATAATTATGCAAAGCTTAAAAGCTATTTTTCCAGTTCTGAAATTTGCTACTGTAATGTTAAAATTATAAATCCACACAATTTAGACAATATCAATGCCTGCAACTTACATGCTACATAGGCTGTCTGAATCATTAGATATGCTGCTAAATCATACTATTACACCCCAAGAAAGTTGTGTAAAATGTCACTAATGTAATGTTTCATGAGTAAGGTTGCCAGCTCTCATTTACAAAAAACTTGATACAGCTAACTGATTGACAAATAAAAAGACTGACTGTTCTTTAAAGACTTCATTTTTTAATAACTGGGGGTTTATGCAGGCCCTACAGTCCCTTTATGTGTTTTTATATAAAAAAATTTACTTAGTTTAGCAGCAATGGCCATGATGCATATCTTGTTATACAGAAGTAAATTTTTGTACAGAGATTTTATCCTCCTTAGCTGAATCTTTTTTTGTGTGTTTAGATTAAAGGCATCAATGCATTTTATTTGCAGCATTCACATCCAATGCAGTTTTTCTCTAATGCTACACCACAATTTTTGCTTTTTAATTTTTTTCTGCATGTAGATGAATGCTTGTCTTCCTAAGTTGGCTTAAAGCAATTGATATATTTATCTTTTTCAATTCTAGTCATTAATAAACAAAATAAAATGTTTGCATTTTTTTGACCCGCTTATTACCACCATGCCTTCATATGACTCACCTCCAATTTCCATTTTATATTATTCAAATTTTATGTGATTGAATAAAATTGACATTGTGAGAAACTATCCAAAAGGACAAATTAATTAATGTTTTAGAAAAGTTGATAAATGAACAACTAAAGAGAATGATTATTATTAAAATATTTTATGAGTAACAGACAGTGCTCTTCTAGCACACTGCATTGGACCAATATTGTGGTTATTGTCGTTGACAACCAGTGAGCTGGATTGCTTTGTATGGTGTGTAGTATGCAATTTACTGTAGATGTATAAAATAGAGCTGTTTAAAATCAACTGTATAAAATAAAGAGACATTGCAAGTCATGAGAAATTGAATGTATTTATTTATCTATTTTATTTTGTTCTATTTTATCTTATTTTAAAGGGACAGGTAGCGTCCATATTAAAAGGACAAATTTCTTTTTGTCACATATAAGATCTGGACTACCATGTTAACAGACATGGACAAATATTTCACAGATGAAAACAGTTTTTTCAAAAGATATTCTCCCTCTTGTTTTATTTATTATTGTGGTGGGAGGCACTGACTAGCACATTGGTCCAAGATCTCCCATAGGTTTCCACTTAGGTTGAGATCAGGTGACTGTATATGGAATTTAAATTATAGACAAATATAGAGATACCACGTTACACAAAACTTTTAGGATTTGTGACAAATTGTTAGGACATATTTGGATTTGTCTGCTATATCCTTAGATATTAGTCAAATATTTTTGTGACCTCATACCTTTAATGCAGCAGAAGAGTGCAGCAGAAACAAAAGATGGACACCAAACTTGGCCTCATTAGCAGCCATTTTAATATAATGGTGTATTGGGATTTACCTTTTTAAAGGACCACCGATCTCTACCAACTGCCTGACAGTCAGGCATTTTTCCTACACATATGTGACAGGGACATAGCATCATCCCTCCTGTCAAAACAGTTTACCTTGGCAGTTACAGTAGGTAAGAGTAAATAATACGACTTCCTCCACTAGGTGGATGACTGACATGAGGTTTGTATGGTGACAGTGATGGGTTGTACTAAAATGGGAATATATGCTGCATAAACCAATGGTTGTTAATAGCCAAGGTAAACCGATGGACTGTTTCTTACAGTAGGTTGGAGATGAAATACAAATATATTATGGTAACCATTTGGGTTAATAGTCCTGCATATAGTCGTTCTCATATTACAGTTTTGAATCTAATATAAAGATATGGACATAAGAAAACAAGGTCAGTTCAAGGTAGTACACATGAAACTATTATTGACAATTAAGAGAGCTGATCATGCCCTCTGACAGTTTTGTCTAGTACATACATTAATAGCTTATGTAACTGAAAGCTAATGTAACACAATATGATAAAATAAGCTACTAACCAAGTTACAGGTCTCTCTCTCTCTCCATCTCTCTCTCTCTTTCTCTCTTAAGCTATAAAGTTGAAAAAATGTCCGTGAACTTACAGTCTCAGATAAGGACCTAATTGCAAAAGTTTAATCACATTTCAATTCATGCTTTATAAATTTGAAGCACATGGTACTGGTTCTCTGCAATGAAATCTAATTCAAAGAAATGCTGTAATCTAATGCTGCTCTTTTGTTTATCACAGTAAATAAGCTAAAGACAAACCAAGTAAGCAAAATATGCCTTATTATCACCACTCATATTATCATAATGACCTTATTTGCCTACAGATTGTCCCTATTAGCCTGGTTTATCACATTGGGCCGAGCGCATAATGAATGGCCAGGGTCCTATATCACACAGGGGATTCTGACATGCCTTTTATTACTTTTACACTAAACGGAACAAATGATGTGGTTGTAGTTGGGTGATTACTTACTGTATCCTTGATGTGGCAGTGAAGTGCACCATCTTTTAATATTTGATTATTGTTTTTCAATCCAATTTTTTCCAATTTATCATTTTGTCTTTTAATTTACAAGGCTTGTGACACGTTTTGTGATCTAAGTTTTTTTTTTTACAAGTGGCCCCAATAATACAATAAATTCTTTTGATGTCTAATAGTTTTGGACAAAAAATGGAAAGGAAAAAAAAAACCCTTTTGCTCCAGTTTTATCTGTATCCAAGACATTATGCTAAAATTTGGATTTTCAGATGTCATGTTAGTGATAGAGTTTATGCCTAAAATGGTTATCGGTGTAGAGTTTACTTTTTGTGAGGGCCCTGTTAATGTGGTTACAATAAATATTTATACAATATATATTTATACCTATATGCCTTCATATGGGCATTAAATCATGTTTGGCTTTACAGAAAGTAAAGTATATTGTTCTTGGTAAACAAGCAGACAAGCAGCAGCGCTGCAGGGTTTTATAGTATTAACAATGCAGATATCATTTTTGTTTGTTTGTTTTACAAACTGCAGTGTACAGTATTGTATTTCACTGTTACTGTATTCAGTTTTGTAAAACAATAAGCTTATTAAAATGGTTCAGAAACAATGCTATGAATTTTAAGCTGAAAAAAATTACTGCAAAAAGCATCTGCCTATAGTCAAGCAACAAACCAAAGAACGGTCAGAAAATGTCTGATAGCTGATTGTCTGGATTCTTTTGTCTGCTAGTTTCTTTGACAACTATAAGAAAAAAAATCAAAGGGGAATATTCATTATGATTCATTATCTTCTTCACCAAATTGCATCAAGCTTATAAAATATTTCTTTCACTTGTTCGAAGCCTTGTTAGAGCTTAAATTCAATTACTGTTCACTGTAACACACTGTCAAGTCCCTTTATCAAATCATTAGTCAGGTTTATTTCTGGGCAGAGTGCAGCTGCTTGACCAGCTTAATCATTACGAAACAGCTAAAGGTCTGCTAATGAAGCAGGAACATGATGGGCCAGTAGTTGGCTCAGGCCTGAGATTTCCGAAACTTTTACAAGATCAAAGTAGTGTGGAGCAGACCATTTTGAAAATTGTCAGCTTTAAATTAAACCCGCTGGAGACCTTACTTAAAACCTGAGGCTGTATGAGAACCTCAGTCGGGGAATGTGTGGGGGAAAGAATAGCCTCTAACCCTAGTGCAGTTAAATCTTTAAAAAAAAAAAAACTACTATAAATGATAAAAATATTAGAAAATAAATAATTATTGAAGAACCACAGAGAACATATTTAAGACACTGATAAGAATGGGTTACTTATTCCCTCTTTAAAAAAAATCTGTGCAGATGGTTTGCAATATTCCAATAGCAGCAACACAAATCCTAAGTGCTATACAACTGCAGAATTGCAAAAATATATATTTTAAAGATTCCCCAGTAGTTTGTTAACAAACTGAATTAAACTGTCAGTCATTAAAAAGTCGAATGGCTGTAATCTTTTTTTTTTTTTTTTAATAGTTTTTAAAACTAAAATCCAGCTGGATTTGGAAAACCACTTGTTAGTGAATCTAATCAGAAAAAAGGCTTCAGTTTACTAGGGAGCATAGAAATTGGACTTGGAGCAATGGTAAAAGGTAATGCGGTCTGATGAGTCCAGACTGAGTTGATTTCAGAGAGATGGGTGCATCAGGGTAAGAAAATGAAGTGTATGAAATGATGCAACCGTCATGCCTAGCGGTCACTGTACAAGCCTCTGGAGGCAGTGTTATGATCAGGGGTTGCTTCAGTTGGTCACGTCTAGGCTCAACAATATTATGTGAATGTACTGAATGACCAAGTTGTCACATTAATGAAGTTTCCTTGATGGCATGGGCCAATTTGAAATTTAGTCTGATGCTGCTAAAAATAATGCTTTAACTTTCTGCATTTTGACATTTTTTGTAATATAAATGTAACCATTGTGTAATGCTTGTGGAAATCTTAAATAAAGGTTTATTTGTTCTGTGTTTTACACTGTATTTCTTGCAAGGAAATAACTCCAATCCCTACTGCTAAATTATAACCAATTGAATATGTTGGAAATTGACTTACAGTAATTCCCATTCCTGTATTTGTACTATAGACTGCTTTTGGTGTTTGTATAAGAAAAGAAAACAAAGATGAGTGCATGAGGAAGGAACATTTTTAAAAGAATTATTGAACTATGCAACTTTCTATGGCAAACTAGCCAAAGAGACAAATACGTTTTGTATTAGGCAAATAAAGCACTTATTTGACTTTTTGGCTGTTTTTTACATAGGAAATTGCTTAGTTGCCACTTTCCAGGCTGATATTAATGCCTGAGATAAGTTGTTGACTACTATTTGAAAATTTGCAAAGAATTTTTCTCCACTAGGTGGAGAAAAGGAATACAACAGTTGTCTTTTTGTTGGCTATTTTAAATCTTACATGATTCATTTCCAAGTAAGGTATCATCTATGTAAATAAAAAATGGTCTATACATTGGTCAGAACTCGCTCTTTTAATATCTTTGTGTTTTATACACTAGAGATCCTGAAATCGGTTAAAATCAGTTTTTTGTCTGTATGTCTGTATGTCTGTCCAGCCATATTTTGCCACAGCATCACGCAAAAAAAGCATTGACAGAATTCAGTGAAACGTTTGCAATACTTGGCTATTTGGCTAAACATAAAACCTGTGTCATAAATGAAATCAAAATAAAAAAGTAGACTTGAAGTTATGAGTAGTTACAGTACATGCCAGATTACAGAAAGTATTCAGACCTCATTACATTTTTTCACTCTTTGTTATATTGCAGCCATTTGCTAAAATCATTTAAGTTCTTTTTTTTTCTCATTAATGTACACACAGCACCCCATATTGACAGAAAAACACAGAATTGTTGACAT
>JAOVVA010000051.1:13093180-13107904 GCA_028565275.1 Leiocassis micropogon
ACTAAATACTGAGCAAAGGGTCTGAATACTTAGGACCATGTGATATTTCAGTTTTTCTTTTTAATAAATCTGCAAAAATGTCAACAATTCTCTGTTTTTCTATCAATATGGGGTGCTGTGTGTACATTTATGAGGAAAAAATTTAACCTAAATGACTTTAGCAAATGGCTGCAATATAACAAAGAGTGAAAAATTGAAGTGGGTCTGAATACTTTCCGTACCCACTGTATCTTATAGTGAATCGGTTTCAAGAAAACAAACAAACGAACAATAAAATGGAACGGAGGTGCATCTTTAGAACACACATCTTCTAGTTTCAACCCCAGAGTTGCTGTCTGAGTAGTTTTTCTAAGTATATGTAGTTTATGTGATTGTTCTCTCCTTACTGCACCTGTTCTTGGACAGAAAATACAGCAGATTGATCTTGAGTTTTTTCTCCTTGTGTGTGTGTGTCATTGTGTTTCATCAGCCTGCCTACCCCAGACCAACAATCAGATGACACTGGTTCAAATCATTTGTTTCATAACATGGGTTACTAAACATCCTGTGAGAGAGCACATTCTGTTCTCTTCAGATATACTTTAACAAAATATTATTTAGTATAGTATCTGATAGGTCACAGCTGGTGTCAAGTCCTGGGTTAAGATAAATGCAGTTTCATTAGGCTGTTTATTTAACAGGTACTTTGAATGATCTACCTTGAATGGACACCCTTGACAAGGCTGAAGATTACATGGAGATTTGACATCCTATTGAGGAACTGATCAGTCAGGCTGACATAACCATGCTAACTGTAGCCTTTTAAGCTTTTGTGTGTCATTGTGTTTCATCAGCACATGCCTACCCTAGACCCACAATCAGTCAACACCAGTTCAAATAATGCATTTCATTATTTCACCAGCAGCTGTGGTTCTGGAATTAATAAGACCATGCTAAGTGTGCTAAGCTTCTTTATAGCACTGCTTTGCCTTTTCTCTTCTTCCATTCTCTTATACATTTTCTCACTTCAGGCAACATATGCATTTTCTTCAATGTGTAAATGCATTTTACTCACAATTGGTCCCTGGGCGCCACAATGGAAAGATACTCAGACACAAAACAGTTGGTTCTGCTAATATGGTAAGTCACAGCTGCTGCACAGGGGACTTGAGGGTCTTTAAGGAAAGTTTTTGAAGTTGCAAGTATGATATTTCAAGAAGCCAACTGAACTCACATAAATATGGAATGTGTTTGTTAATGCCTGCATTAATTATAAATATTCATATACTTATGCATAGTCATCATCCACTTTATTATAAACACCTGTCCATCTGCTTATTCATGCAGTTATATAATCAGCCAATCATGCCACAACCACAACTCATGCAGAAGATACAGGTATAGAAGTTCAGTTAATGTCAATGTTAATCAAACATAAGAATGAAGAAAAAGTCTTCAGAGTCTGCACAGAGTGATATGATAAACTAAAAGACATGTAGTGTGCAGAAGGTCTCCAGACTTAAACATCTTGTTGATGAGAGAGACAGAACTCACAGAAATGATATAATACCGTAACTCAAATAACCACTCTTTACAACTATGGTGAGCAGAAAAGCATCTATAAGCCAAAAACAAGAATCTGAGGCCATTATGGGCACAGACTTACTGAAATGGGACACTTCAACTGTCCATTAAGTAAATATTATGACTGAATGGTGACAACAGCTAACTTTACTTCTTTGCCATTAATACATATTTCTTGCCTGCCAAATCAAATAATATAAGAGACACAATATATTTGAATACAACAGCCGCCTCACAGCTCCAGTGTGCCAAGTTCGAGCCTGGCATTATGTGCCCATGTATGGGGAATGTTCATTCTTTCCTTCAATAAATTGCCCCTAAGATAAAAGGGTTACTGAGACTGAGTGAGACTGTTTTATTTTAAGATACCTTTTTAAAATAAAGGTATTTGACTTCATTAGTTCATTAAACTTACCTTATTGGCTTTACAATAGGCTAGGGTAACAAAGAACAAACAATAAGAACTCAAATCTTCATAAGTTAGCTGTATTTAGAGCAATGAGTTTTCAAGATTGATCCTTTGTATGGCACTCAGTTTCCTTAATTAGGTTGTATTAAAAAAGGGATCATTGGTGACTGACAGAGAATAGTTTTGACCACTGTATTGCCTGAAACTAACTTTTCATTTAAATGCTTAGTATTTTATAGAGTGGGGAGCTTTTGTGTCAGTGTGCAGTTCACATGTCAGCAAGATTGACAAGAGGAAGGACCGTGAGTCACTCATGACAGCATCACATCAGTGACCTGCACCATAGCTCTTTAAGTGTGAACTTCACCAGCTGGCTGCCTGCAGCACAGAAGAGATGTGTCATTCTAACATCCTTTGCCAAGGTACTGATGGAGCCTTTTAGGAGTGAAACTGTGGCCCAGTGAAAACACAAAGCTTGTGGCTGATGTCATTTTACAGCTGTTTGTTCAATTATGGCTTGCAATGGCTCAATTCATTTGTCTCAGTTTTTAACCTTCTCCTATAGTGAATGCATGGGTTTTCATGTTGGTGCCAGATGCCAACTGACCTTGCATGAGTGCCGTTTCAAAAAAATTGGCTTCACTCATCACATTGTTAGGTCATAGTGGTGATCTCTCCCCTTGTTGCTATTCGTCTATCAGTTGCCCTCTGACTCATGGCCAATTTTCCCTCTCTGGTATCTCAGTATTAAACAGAAAGCTTTCACAGCTGCCTATGTTTTTGCCTTTGTCATCTTAAGAGAACCCCGTGTTTAACATTCATCTTTCATCAGTAAATACTAGGGATCTTGTATGTGCACTTGTGGTTTCAGTCTTCAATCAACCAACTTTTGTGTCACTGCACATTTTCTTAATTATTGGAATGTTTCGGAGCCAGTGGCTCCTCTATTCCAAATCATATTCTTAGATTATCTTACCTAAATGTTGTTATGGATTCAAAAATAGACAACCATTTTGGACCAGCATGTATTGTCACTTGAAACCTTAAGTAAAATGGCCACAAAATTGCTTCTCCAAATCAGTATAGTTAATTATGTGCCATAGCATGGCCAATTTATAAAATAACTTTTGCTACATGAAGCACTGAGTGACAAAGTTTTATTTTTCCTCAGAAAGACCACACCACATGTCCACAGATTACCAAGAAGTTCACACAGAGTTATTGAGTCTTGACAGAGCATGCTAGCAAATCTTTACCCTTAACAGGTGTTATGTATTCAAACAGATATTACACTTACTATTGAGTGTGAACCCAAAGACTGAAAACTGTCTACTACTATGTTCAACTACTATGTTCAACTCATTATAAATATATGAATGCCCTAGACAGGAATTGTAACAAAGACCTAAATATGACATCATATTCTCTTTGGATAGACTCTACATTTGATCATGGGGCAGCTGTGATACTCTTTTGGGACTCTAAACGTCTGCTCTGTATTACTGTCAGTATTTTTTTATTTATCTTTTTAGTTTTTTGGGCTTTGGGTTTATTTATTTATTTGTGCATTAATGCATTTATGCATTTATTTGACCAGAGATACCAAGTTGATCTTATTTTTACAACAAAAGCTTTAGTTGAAGATAACAGGACATTATTATATGATAATCTCTGCACAATTGTCTGTGTCATCGTTTTTGACAAGAATGTAAAGCTTTCAAGACTTTTTCATAAAAAGAAATAGTTTCAGTTCTAGAAAGCCCTATTTACCTTGACAACAAGTTTTATTTGATAGATACACTATATGGTACACTATATGTTTAAATGTGTATTAAATGTTGTATTTGTGCCAAATGTATGTTCTGAGATGGAGAAACACTTTTTCCCCAGAATGCAGAACACTTTAAACCTTAATGCAGATAAGCTACAACAGCAGAAGGGTACATTAGATCCAACTCTTCACTCTAGCCAAGAGGCTACAGTGGGCACAGGCCTACCAAAAGTGTTCTGCTAAAGATTAGAAAAAATGTTGTCTGATCTTTTCCAAATTAGAACTGTCAAAAATCTCAGGAGGTCAGCAGTTTCTGAAATACTTAAACCATCCATATATTTAATAACATAATTATAATAGAACATAAATTGTTCCAAATCTGTTTGCACTCACATCACAAGACAAAACCATGTTTGTTCTCATGCATAATTTGATAAAGTTGCCTGACAAAGGGTTAATGGGCCAAAACAACTCAATTAAAAAAGTCAATATTTTTGGTTCTCATTATCAGAGTTGTGGACATGCTGCTAAGAACAGTGAACTCTCTAAAGTGTACCATCTGGCTTGAGTACAGACAAAAGTTTTCTTTCATATTAGATGTTTGTTTTTCTGAGAGAGTGATGCCATTAATATCAGCCTTCAGAATGACAGATTATCATCACTAGTTAATCAGTGTTATTAGGAGATAAATATCTGTAATTTAATCTGTACTGTAATTTCTTTTACATACGATTTACAAATGTACGTGATTAGGCAATTTAGCTTAGATCTCACCAGATCACAATTCCGTAGAGTTCAGAGTGTCTGGTTTCTGAAGATTACAGCAGTTAAGGCTCCTTTTGTGCCTTTATGTGAACGAGTCATTTCTTGTTGGCCAAATTTTAAAGCACTTTATATCAGACAGACTCACTTTAGGAAAGCCCACTAGTCCACCTTTCTCATTTGGAGGCAACCACTGCATACAAGAGAAATAAATGCTGTACATTAAAATTCAGTAGAAAAACTATGTGCAGTTGATAAAATAAAGCCTGGTTCTGATCAGGCATATTTAAACAACTATCAAGGATCCCTTTGTTGCTCTGCAAGCTCTCACCCCTAGGCAAGTCCTGGTTTCAAGATTCTAAAGTTATACTCCTTTATTTACAAAGTAATTTGTCGGTTAGTGTTAATTTCCTAAATGCAACATAAAAGGAGCACATTGCAAAGAGGAGGGGAGAGAAAATTTAGAGAAGAAAATCATAAAAACAGCCGAGAATCAGGCAAATTGCTTCCATGTGTGCCCTGCTGCTGAGCCCAGCAGTGCATAGTTGTTCCTGACCCTCCGAGCAGCAACCAGTTCTGTTTGAAAGGCACTGTTCTTTAATGAAGGCCTAATTTTTATTGCCACTCCATTGACTTCAAAGCAGTTTAGGTTGCCAAACATAATTCCACTGGAGGTATTTTCAGGTGCACTGCAAATAGTTCTTAAATAATTTCCCCATTAGGTGAGTTCTCCTCGAGTGCTGCACTTTTAGGAGTGAATGTTTTGACTGTTTGCTCTCCAGGCCTCTTTTTGGCCCTCTTCTTGGAGCTTAAAGGAGTCAAATGCCACTTAGTGCCTCTGTGACTTTTCAGCTGCCCGACAAGGAAGCTGTAGAGTCTCCCATGTCACTCATACTCCGCAAGGCAACAGTGAAAAGCCAACATTAGAGGATTAGAGAATTAAAATAAATCCAACCCAAAAAGCCTAATGGTCACTGCCTTATTGCACATGACCAGACTGCCACTATGAATGGGTTCTCAAAGGAGTAGCAGAATGAAATCCAACACTAAGTTTGGTCTGCTTCTGGCAGGCGTGTCTGAGTAGGTCTCCATTTCCCCAAGTTAAATGATGTACCCTTGCTTTTGTTACAATATCTTGTCCTACAAGTGTAGGATTAGCTGCATTAAGCTTTCTTATATGGGATAAATTAGTGCTGGAAGCTGCTAAGTTAGAGCTTTATTTGCACTGACAGACATGATATTAGACTTATTCTTTCTGTTAATGCTTCTGAACCAACCCAATCTGACAAATGTTAATGAATTAATCAGGGTAAATTCATAATTGCTGTACCAAATACTTACTGTTCACATTGTGGATTATAGCATACTTAATGAAAATACATAAGGTTTACTGGAAAACATGTGTTCAATTTTTTGTGTGTTTGCAATAATTGTTTATTTTCCAGTGTCATAAACATTTACTTTATTTATTTTTCAGTATCATAAACATTTACAAGACATTTTTAAAGTATTACATTTTTATCACACATAGCAAGGATATTATAATTGTATATTTCAACTTTCTCAAGATGATTATAGATTTTGAAAGGTTTCCATGTCCAAGTAATCAAAGCCTAATTTAACACAAACTAATAATAAAAAGAAGAACGCCATCAAAGTGCATGTGTTTCACATTCACTACACTCTAAATTAATTATGCGTATTTTTTGCTTCTGTGACTTGACTTAGCAATGCATTAAAAGAATTTTGCCTTAGTCAAATGCTTTATAGACAACTTTATTTTAAAAGTTTTACTTTTTGATAGGTAATAATATAGAGGAAGTGGAAGGCACATGAGCCGGAGATTTCTGGTGTGCCACAAGTACCTATTACTGGGTTTTTTTTTTCTTTCCTTTGCCCATTTTATGTGAAATATTATTGCTCTTTAATTACATTTTGTTTCAGTGCTTAATTTGTTGTAACCAAACAGTTTTGGCTAAAGGTTCACTTGCTTCATTATACATAACATTTATTGTGAATATAGGCAGAAAATCATGAATTGAAGTAGTGATGCCTGATGAATTTTTTTTTTATAACTGCTTATACATTTGCTAGCTCTTGGTCTTTTTGGAGTATACAGTAGGCTCCTAGTTGTCTCAAACTCTTAGATTAGGATGGCCATAACTCATGTAGTCTAGCCGCACACCCAGAGGTAGTGTACCAACAAAGGTTTATGTTCATGGATTTTTATTCACAGCTTAAGAAGCTTGTAGTAAAAATGTTTTTTTTAATAACGACAACACTTCTGTTATGTGTAAAGAGTGTACAGTATTAAGCAAAGATATGATGTGACATGATGGAGGCATCCAAAGTTGCCTTAACTCTTATAAATTGGTTGGGTCATGAGAAGTTAGAAGACCTCCACCAGACTCAGGTCTCTTCCACTGAAATGTGGATCTCTCTCATCAGCCCCAATAAACATTAACATTTCATTCCTGCTAAATAGAAATAGAACATTTCTCAAATCTGCAGACTGTGTGGTGCCAGTAAGGGATGAAACTGGATTCTAACCGAGTCCTCAGTATATTGCACTCGACAGAACGGCACTGAGGCAGTACTGTTTTAGAAAAAGATTTTGTTTGTACACGTCAGGCTCATGTTTAAGATCAGATCAATAACTTGAGACTGATGTTCTTCATGATTCATGACTACAGCTTCCCTAATTTCTCTGCATAAACAAATCTTAATTAATGAGTTTGTTATGAAAAGAAAGAGAACCATAGGTATCTGTTAAACACATACACACACACACACACACACAGGTCAGGTTAATGAGTTCTCTCTGTACACAGTGTGTTCTTTATGGACTCTGTGTTGGGTCAGTGTGCCTCCTTTAGGTGTCGTCAGTGTCAGCTCCTTGCTGCGTTGTCCTGGAAGGCTACTTTGCCTCCCTAGAGACTGCTGAAGCCCTTGGCGCCATTTCTTTAGCAGAGTCACAGGAAATGAGAGCTTGACCCCTACTTCAAGAGGAATTAGGGCCATCTGAGCATTTTGGGCAGTGGGAAAGCATTTATCTTTCTCGCAGCCAATGGAATTGTTTTGTCAGACATTTGAAGTATATGTATATGCAGTTTGTTTTAGGCTCTGATCTTAATCCGTACCAGAGAAACTTGGAATGTTCCCAGATGTTCTAAGTGCTGAATTATATAGCAAACGCCTTATATTCTGTGGCTTAATATAAATCACAAACACTCAACAAAGACGAAGAAATGGCAAAAGATTGTCGCTATGTTCTTGTTGCCATAATGCGGAATATAAGCAAAGTGTGGGAGCCTCTATTTCCAGGCCTATTTTGTTATCAGAAATCTTTTTCCGAATTATATTTTGGCTTAAAAAAAATTATAAGGACATAACTTATATATAAGAGGGTTCTAATATGCCGGAACAGTTTCTCTGCCTGCCTTAGGTAACCTAAAAAGATCATTCATGTGGCAGCTGCATGTAACACTTCACTAACTAAAGTATGTCTTACAGATTTTCTAATCTAGTCATAAATAATCACACACAAGGCAATTAGATTACTCTCCAATGTTCTGGCATTATATAGAGGTGGGAAAAAACTTTCCTTTTCCATTTTCTTTAACTAACCAGGCTATAGTGTAATTGCTCTCTAGTAACTTTGATACTAGTTTAAAGCTGGAACCCCACTTCTTATTAGTGGGCCTTTTTGAGTATAAGTACAAATGAGCTAATTTTAGATGGAAATCACAGACACTGAAATCTGTGTAACCCTTTATGCTATTAAATTATTAGACCTTTATTATTATTATATTATTGCTTCTAAGAATTCTTAGAAGAATTTAATTCATTTTGGGCAGCTGTAATGTTCTTAGATAATGACATTTTGGAGTGAAAAGAAAGTAATATATTATTGATAAGTCTCCCTTTTTTTTTTTTTAGGGTTGTTTGGATGTTTTGATTTCTAGTGTATGTAGCTGTTACTTTGTGGAATTCTGTAGGACAATGCACTGAATCCTTAACCTTGGATATTTATTTTAATCATATATTAAAATTTGTGTTTGTTGTTTCTGTTTCATGATCAGCATTATTTAAGTGAAAGGCATGCCTACTCAAACCACTGTCTTTGTTCACCAACCAAGATGACTGTGTAAGGAGCTTTTCCCCTAGTGAGAGAAATTGCATCGACCTGTTCTATCTATTGCTTCCATATGCAAGCAGTTATCTTTCTTGCAAATGGAAATGAGTCCCAAAATTGCAACAAATGGGTCCATGCCACTGAATGCAGATGTTCCCCCTTTTCGCACAGAGTACACATGCCTGATCAAATTAGCTTTAAGCCCTCAGTTGACAGAACAGACGTCCCTTTTAAAGCTTCCACTTGTCCCAATTTGTTTGGAGTTGAGCCTAGGTGCATCTCATGGTGCAGTAAATAAGTTTTGATCATATTAAACACCTGGCGAGCAGCCTTTCCTCAGGTTTTTTGTTGGGGTTCTCTACATCTAGCGGCCCACCAAGTTCACCCTTTCCTGACTGTAGCCGGGTGAAAGCACAGGGTTTGAAGTAAACCACCTGTTGGTAAAACAGGAGAGGGATGAAAGTAGTGGAAAGAGGCCATGGGGATCCCAACAGGTGCTTCCTCCACTCAGAAGTGGGAATGCAAAGCTATAATATATGGAAATGGGCACAAGAACCCTCTTATGTTAGCTGTTCTCAGCATAAAGTATAATGAGGATGCCTTATAAAACAGCCCTGAAGATAATTTGCTAAATTGGGTAAATGTTGCTCAAAGCCCCGTGTGTTTTAATGGCCTCCATTCAAACCAAGTCACTTGCTAATGGAGGAGACAAAATGGTCCTTAGATTGTAGATTTTACCTCACAGGGATTCTTTAATAAAGTTACTCGATTCACTTTATAGTACTTTGAAGCAGTAAATCACATCAGGCCACCATATAGCAAGGACTTGTGGACCCAAGTGTAATCCTTGTTAAGTTATTATTTCAATTATAGTCAGCATTCAAATAAGATGCCAGATTACCTAATTTAACCCCTTTACTACTAAAACCATCAGTCATCCTCATGACCTGCTGCACAGGAAGTATCTGCTCTTTTTCTCGTTCAACAGAGCTGCAACACAGAGCTCCAGCTTAATGTGCCCTCAATCCAGATCTAACAGCATGTAAGCCTATCATTTATAAATCTGTCACCCTAATACACCGACACACAAAGGTTATATACATGTACCAACCCATGCAGAATTGGAACATACAGGTGCTAACCTATTTCACTTTGGGTTTTCCTGCCTGTGGTAATGAAGAGCAGGCGAGGACTACAGCTTTAATCAGGCCTGGAGTGGAAAGCATGGAGATTTGCAGCGTGCTGAAAGGCATGCCATCCACATGGGGTTGATTAGGGGGTTAGAGTAAAATCAGTTAGGAACAATTGTTTTCCCATTCCCCTTGCTCAAGTGAAATAACTTACACACCTAGTGAAAGATGACTGACCCTAAAGCCATGAGCGCTGTGCTAGGAGAAAGCCTCTGCCCCAAACTGAGACACAAACTCTTTTATAAAGCACTCTTCATGTGACTGCCATGTTGGTTTTTGAGCCCTCTTTGAGCAGACTCTAAAGTAATGTCAATATAAATGACCTTCTATAAATGTGTTGCTTGTCTAATGTGTATATTTCTATATTTGGCTAAGGTTATAGATTTGTTGTAATCAATTTATACATTACTCTGAATAATTGTGCATTACTACACCTTGCCAGGTTTATCTTAGTGACCTTGTTTAAAAAATGAAGAAGTTTATTTCAGACACACATATTACTGTATGTTTGTAATGTAATAGCATTAAATTGCCATGGACTTAATGACTGGTGAACTGTTGGAATTAAGTTAATCTGGTATTAAACATCAGCATAAATTCACATTTGATGAATAGAGGAAACACAATCAATATGAGTTGTAATACATCATGTTAGTGTTTAAGTCAGTGCTGTTTGTGGTGGTTGATCATCTTCTGTAAACATATGGAGTCTATGTAGCAAAGTAAACACAGTGCCTAAATTCTATTTGACTTATTTATATTTTGTATCTTTATAGCCTGTCTGAATATACTGCTCTGCTAAATGTGTTACAACAGTGTCAACATTGCTGCAGTTACTCTTTTTGCTCATTTGTGAAAGCCATGAAATATATGCATGTACTGCTGAAAAAAAAAACTGGAAATATAAACAGTAATTTATAAATTCCACATGGTTTGAAGAGAATCCAGAAAAGAAAAAAGAAGAAACTACTGTCATTCTTTATATTCACTTGTAAAATTATGTGTTTCCTCAATTCCCCCTGTCTCTGCAAGGTCACTGCCCCCCCCCCCCCCACAACTCCCACAGTTGCATACCAAATAGTCTCTGGCCATTCCTGTTTACTTCCAAAGGCATAACACAACCCACACCTCACCATGCTTTTGCATGTTTTTGCATTCACCAGAGGAGCTTTTAAAACACTGTTGAACTTGTAATTGGATGTTTGCAATTTTGCAAAACTTGCCGCACACCTTAGCGATGAACTTTTTAAGGTGAACGAGGAGGGGAAAAGTGCATAATTCCATGGTAATAAAGCCCACGAAGAGATATTAAATTTAATCTAGTCAGCCGTAGCACAGAGTGAACTTTGGAAGGTCATCGGCAAGTAAATGGAAGGCATCATTTCGCATAAAACTCCCCACCTGATTTGTGACAACACCCCTTAGCATGTCTCACTGCTGACAAGTGGGCATCAGCTCCGATTACTGCTGCCCACGTCACGGGTGTCAAGCAGCTTTTCAAACCAACAGGCTTGCCGGGCCAAATGAAAGCCGGTGACAGACACATTTACTGTCATAGGACAGACTGGTGCTCTGTGGGACCCAGACCCATTAGAACTAAGAAAACGGTGCAAGAAGAAGTGAGGTGGAAGAAAAATACACTGTATTATTGTATAATTTGTGTATTCTCACAAGACGGCCAGGGACAATTATGCTCCCTATTTCCTGTGCCCCTATAGGCCTGGGCTTGGGCTGTTAAATGAGAGACGTCCTGCACCTGTAAAATTGCCACAGTTGTCTGAATTGCAGAGGGGTGGTGCAGGAGTGTGAAAATACTCTTGCCTTTAACCCCTGACCTTGGCACAGTTTCAGAGTGTTTAAAATGGTTGCCGTGGAAGAGACAGCTCTATTTAATATAACAAAATGAAATAAGGGCGGGGGAAAATGGTTGTCATGTGGTTGTCTCCTGACTGAGCTTTGACTAAAAGTAGTGTGGGCGGTGGACAAATAAACGAGTTTTCTATGTCTTTTGTATAGACCAATCACAGAAACTGTTCATCATTAGATTACATTAAAAACAGTTCATACTCCATTGACTTTCTAGTCATCAGCCTCTAAACCTTGATGTTATTCCCAGATGAGCTGCACAGTTAATCTGAGCATGCCTTTGCGCTACCAGTAGGTGCAGCTGTAGTTCAACACAGGATCAGGGAGGAGAATGGGCCGAGTCACCCACATATGAGCTCACTAAATCCCTGCAGAGACAGACTCTACAGCATTTAGTCTGATTATAAATTGCTTCCCTCATAAGCCTGAACACACACTCATTTGGGCATGATCAAAACCACTACATGTGGCACACACAACGCCAACAGTGCATGATTAGCCAATCATGGATAAATAGGTTGCAATAAATAATGGCACAGCTTTATTTAGGAGGAGTGTTCACGATCTAGAACGTGGATGTGGACTCTGTTTGTATGTTTTGGACTTGTTTTGTGTCGGTATCCAAGGTGAAGTTAACATGTGTCTAAGTAATGCTTGTTGTGTCTTCTGAGAATCCATTAGAGACCAAAGGCCTCTAGTTTTAGGGTTTGCAAGGGTACAAACCTGATCGATTATATGAGTCGGTTTATCTTTTATACCACACAGTTAATTCTACCATCTTGTTTGGTTCTTTAGCACAATTAAATTACTAACCAATAGAGATTTTAAATGATAGTTATTTTTTGAACAGTAGTTTATTTAATACACTTTGAATTAAAATGGTGGTTTGTAGTGTTTTAGGTCTGCACACTATTAAACCCAAGTACTTTTAAGAACACTGTAACACACTGCTTTAAGGGAAATCTCTTATGAAAAACCATATGTGTGTGATTATATTACTCACTTGATTGTGCAGTAGTAGATGGCTCACTGTGCGGTGTGTCAGGTGTAATGTGTGCGAGTTGCACTCTTGCTCAGTGGGTCAGAGAGAGGAAGTTGTGCAGAGGCCCACCAGGCATCTGCAGCTGCACTTCCTGTGAGTTGTGTCTGCTGAGGCCCAGTCCTGTGCTTCTGCGAATACAGCCAGCTGCCTGGAGCTAGCAGGAGTGGGCCTAACTTCACACATGATTAATATCCCCATCACTTTCTAAACGCCTGCCTGCCTGCCCAGACCAGGCCAGTGTTTGCCTTTCAGAAATTTCACTCCACTTATGAGGGTGAAGCTTTCTCACTAGCACAAAAAAGAAACATTCTTTAATTTGATAATTAGACAGCTTTTTTGGTGGGGGAGGGAAAATGATTGGCCTCATTAGCTTTCATTAAGTTGGCTTAACGTGATCAAAAGTTTTTGATCTTCTTGATTGTATTATTTTCATTATTTCGTCAAGAGTCTAAGCTCTTTCTGTCCATACATTAGGTAAAACTATAAACATCAGCTTTGTCCACTGTCATTTATTGTCCTTTTTCATTTAAATGAAAGTCAGTTCTTGTGTGCATATTCTAATTCTTTTTTAGATTTCAATTTTAATTTTTGTGAGACCACAGTTTGCCTTTAGTTGTCAAAATAATTGTACTGGGTACAAAGATACTACATCAAAATAAGTTAATTTAAAAGTTAAAGAATATAATTTCGTATATAATTTGTTTTTTATTAGCTATACATATTATTCAATAACTCTCAAAAAGTTTTCACAAGTTTTAAAATGATTGGTATTAGGCACAGCTTCACTGTGGAATTAAGCAAAGCTAAATACTGATGAGTTATGCTAAATAAGACTATAGAAAATCCTGCATTGTCATAATGCTGGTAATTTAGTTTTCTAGAAGAAAATTACTTTTACATAAAACATTATTGCTTGTAAATTAAAACTATTATTTTTTTTGTACTGAGAACCCCTATAAATTGTTTTCTTTTAATGTCTTTCTTACATCATTCCACTATTGTGCCATATAACTCCGGGCTTTCTAACAGTTTACCTGCTCATTAGATGGCTTTAATGGACCAAGTTAATGTTTTGCAAGTTTTATTTTCCAATTCCTTACTATTTTCAAGGTTCAAATTACTTTCCATTGTAATAATGTAGAAACATGGTCAAAATATTGAATAGATTATATCCAAATATAATAATATCATTTATTATTTGAGTCTTTATACTATTTACAAAAAAAAAAAAAGAGAAAGAGATAATCTGTCCTGTGCTCATGTGCACATGTAATTTCTGAAAAAGAATAAGAGAAACTGAGGAAAATAACATGCAGGCTTGAGCAGCACTAGATATTGATCCACTACTAAGCACATTGTTGTGTTAGGTCTTTTTTTTATTACTATTATTATTATTATTTTTATTTATTATATTATTTAGGCCACTATTAGTAGCCTATAGCCACTTCACGTTGCTCTGGTGTGATTCTGAGCCTCTAAGGAGAGACTTAGGCTGCCACAGCGAGGAGAGACAACAGAAATTTGTGCACAGGGCCACCTGCTGATGGAGGTCTGTCCTTTGTGTGGCTGTCTGTATAGGGTGAACGGATTCAAATTTTTATGTCCCTGAGGAGCATAGCCTTCAGGGGGACAAGCTGTCCTCAGTTTAACTGTAAAATTCAGCAATGGGGCAAGGGGCAGAGACAATGACACTATGTTGTTGTGGAGTATACCTTGGAACCTGGGGCCATATAATAAAATAATCCTATTTTAATTCCTAAAATAAGATCATAAGATCATTCATAGAATAGTCTAGTTTATTAAATATATCTTATTGTATTATGGCTTATTACTTCAGAAAGATCTTGATCTAGCCTACAATCAGTTTTGATGCGTAACATACTGTAAGGAACAACACACAACAAAGCTTGTTGTTATTGGAAAATAATCTGCCCTGGGATGGTGTGATATGTAGATTGGATGGGCATTTCAAACACTATATACATA
>JAOVVA010000051.1:13108004-13119318 GCA_028565275.1 Leiocassis micropogon
ACTTATATGTGTGTGTGTGTGTTTGTGCGTGTGTGTGTGTGTGCGTGTGTGTGTGTGTGTCTGCTACCTATATTCTGTAAAGCCTTTGTAACGGCTCTAATTTAAGGTGCTGTTAATTGGTGATTTTTGACGTGACTGTATTTTTTTATATATAAATATACATAGTAGCCTATTGTGCAAGGCCTTAGGCACATGGAAATATATGCTTTAGCCTCCAATAATAATAATAATAATAATAATAATAATAATAATAAATAAAAATTATAATAGTAAACAGTAAGGACCCTTTAGTGTCAGGTAGAATTTAGGCAGTTTCATTAGGAGCTTAGCTTTTACCGACCATCCTGCAAAACAACTGACACTTCCTCTGAGGACTCTGACTGTTGCACCTGTTTCTTTTTCTCATGCAAACCCAGCTTCCTTTTTTATGTGTAAAATATGGTCACGTATATAATATGCTGCTTTTTTTCTGGCATACCAAAACTATTAATTTTGTGGTGGAATACTAACGTTTGAAAATCAGAAATGTGTTTGTACTGACTCATTGATAAATCATAAAAAAAATCTAATCTATAACAAAATCTTTCTTAAAACCACAGGGTGCTGTATATGTCTGTGAGATATGCAAGAGTTAGTTCATGTCACCATTTACATTATGGCAGCTAAAAAGTCACTCCTACCAATGCTTTTGTGTTTTTCCTTGCTCTTTAGCGTTGATAAGAAAAAAAGGACATTACCTCTTCTGCAAGTGTTAAATAAGAACACTTATTAAATGGATTTTTTATTTTTTATTTTTTTTTTTTATTAGAAATGCAGGCCTTAAATTATCAGCAGTATCTGTTATAACTATAACTGCTGAAACTATTGTCAGAACCATGCTCGTATACACAATAAATCAACAAATTCTGATAAGAGAAATCAACAACATTATAAAAACATAATTTTAAAAGGGTTATAAAACACAAAAATGTATGTTTTGCACACTACAGGTGGTTGTAAAGCCTTTATAACCTTAGTTATTAATAAGTCTTCAATGGCATTGCTAAAGATAAAAGATAAACTATATAAAAACAAAAGACACTGTGGTGATCCTACAATGGCCACAATGGGGTATTCGGGCAAGATAGGATGCTTGTGCTTAATCCTTTATTCCCATCTGGAGTTAAGATCAGGAATTTGGGAATTGTTATTCTGTAATAGTTGTTGTTCTAAATTGGATCCTGACTGTAATCCCCATAGTTACCAAATAGATAAGACTATGCAGTTTCAGACGTTTCTGGTTTTTAACTTTTACTGGTGTCACTAACAGCATGCTAGGCCACTTACAAGGTTTCTTGCTAACTAGAATACTTTGATCAACTCCCTTATTTCAGAAAATTTGTATTTCTTTATTTTGTCTCCTGATTTCTGATGAGAGATTCAGCTGTAGGATGTGTACTGTATGAGTGTTGATCTACTGTAAGTAGCTATACTTTATATCCATGTATTTGGAATGAATGTTTGGTTTCGATTTTGCTACAGTAAGCTAAACCAAATGTTTCTGCAATAAAGACAGATTATATCATGTTTATTATAATGATCATAATCATTAATGTTGTTTGAACATTTCAGAGTTAATTCACTACTTTGTTGTGTTGAATAGTTAAAATAGCTTTATGTCTGAAAATAAATTTAGGCCTTTGTGGATAGAGTGTTATAGGACTTATTTGTCATGCTATATTTTCTGTGACACCTAATTTTAATAACAAAAAATTAAAATATTAAAATATTACATAAAAAATTGTGAAATTAATTTTGCAGTGCTTTTGATTTTTTTTTTGTTGATATGTACTCATGCACTGACATGCACTGATACAGCAGCTAAATAGGGAGCTGTAGGTTGTCAAATAGGAATAAGCGAGAAACAGAACTGTCATGTGTCCGTCATTGATTTCACCCTGTCAACTGGAAGAGCGTCATGAAACATTCCTTGGCAGATAACTGACAGCAGACTGTGACCTTCACCTGACTGTGCTGTGCCATCAAATAAAAGCACATTTTAGGGGCTCTCCAGTGCCCTCTGTATCATGTCAATAGTCTTGATCTATGACTGTACTGACACCTGTCTTGCCACATCCATTTGTGTCTGGGTTGCCAAGCTCCTCTCATGTACTTTCAACTTCGTTAGACGTGTGAAGTCTGGGATCACCAGCTTCTCCATCAGAAATGTGATGGATTGATGGAGCTGTCAGGAATGTTGTGTAAGAGTTCATACAACTTGTTGTCTGGTTAAAATAACCTGCTACAACTCCTCAGTAGCTGCTGTGAGATTTGTAGGAAGTGTTATTGCATATACAGTATATTTAATGTTTATTATACTCACCCGTAATAATATAAATGCTTAAATGATGCTTCAATAAAAGTGGACTAGTAAAAATACATAGGAGTGTCATCACCCAAAAATGATTATTATTGAAGATGATTATTATTATAATTTTATTATAATTTATTATATTATTTTTTTCTTTTCTTTCTTTTTTTTTTTTTACTGCGAGACATTCACACAAAGGAGCATGACCCTACTATATTTTTCTCCATCTCTTTAAAACTTTAAATGTGGAATACAAAAAAGCCGCTGGTTGAGCGGCTTTTATCATGAACCTAATGCTTCACTCTCTAGACTGTTAGCTTTGTGTTGGCTGCCATGTAGGCAAGACTAGTGCTTCTGTGATCTGTGATTTTAGTGGTGTCTATCATTTTAGTGGTGTATTAAATAAAGAAAACATCCAGCAATTTTTAAGGGAAAGAATGTTTAAACTTCCACTTCCACACACTGTACTGATGAGCATTTGGTCAAGACAGCCGTAGAAAATATTTAGTTTCTGTCAGTATGTTTTAGAATAATCTCGCACAGAGAAAGCCCTGAGCTGTCATAACATATTTTAATGTTTCACAAAAAAAAAAACCCTTTCTCCAATGATAATTTACAGAAGAAAGCAGTTTTTGTCTTCAAATGTCCACAGAAATAGATGAGTTGATATCATCTAGATCTTGAGGAGTTTAATGTACAATACAGGGAAATTTATTTAACTGGTGTGCTACAGTAGGTGTGACTTATGGCAGCAAAAGGAAATGGTGGCTTGGACATCTAATTTGTATTTGTTTATTTTTTCATATTGCTTATTTCTTGGCTCACTATAAAGGGTGTCTCTGATCTGAGCAATTGTTTTGTTGCCCTTGATCTATTTTCACCCCTTATTTATTCGTCTTCATTGTTAGACATGGCTTTCAGCTCCAGCGCCTGCTGTTACCCAAATGCTGAGGGCAATCTCACTGACCAGCCAGGTCACTGCCAGAACGTGCAGGCTAAATGAGAATTTTAGCGAACCAACACAATCAGGCCGCAATTAGATTCCTCTTTCATGATCTTAAAAGGAAATGCAAAGGAGATTAGATAACGCTTGGGCCATAAGGCTCATTTATCCTGCTTGGCGCTAAGTGTCTAGAGATGGCTAAATGCTTTAATTCCCTACTTGTGGAGAGCTCCTCAGGCCAACTTCAGCTATTGCCGAAGTACACTAACAGTGTTAGCGCATAACAAGGTATAAATAAGGCGCTGAGCTTATCTCCTGAAAGTTTGCCTCTGTGAGTGAATTCCTGCACACCAGTGCTCTCTGTGTGTGTTCAAATCTGTTTTTATGTGCCACTCTGTTGTTAAGGGGGCATGGCAGTTTTTGAACCCACCAAGAAAGTGCAGTTGCTGTGCCTGCGTTTTTGATTTGGAGATCGGCTCTGGCATGGTGCAGGCTACCCAGTTGACTTATCTAACTACCTCTAATAGACATACTGGAATTAGAACAGGCAGAAAGCGTCTTAAGTGGGAACCTTTGCAAGGCAGCTGCTTGCTAGTTCACAAGAATACCAATAAATGGCAGCTACATAACTTCCCTTAATCAGATTGGAGCAATCAGCTTGAAAATTTTCCCATATGGCGTGGTGAGAGAGAGAGGACTGGGGGTTACTGCAAGGACACAGGCCACTCCAAGGTTAGCATGTCTGGCTACAATTAACAACTTGCAGGAGAAACTGTTAGGATGCTTCAGGGAACTTTTTGCGTCCCAGTCAGTGGTAATTACTACGTGCAGAAATTACATGCTGTGAAAACAAAACCTATAAATCTATTCTGATTGTTTACTTCTATAATTTCCCTGTAGGCATGCTAGAAAAAAAGCAAAGTGATGAAAGAAGTTTTTGGAATTGTGTTGATTCGATACATTTTTCTGTTACCCTGTTACCCTCTTCTGTATTTCTTATAATTAAGTCACTACTTTTTACTTCAAATGTTTACCTTATTAAATACAGGTTTGGACAGGCAAACATTTTAAAATCAATTGTAACTCCAATGATCTTTATCTTATCTCAGAAAACTGTCTTAAACAATTTGAATCATTTGTCCTTGACTCATCAGCATTCACTCGCTCATGTGGTGTGAGAATTAGCAACAACATTTTATAATGCAGTAATCATACTAGTACATACTAGTTTCTTTAAGTACATTGTTGACAGAAATGTGACCTATAGCAATTTTGAGGTTCAAATGGTTTTGCCCTGCCCTATTGTAAATTTTTGGTCTAAGAAATATTACAAGTAAGAATAACATACTTTTGTGAATACATTATCATAATTAGATTAAATTGTTTTAAATTGAATACCTGAACATGAATGTATGGACTTAATATTGGATTATATTTGATATATTTGGTTAATCAATATTGCCTACATTGGATTTTGGTCTATTGTATCTACTCAACTAAAGGACTTTATTTTAATTAGCTAAATTAAATGGCAGACACTCCAGTAAGAACTCTAATTCTGACAGTCTCAGGTCTGGTGTTTAGTTTGATTTTCGTAGAAGGGAACTTTGACAAGAATGTCTGTTGCAGCCAAAAAATAACCCCTAAAAAAAAAAAAAAAAAAAACAAGCATAAAAGAAAAAGCAAGAAAATTGTTCTTTGAATATAGCCCAAGACAAACACTCACCTCCTAGGTCATTTTAGCCCAAAGTCTACAGCCAGATTTCAGTAGACCAATTCTTCAAACCATGTGTATTTGTCTGTGAAATCTCCTTGAACATGGCTGTATCAAAGAAGAGAGAAATGAGGTTTTACATAAAACAAACAAAAATGTCTCAAATGGCCAAGTCATCATTTGCTTACAATATACTGTTTGTTAGTTGTTTTATGATTAGTAAACTGTTAATGAATGGAGTTCATTACACCATAGGTTACTCAGGTTTTAAATTTTATCACAGCATAAATGTCATTGCTAAATCATAATGCAGATATCACAATAAACTCATTTCACCATTTGAGAATTGTGCTTAAACATGACACACTATAGACATTTACATGTATGCGAAAGCACATGGCAGACATATGGGTATTTAGACAAATTCTGTGGAGCTATAGAGCCAATATTTCTTCTTTGACAAACATTAAATCCTGTGGATAGTAAAGATGATAATTGAATTACAATATTAGTTATAATGGTAATAACCATAATGGCTGTTTTAAATCCAAACCATTATGCAGGCAAACAGCTCCCATCAGCTTTAATCCATGTTTCTTTCTTCAAGCTCATAGTGAAAAATCCAGATGTGGCCATTGCTATCACCCCTGGATTGCTCCTGCCTCCAAATTTATATCCAACACATGCTCACAGCTGCATTGCTTCAGAACTTTCCCTCCTCAGGCAGAAGCAGGCTAGTTTCAGAATTGATGAACTCTGTTGGAACCTTTGTGTGACTGAAACATGTACAAAAGCTCTGCTGCTTGGATTAGAGCGATTCAGTCTATTTTACTATCACGCATTACAGACATGCTGTGGAATTACAACTCCCCAACTCCATCATTAATACATGAGACTATTTCCCAGCACGTTTCATGAAAGGCAAATCAGCTCAAGGTCTACTGAAGTGCAGAGTAAACCACAACTGAGAAATTTCTCCTGTGGATGTCATGAGGAAAGTGCCATTTAAATAGCAATACATGTAACAGTCCTAAATCAATATAACTCATCAATATAAGTCAGATTTGTTTTAATTTATGTGATATGCTTATAGATGGACCTCTGGGAGTCCCAATAGCTTGGCGATCTGAACTGTGCCACTGACACATACACCAGTGTTGTTTTTATTCTTTTTCTCATTGTATGCACAAAGCTCATACAAATAAAAACAAGAAATCAATGTAACCTACAATTTTACAGCACTGATTTAAGTGGCAGAGGCAGGCCAAATCCAATAGTGCCACCAGAGCTGACAAGCTTGACATGTGTCTTACCATGTTGGCCGTCAATTATGCATGGCCCAGTGTTTCCATGGCTCTTAATTGAATCACAGCATCTCAGAGTTGTTATTTTTAATTTGTTGCATTTGATTTGTGACACAGGCACCAGGGTGTCATGAATTATGCAGACAGAGACTTTAATTGTGGGTAGTAGTAAAACAAAACTAATTGCAAATGATTAAAAATGCATTCCCTGCACAAGTTTGTTGCACGGGCCATACAGTATATCACATTTGTTGTTAGTAATGTGCATTAACTACATATAAAACCTGCTTAATGATAATTTAGCAAGTGGCCTGATGTTAGCAGACTTTTGGTTGATAATGGCAACGCTGTGAAAGTGCACAGCTTTCACATTGATTTCATGTTTTTTTTGTGTGTGTGTTTTTTTTTAAGGGAAAAAGCAGCTCTTCTCATTGAGGCACCATGACTGTTAAGGTTTATTGATCTTTTAAATAGATTTTGATCAGTGCAATTTTCAGATTATTTGACTGTGTTATGGAGAAAATGGTTTTGGGGGGGGTAGCCGATACATTCAGTTTCATTATTAAAGTACATTACCTGTGAAGATATTTCTCCCTCTGATGTAATATATAAAATATAAAAAGATATATTAAAGGCACTTTTTTCTTCCAGAAAATGAATCTGAGTGTGGTTCTGAAATGCATAAGTCATTTTATAGCTTTAGATATAAATCACTGATATCCAGTATTGCTTTTTGGTTTCATTTGGTAAAGTTACCTACTGTATTCCAACATTAAAATATGAGCGCAATGAAAACAAAAAGTTAATTGCAGTAATTGAAATGTTGAAATCTGTTCATACAGTATGTAGAAAAGTATTTGGATTGTTTATAATAATATATCTATAAGCTGATGGCAATTATAAAATAAATGTTGTTGTTGGTCTTTCGGCTGCTCCCGAAATATCCAGTCCGCACTACAACTTGGCACAGGTTTTACGCCGGATGCCCTTCCTGACGCAACCCTCCCATTTTATCCGGGCTTGGGACTGGCACTGCATCCAGTGGCTGGGAATCAAACCCGGGCCTTCCGCATGGCAGGCGAAACACCTACCACTGGGCGACCAGTGCCCTGGCAATTATAAAATAAATGCTTTGCAGTAATCCTTCCGAGTCTGAATAGTTCAGTTAAGCCTGTGGGTAGAACATAGCACCCGACAAGGTATGGTATGAACGCTCATGTCTTTTAAACCTGCATTGCTTTGGAGATGTCTGGAGCTCATTTCCACTGCTGCAAGAGAAAAAAAAGGCTTGCTTTCATGAATGTTAAATGAATTCAATAGGACATTTTAACTTTCTTTTCTTTCTTGCTTTTTTGTCAAGTAAAAACTATTAAAGCAACCCCACAGGCACTTAAAATATGAATTCACAGACTATATGTTGGGGGCAGATGTAATCCAAATGAAAAAATAAAAACATGACTGAAATCCTTCTCTTTTAGGTGGTGTACATGGGTGATTGTGATAATGGCGGCAGCTGTTATGTAGTTCTCGGTCAAACTGGTATTAACGATACTTTACTGAATTCTACATTGTTTAAAATATCCATCTTGTTAATATTGTTTTCTTTTTTTCCTGTATCTTATCAATACTGTTTGAATATTAACAAGATTATGTTAATTTTATCAGTATAAATGAATTGCTGTGGATTCACTGTAGAATCTCTTTAGTAAATTGGTCTGAATTGCCTCTACTCACTGTTCCAGGTTTGACATAAAACAAATACACTGGCGGCACTGATAGCATCCATTACTGTGGCATGGATTAATCCACAACGAAAATGACACACTAACCATATGATAGAAATGTTATGGAGCATTTACAACATATTCTGCCTTGTTTTAGCATTATCATCCATGTATATGCTGAGAAGATGAGGCAGGGATAATAGATCTCACAGTGCTTCTAAAGTCTACCTGTCAGGTAATGTTGTTTTGCCCAGCACTAAAAAGCTTTCCCTATTGTGTATGCATGTTAAGCTTAGCATGACGTGCCCTGCCAATTTAAGGAGTCCATCTTAGCATAAAAGTCTCCTCCAATAAGACCTTTCAGCCTGGCACTGTCCATATGATAAAGTAGCTTGCTAAATTTCAAGAGCATTCTCTGGAATGGTTGCAGATTCTTGTCTACTGAAATGACAATTAGAGTCACTTTCCACACAAGTTAGGTCAGATGTCCTCTGTCAGCCCCTGGGAGAAGGATATGTCCTCAGACAGAGACTAATCTGGATCCTGTTCCGATTGCATTGCACCCTCATGATCTACTCATTGACCACTCCAAATGTGAGATGGGAGATAGACATTTCAATGTTGTAGTGGTGGGAGGGGGTCTTTGGGCTATACATTGCTTTCTATTTTCTGGAATGGACCTGTCACTATGCTAGACATCTCTCTCTCTCTTATCGGCCACTTAAATATTCTCTCTCTCTCTGTTCACTTTCAGTATCGGCTCACCGCTAAAAGTTCCGTAATAAGCAACACTAGTTATATAAGCATAAGCACCCAGATGGGTCCACTGAAAATTGCTTTGCTTAGCATGTCTTATTAAGTGTGGCTGGTGTATATGTCGACACAACAAGTTGGGGGCATTCCTGTCTCAGTGATAAATCTATAGTACCCAATTAAAGAGCAGTGGATTATCTTGAATGCAGCAAATGTCAAATAAATTCTGCTTGTATGTAACAGTTTCATTGTAGTATGTTGTCCATTTTTACTATTGCATCAGATTTTGTGAAAAACAAACTGAACCAGTGGCAGGACTAAACTCCTGACATGCAGTTCTTCCTCGTAGTTTGTACACCCCTCACTCAGGTACCACCATCACTCCATTTAATTTTCCCGAAAACAAAATACTGATGTGGTTTTGTGGTATGTCATTTGGTAAAGGATTTACTAAAAGATTGAATGATTGATTGATGTGGTGTGAAATAAGAGATAAAAAGTAAACAGTTGTAATTTTTTTTTATCATTTTTGGAGAAGTATTGCCCCAGTGCAGGCTTGTCGTGCACTATCACAGCATTTCAGTAATTGCTGTCAGTCAGAGGCATAAAGGCAGCAGTTTGTGGCTGCTCAGTTGTAGTGTTTTTGTGGCTCATCTTGGATATGGTTTTTCCATGCCTCCTGAGACTCTCCTCATCCCTTTTTTGCCTTGTTTACCTCTCATTGTCAACAGTAAACATGTTCAGGGAAGAATTAAATGCCAAAGAGGCCTATCAGATACAGCATAGCAGCCACTATAATTGAAAAGATTATCTGCTGAATGCCAGCAATAATATGGGTTTGAGCTGTACATGCAAAAGAAATAACATTTGCAAATAGGGAGCTGGAACCAGATGCATTATTTTGCCCCCATGAAAAACAAAATGAAAAAAAAAAATAAACAGTAAGAGAAAGAAGAACTTTGACAGTTTTACCTTTTTTTCTGTGGCACCTGCTTGGCACATTTGTTAGAAATGTGACACCATCATTTATGTATATTTATTTCCAGGAGTTTGTAGCTGTAAGTCATCGTTGCACAATCCACATAGCTCTAAGGGACTTCTAAAATGAGCTTGTAAGTTCTTGCCAGCTCATTCACATTTTGTATGCAACCAAGACCAGCAAGTATAAAATAATTGCATATGTGTGCTCTGCATGTCTGTCTGCATCTGTCTGCATGCATGCGTGTGTGAGAGCATGTTGTGGGAGGCGCTGAGGTTAAAAGCTCCTGAACAGATCGGGGCACGTCTCTAACACATGGCTTACCTTCTGCCTAAAAAGTGTTTAATCTCCATCTTAGTGATAAGTATTGGGATTTATTCAAAATGTGATAGCCAGTGGGCCTAAATCCCTTTCCATGGTATAAAGCTGCAGGAAATTGCTCGCATTAGGGAGATATTGGTGTGAAAAGCTCTAGTGGCTCTACATTGAGATGTTATTGATCTCATGCACATCTTATTTTTTCCTAAAAGTTCCTTTTATTTAGCAGTGAAGCATGTATGCCAAAGAAAAAGTTTTAGAGGAACAATGGAATAATTAATCTTTTTAATAATCTCTATATTCTATAAAGACCAGGATGAAAAAATTAAACAATATAATGGTGCTGTCCAAAATGGAGAAAAATTGAGAACAAGTAACTGAACTATTTTTATAGCGCTTAGTGTTATATTAAGTTTCAGGGCTTAAAATTATACTAAGTGTAAACAATGGTAGTGTTACATTTGCTACAGCATTTTTAACTTGATAGGTATGCATATCAAACAGTACATTGAACAGGCTGCCTAATAAAGGCATACAATACTGAATATATTAAGTGATGTGAAATAAATTTTAAAATCTAATCAAGTCCATAGTCTTTCAACTGGAAAATGCAGATTACTATTTATCTTGAATCAGAAGAGGCTACAATATTTTTTAAATAAATATTTCCAAAGCATTGTGTTTCCACAAGCTATTAATATTTTTATGTATTACATATCTTGAGAAAATAGTGGCAATAAGCATTGACAGTAAGATTTCCACAAATCCTGAAGGTCTGGTGTGTGAGAGTACTTTATTTTTTAAGTTACAATACTGATGGCCAGAGAGCTGTCACAGTGAGGTATGCTGAATCTGCCCTATACATGTACATTGAAATTCTTCAATGATGCAGTTAATATGGAGATGCAGTTTACACAGAGATGTAAATACATTATATTTAAGTAGCCTTTCCTTGCTGATTCAGTCTGGGTTAAAGAAATCACTACAGCAATTTGGAAGCTCATATTCAGTAGAGGGGACGCAGGATTCAAAAGTACATTCAAGGCTACAGAGAGCTAACAACAAGCTAACATCAGAATCAGAAAAGCTTGTGTAATGTTAAATTTATTTTACATTTTAATAGTTTTTCTGTTTTTATATGCTGTATAGAGTACATACATATTCACACAATGTTTATTTTTACTGCAGTAAAACTCTATTAAGACCAATTAATTGCTTTCAATAAATAT
>JAOVVA010000051.1:13120688-13133500 GCA_028565275.1 Leiocassis micropogon
TTACCACTGTTGGGCCCTTGAGCAAGGCCCTTAACTCTCAACTGCTCAGATGTATAATGAGATAAAAATGTAAGTCGGTCTGGAAAAGGGCGTCTGCCAAATACCTGAATGAATGTAAATGTAAAAATCAACACAGAGGCCCCACCCCGCAACCCACAGCACCCAAAGTATCCGTTGCCAACGTCATGGTGCCAGACAGAACAGCACACTCCTAGAGACCTGCAAAGCGACGCCTCAAGGGGCCAGAACTGTCCTGGTGACACAAGGGGAACCCAAAACCTAGTATGATTGGTATATACTGGCCTCTCTCACAGAGCAAAACAAAAAAAAAAAACACACAAAAAGCAAGAAAACATGTGTTCAGCATCTGTTGTCACAGCTTAACAAAACAAATTTTCTTCTGGTTTGGCAGGGGTATAATTAATTAAAAAACTCTGGTTTCTCATATTAAATTAAAATGACATACCAACACATATTGACTGCCACAGGCAAATTAAAAAGTTTTATTGAGAGGAAACAAAAACAAAAAAGTATATATTATTGCTTAATAAGCACATTAAAATTAGTTTTGAGCTGAAAGTTTTTAAAAGCTGTAGGCACACAAGTTGTTTGACTTGGCATACACCCTTTTTATTTCAGGGTATAGTTTCCTCATTTTATGCAGCCCATAATCTTAGATGACATTTCTCTGTTTACAGGCCAAGGCCTGTGGAGATGACAGGGAAGACAGGTCATGTGATCACATTGGTTTTCTTACATTTGGAAATATTTTAATTGCTAAGTGCTGACCCGTACTTACATTAATGAGTAGCTGGAGAAATTTTGACCTTGTGGTGTGCATGAATCAATACGAAGTTAATAAAGCCAAGTTCATTGCTGCCTAACGCAAAATAAACCTGATTTGTTTACTTACCTAGGCCCTGGATATGTCAGGCCCATTATGAAATGATTTATAGACCACCGCCCAATGAAATTGTTTAAAGCAGATTAGGTGCAGGGAACGATCAGCACTAATATGACAAGCTGATGCCACATGACAGGTAACCAAGCAAACAAGTTCCTGAAATTCAGATTGAATTAGAATCCTAATAATCCTACAGGGAGTTGGAGATTAAATCAGAGGGAGGGAGAGAGGGTGTGAACTCCACGCCCCAAAAAAGCTTGCTTTGAAATGGGCGACAGGTGTGTATGTGTGTGTGTGTGTGTGTGTGCACATGTGTTTGTATAAGAGCACTATACTGTATGTATACTTGAAACTATGTTTCTTATTCATAGTTTCCTTTAAAAGACAGAAAAGACATTATTGTTCTATTGTTCTATTGTTCTTGAGGTAATAGTCATATTACTCATACTTTTGTTTTGTTCCATGGATCTTAGGGAAAATATTTTAAATTTGTATAACATACTTACAGAGAAGTGTCTAAATGCAAAGACTGGACATTTTAATGTAGAAAAGCATTAGTATTACACTGGGCAATGCTGTACCAAAGGCATTTATTGACCCATTTCTCATAAAGGCAGTGGCCCATATCAAAATGATAAAGGACTTCAGTGATAAAGTCAATATTCTCTTAGAAAAAAAAGCAGGGTTTTTTTTTTTTGCTTTGTGAAGATTATAATTGCACTATAAAAAGAAAATGGTTAAATTTTTATCTTCAGTAATATCCTTTATGATTGTTTACAAATTCTCTTATTCACTGATTTGTTTTTTCCCCCTCTGTTTTATAGAGCTTTCCTCTTTATTTGAAAATAATGAATATAAATGAGGGTTTGCACTATTCCCGGACACATTAAGAAAATTGTATACAAATTAGAATATGAATGTCTAAGCAAGGTGCATTATGTGGACATTTGAATATGCATGATAAATATTACATTACGGCAGCAACTGCAAGCAAATCTGTTTCACATTTTTAATATGTTTTTTCCCTACAAAAAACGTGATTAAAACTTCCTGTGCTCTCATTTTTATCCAAGTTTGACCCAAATGATACAATCAACCACTTTCTCTGTCTTAGTAATTAGGTTATTTACACACACCTAATTGTGTAAATATGTAATTATGGTTAATCAGAAGTCCTATTTTTGTAATGCATGCAGTATTTGTAGAATTTTATATATTAGTATCCTAATTTGTGGCATGAACACTCTTGACTGTCAAAATGAGTCAGAAAAAAGTTAGACATTGAAATTAACCACAATTTCATTCAATTAAACTGAATAAAAACTTGGTTTACCTCCAGTGGGCACCTGGTTGGTGGATAAATTGAAAAGCTTTATCTGTAAAAGAAAAAAATTATATACAACAAAACTGATGCCACATGATTGTAGCTGCACTGGCATGAATGATGTGCAGTTAAGAGTTTCACAAAGAGAAGTAAATGGAAAATTAATAAGATTGTATATTTACCACCTCAGAACATACGGCAACAATTTTAAGCATCATGTTGTAATTTTATGAGCCTTTTGTACTAAAGTCACACATCTGCATGAAATGAAAATTGCAAAGTCTATTAAAGTCCATCAAAGCCAGTGGGCATAAACTGTGTATAAGTTTCATAACGAGCATTGGAAGAGAAATACCTACAAACTACATATCTAAATAAAACATTTCTGAGGGGGGCGAATCAGAAATCCAGGTGCCTGGGACAAGTACATTATTATCTGGACTATTACTTTTCTTTTTAATACTTTTGATACTTGCCATAGTTATTTTAACAAGTGAAGAAGTGAACTCTACTCATAGCTGAAACACTGAGGGGGAAAACACTTTCTGCTACATTAGTAACTGTATTAATGCACTTAACCAGTAAACTGCCTTAACATAAATGATTACATTACATTAGCTACCAATTTTTAGCAAATGAGTACTGGGTTGTTCATTAGAGCTTTGACTTGAAAAGTGTATAAATGTAATAAACGTATATTTTCTCCACCATTTAGACAGTGTATATACATAATTTTCTCCACCGAAGAAGTCAAGTACTGGTGTACTGGTGGTCTACTAATTGCTATACAGTTTTCTAAATTAATCTAGTAAGTCAGCAGAAGTGTGCTATTTGATTATTTGGGTCACATTACTGGACAGAAAGTTTACAATTGTGACGTGGTAGTAAATATTTTCAGAAGTAACACTTTCTCTTCCTTCTGTGAAATAATGTTTGGCATACGGTTTAATATAGTAGTAAGATTGGGTTCTAATGAGGGGCCTCCAGCTCCAGACCTGCACCTCTAATGAGAGTCTGTGGCATGAAAAATCACAGGGCAAGGTAATCCAGGCACACCAACTAATCCCCCCACTCAGTCACTTACTCACTCACTCACTTACCAGCTAAGGTTTTCCAGCTTTGATGTCCTCTGCTTTTCATGTCTTCATGGCTGCAAGAACAGAGATACAGTCAGAAAAAGGCGGGGCAGATGGGATTGTGGGTTCGTCTTTATAACACGTTTTAATCATGCTAATTAATGGATAATGGGCTCAGTAATGAGCAGTATGGGGCATGTCAGATTTATATGATTATCTGAGAATGGAAGCCCCATGACAAAAGGCATGCGACACATAAAGAGGCCAATGCCACATTTTAGATTTTAGAGCTTCTTATATCCAGCCCAGAGTACGGTTTCTGAGCAGTGAGAGGCAGAGGGATGCAAAATGGGCCCAGTTCTCACATGGGACTGTGTGTAACTCATTCATATGCCTGAATGAGTTACAGTTCCACGACTGCAGGATATAAGCCCGTTATCAATTATCAATTAGACTGCACCATGATGTATTAAGCAGGTGGTATTTTTTTTTTTTTCATTATTTTAAAAGATCCAGCCAGAACATGTGGAGCACATTGAACCTCCTCTTAGTTGTTCCAGTTCTGCAAAATCTTTCTCTTATTCTGCATTTCTTCTCCACCATAAGGGATTACATATTGCAGCAGTGGAAAGAAACCCTGTGGTGATGATCATAGCATACACTTGGAAAGAAAGAAACAATCCTCTCTGCAGGCTTAAGATATCATTCACATAAAAGGTTCAAAATGTCATTATGAGTAGACCTGTATTTGACTCAGGGCAGATGAAATGAAAAGTAGTTGAAAGTATTTAGAAGCAAGTGGCTAAATTTTATGGACTTATAGTAATACAAACAGTAGTAACATATTCCAGTGGTAATAATGCATATATCGTTTTACATTTTTTTTTACATCCATTACAGCCATGAGCTGAAAATCAATTGCTATTATGTCTATTTGCTATGTACAAGGTCTTTAAAATTTCAGGAAAGCTGTTTTATACAACATATACTTTCATTGAGTATATTTTATATGCGTTTCAATGCTTGAGAGCCACATTTAACCATTTGTGGGTCACCTTCACTGAAATCCTGATGGTGCCAGATATGATTTCTGGCAATGTTAGAAAAAAGTATATACTTATAAAGTATATATCCTCATATTATAGCTCACATTTTGTTCAAAAACAGCTATTAATTGCAGTTGTTTATTGGAGGAAAATTTTGGCTGTCGGACTTTGTAGGTCTGTCTGAATTTCACATGAATACCAAATCAATTGCATTTTAAAGACATTTATTTGTTAAAAAAAGTGTGATGAAAAGATGTGCTGATGCTGGTGATGACATGGCATGGTCCCATACCAGCTATGATGCCCGTCAGCAGTAAATGACCATAGGACACCATAGAGATATTAATTGGCAGGCAACCCATGGATTTAGCTGCCTGCTACAACACCATACCTGACAGTCCACAAACTTGTCTGACTTTCAGTCATGTCCTCTCCGTCTTGCTTCATTACTTATTGATTTACAAATCAATAACATCTTTCAGAGAGCCAGTTGCTTGAACTAGATAAAAAGAAAGAGAAAGACTGATGCTGTAGAGGTTAAAAATGAGCAAAGACCTTTTAGTTACTGTTTAACTGATGCCGGGAAACAAGATTTCACCGGAAAGAGATGACACTGAGAACGATATTGCGTTTCGTCCCATACTTGACAACTAATTGAATTTTGCCACCCCAACGTTATTTCTATTAAAACGTATCTATACCATAAGAAAGCTACATTTTTTGAATGTGAGTTAATGATCTGTTCAGAAGAAGCTATTCTTTTCGAAACCCACAGGGATCTGTTGAGATTCTCATTAGGCTGGTTCTCATTGTCACCTCTAAGAGAAAAAATGTTGAATTTGCCAGGGATAGTGAGGAGAAGAACAAAAAGCCCCCATCCAGGTTCCAATCAGCAGCTCATGAAGGAGCCAGCCCAGGTCTTAATCAGTCAGTCCTTAATAGAGCTGCTCTTTAAAAGTATTATTAACCTCATCTGTCTAGATTAAGAACTAATAGCCCCCTTTCTGTGTATTGTCTTTGTAGCAGCTGGTAATGTACATATATATTAATCCACTCTCGTCGGCAAGATTGTGTTGCATGCTGAACAACGGTGCCCTTCACAAGCGAGGCAGACACAGGTTAGGAAGCCACTATTTAAATGTCAGACTTGACAGATTAAAATTATGAAATTTAAAATCGGCAAGTAGCTCTTTGTCATTGTCAAATTAAGAGCCTGGTGTGATGAGGAGCTGGAGATGGGACACTTTAATGGATTGAAAGGGAATGTGCTTTAGCAGTCTTGCTTATTGAGAAAAAAAGATTTTGCAGCTCCAAAGGTATTGAGCTGCATGTTCAATTCCTTGCTTAGCTAGGCTGTGACACAGGTGCAATTTGTATGCTGCTAAGCTTTTCCAGACCCCACAATTTAGCACTTTTATTAATCCACACAAAATACTGTGCAAAGGCCGATAAGGAATCGAATCCAGAAAACAACCATTTTAATAGAGAATGATTGGGATGTTGTATGTGAAAAATACATTTTACAGATACTATAGTCCAGGTAATTTATTACATTGCCGTTACAGATAGAATTATGTAATTTAGGTATGTTTATTATATTCATTGTTGGTAAATTACCCTAAAGCAGATGGTGAAACATTTGCCTTTTTTATAGCTTTTTTGCAGTCATTAAATAAAGATATAAAAAGTTTATGGTTTCACAGTCACTACCATAAACTTGTGATTGAATTTCTGAAACCAGACTGAATCTCATGTCATATTATTCTGAAGAACATGGTGGAGAATTACAGAGGGCAGTCGAAGGGAAAAGACCTAATGAACCTCAAGGAGCAAGGGATGAAAAAAAGGATGTTACACAGAGTTTCTAAAAAACCTTTGGTAAATTAGGAATGCTGGTTCAAAGGGTTTGCTAACCCTGTAGAAAACAAAGTCTAGATGCATTTGGGTTTGCCTGAGTTTAAGATACAGCTTTCGATAAAGCAGGGAACAAACCAGATGTAGCTTTATAGCAGCAACACTTAACAAGGATCAAAAAACAACACAGACTCAAGGTGACAAGATCCAATTAAATTTAATTTTGTCAGCTGTATTTTCATTTTACCTGACAATTTTTATTAAGCAGCCATATGGACTTAAAATGAGAAACCAAAGATAAATTATATCAGTGTAATATAGTTAGAGTATGCAGAATCCTGTATTTCTAATTTGTAGTAATTAAGTTGGGGCATGATGATTTTAATGAATTCCAATAGTGGGAAAGGAAAAATTTAGAAAGTAAAAAAAAAAATAATAAAGTAAAAATGTTTCAAATAGGACAGTGTAGGTACTTATTGCCCTGGTTATTTATACCATAGGGGGACTAGAGACTTATTCCCATGATACAGGATACAAAATTCTGCAAATGCTGCAATATAATGCAATATGCAGAATTTAAATTGCGTTGCTTAAGAAATGGTGTAGTGGTGGTGGTGCAGCAGATAGCATTCCCAGCTCACTGCTCAGGTTCAAACCTGAGCTTTTTACTGTTTCTTCAGTAAGCACTGTTTCTTAATGTTCTTTCCTTGTCTCCATGGGATTTGTCATGGTACTCCAGTTTCTTCACACCTCCTAATTTTGGATTGGCTATGCTAAATACCCCCTTGGTACCTGGCAATGGTGTCCTCCAACCTCATATTTAATTTTTCTGTTAAATTTTCTGTCTCCAGATGTATCATTTCTCTGTACAAGACAAGCAGTTACTAAAGAGAGTTAATTAAATTAAAGAATGCATTATAATTTGTCTACTTATTAGGGTGATTCTACATATTTTAAAGTTAGAGTTGTAGACAATACTAAATAAGTATCCTAGCTCAGTGTTTCTCAAGTGTAGTGTTTTTATAGCACACTGTTACTTTATAGAAAGTCTAAAAAAAATGTGTGAAGCAAAAGTCGCTGGGGACAATAGTCATCTGGAATAGAGCTTTCTTTGCATCTAAACAAAATAAACCCAACTGGATTGTTCACTGCAACCTGTTTCAAGACCTTCAATCATGTAGTCTCAACTGTCTTCATCTAATCCAAATGTGACATGACACAAGAGTTAGAGGCTGGTGTGCCAGATCGCTTTGTTGAGGTGAGTGAGTGGCATAGTAACTGGTTAGCCTCAGGTGCTGTGCTTCATACAGGTACCTAGTGTGTCTAGTGCATAAGGCATGGTTAACGACTTGCCCTGTGGTGCTGTGCTGTGTTCTCAAAGTGCACACATCATTTGTTTTCTGCCACAATGACATAGAAGGAAAGTGACTGTCTGCCTAAGATGTCACTATGGAAGTGTGAAATTACTTATAGTCCAGTACAGTCTAAATGATTATTTTGCATTTATCTGCTTGTATGATTATATTAACTTATGTCACAGAGCTGTAAATTTGTCAGAGCGCTGAAATATTAATATAATTCCTGTTAGGTTTTGTCAAGACAAATAAAATGTTCAAAGGAAAATATTTTATACCCATGAGAATTGCCTTATACAGTAGATGTACTCCAACAAATGAGCACATTTACATAGTCATTATTATTCATACATACTTTAAAACTTAAATACCTTATTCTTACATACCTTAAATCATTCCCAGATACTTTTACATGAATCTATGAACATAGCATAAAGTATTAGGGGTAGCTCAGTGGTTAAGGTATTGGCCTACGGTTTGGAAGATCTCAGGTTCAAACCCCACAACCACCAAGTTGCCACTGTTGGGCCCTTGAGCAAGGCCCTTAACCCTCAACTGCTCAGATGAATAATGAGATAAAAAATATAAGTCGCTCTGGATAAGAGCGTCTGCCAAAATGACTAAATGTATTAGTTGTTATTATGACTTTTTAGTGGCTGGTTTAAAATTTGTTTATTTGAGTTTATTTTCATGTCGAATAGAAGATATGATGATATTTGATTCTGAAGACACTTTATGATTAATTTCTTTAGTGTTTGCCCTGATTTGTTATGTAACCCAGCACTAAGTAAATGCAGTATATATAGTTTGCATAACACATTTTTCACAAATCTCACATTGATTTTAGTTGTACAGTATTAAGTGGTAAAGCACTTTCCTGGGATATCATGACAAAAATAGCAAAAATCATAACGAACAAAAATCTAATTATATATTTTTTTTATAAGAAATAAACATACCCAATTGTATATTGGAGTAATATGCCATTGCTTTACAATGCTAAAGCCAAATATTTATAATAAATGTCATCAGTAGTAACTATTGAATTTCTATATAAATAAATGTGTGTGTCTGCGGGAGTTGTAAAATTTTTAAAAAGATAAAAGTGCCGAGGTGTGTTTGATCTTAGTGCAGGGAACTGAAGCATACGCATATACTTCAGGGGTCAAACAGGTCAATGGTGACACAAGTGTGACTTTTATTTACTCTGAGTTCAGGACAGCACACACATACAGCACACTCTTAATTGATGTATGCAAAATGTGCTCCAAATCAGATGTGTGATAGATCTATTGATGGAATATTCAGGCCTGTCTCTTCATCTATGTCAACCTCTCAGTTACCTCACTCACATTTTCTCCCTGCTGTTACACCACTCTCTCTCTCTCCCTCTCTCAGTTTTTCTTTCTTGCTCCTCTGGACCTGTGCGGTCTAGGCTGAGTACCTTGCTCTGAATGGAAAATGAGGGGTTAGACACATACACGCACCTCTAGAACCTGTTGGATGTTCAGACACATGTCTCATTTGCAATGTGTTACAAGACTGTGTCATGCTCAATTACTCGGTGTCAAAGTCTCCAGAGAGCTGCTACCGACAAGTGGTTAGTACAGACAGTGGTGCTGGTGCTCATGATTACATTAGTGGATTTTGCATATGTTAATGTTGTTTGTCTTGCATTGCCTGTCTTTACCCTGTTTACATTGATGTGCCGCATGGTCCTAAAATAACTAGAGGGCTGTCAATATATCACGACCACAATTTAGAGAAAAAAAAAAGCAATTAAAGCTGCCTTTCACATAGCATCTTTCTATGTAAAATAAGATCAATTGATTTGTATTTTCTTGACTTCAGCTATCCATGCAAAGAAAAAATGAAAGCAGTTGCAAAAAAGGATCACAGCAAAAGCAGCAGTATGCAGACGCTATGCTTAGGCTCATAAATAGCACAGCTTATCCACTGCTGCTAATTGACTCACACAAGCATTAGCTGGATTAAGTTAGAGCCCAAAGTTCATTAAGCAGATAAATGCATCTCTTAGCCTGCTAAAGAGCTCCTGCACTAACTCAACCCACTGAAAATAGCACTTAACCTCAATGAGGCACAACTGGGATAGAACCCCATGCTGATTTTAATACTCTGTAGAAATTTAAGGCTTATCACACTTCACAGTTGCAGTATAATGAACAAGAGTTACCCCATTGTATCTCTACATTGGGCTCTACATTATAGATATTGGATTTAAAGATCATGTGTGATTGCAAACATTGTGTGATAAAGTTCACATATTATCCATTGAGTCATTATTTTCATTTTGAACTTGTATAACATTCTGTTGGATGCATCAAAGGATTGAAGGAGAAGCGTTCTAATCAACAGACCTTTGTTGGATACATTGCATAGAGTAGTGGTGAATTGTCTTCCGGCTATGGATAGCAAAACAGTAGGAGCTCAGAAAGTGGTAGGGAGTGCTTTCATTGTGCCACTTATACGACAAATTACCCAGACAATGGACCTCTAAAGTTGGCAGCTAATTCAATCGCTACTGTTGACTCCAGGCATTCGCTATGTTTGTCCCCAGTCGGAAATACTCCAAACTTCATCTGGGCGCAGTCAAACAAAATGAAAGGTAATATTCTTTATCTGCACTGGATAGCTTCAGATGAACTGCTCCAATATGAGTGTAAATAAGATTTAGTGATTCCATACTTCAGTTGGCCTCAACTCAAAGTGATTTGGATCAATATTGTCTGCCAGCCCAGCAGTGTGCGACAGGGCCTCTACGCCTCACAATAAGAAGGCACGGAGGCTGTATTCAAATTTCGACAGTGTCAAATTAATTCCAGTGTTATCTGAAAATTCAATTAGAAGGGAACCCCCCTCTCCCACCTCCCTTTTGTGAGTAAGAAAGTGTCTAACATCCCGATGTGACAAATTACAGTGCTCAGAGTGCATATCAAGCTGAAGTGTTGAGCCTTGCTAATCTTCCCTCTAATTCTCAATTACTGTAAAATGAAGCCATAAATCACAGGGACAGCCAGATCGATGGAAACATTGTTTTTGGAGTGATTGGCAGTCTCCCCAAAGGTTACTCTTTAAGTTGGTTTAAGGTTCCCAGTCTCAGAGGGCTGGAAGCAGCTTTGGAGGGGGGGTTGAATGGGGGGAGTGGGATGCGTGGCGGCTTTGGTGGGTGGGGGTCGAACTCAATCTATATTATTCAAGAATCGTAGTCCTTTAGGGGATACAGCAGAGGGACAGCACCAATTTTTAGCCCATCAGCCATCCAATTTTTCTCCTTTTCATACCTGCTGTAGTAAATGAGAAACAAATTAAATTTCTCCCTACTATCTCCACAGAAACCATTTAAATCCTTTTTGGAAACTAAATTGTCCCCAGACAAATCGCCCCTGGTTCTATGAAAATATACTATGGTGGTGCAACTGAAATAAATTTGTGTCACTCCAGATATGCCATTGCCTGTAATGCCATTCATTGGGGACTTGCAGAAAGGCTGAAGAGGGGAAATAAAAGTAGGGGCACTTTTGGTGAAGAACAAAAGGAGGAAGAAAGCAGGACCTGCTCTGCATGCTTGCTCCCTCCCTTTTTTGCTGCCCACCCCCCACTCACAGTGTTATTAATTTTGAACCAGAGTCTTCACATTCATGAGGCTGAGATTGAAATGTAAATGAGTCAGAGGGAGTGAGCAGTCAGCAGTGGCCCTAGCCACGCGACCAGTGTCACACTCGCACACAATACACACTCCAGAAGTTATCATTTGCACAGATTAAGAGTGCAGAACATCAATCACTACATCAGGGAAACAATGAATAAAACGGCCCAACAAGGCAGATGGAAAATCCCTGACAGAGTGAAGTGGTGCACAGGACTGTAGCTGAGTGGTGGTCCCTTGACTGTTACAAAAGTGAGCTTAGTTAGCTGGGACAATTTTTTTGCTCAGAAGATTTATATTGTATGTCCTACTTTGGGACTCTTTCCTATGTGGGTGGTTATTGGAGTATATCATGGATATTTGCAGATACTGTATACAACATTTTGAAGAAGAATGTTTTTTGACCTAAAGGGCCATAAACAATTGTTGTGTGTCACTACAATATATTCCCCATTAAGCTTAATGCTATGAAGTCACCATTTGTTTGAAAAAAAAAATTGCACAGGACATTATCATTGACAGATGTTCTGCATAATATAATACTTTGCTGTAGGACCAGACTAGATTTAAAAAAATAAAAAAAAGGCATTTGACATTAATAAATAAAACGGAGTAGTCTGGGAGATCTTTCATTTATTGAAGCTTTATGGACTGTGACAGTGAATATTACAGGATTATTGGTCATGATTGGAGGATGTATAAAGTCTTGTGTTGATTCATGAATGCTTATTACTGATGAAAGCTGGATATCTTTATGAAGCCTTTGTGATATCGTTATTCTTTTTCAAATTACTTTGTATGAGTTATGTCACCTCAGCTTCATATTAAACCCAATCAGTTGGATCACAAATGGCATCAGGTTGATAATGGCTAGGAAAATCTCTTTTTCTTAAGCACCTCCACAGCCCATAATTATTATTGTCTTTCTTTTTCCTTTTTCCTTTGTACAATCCTCATATTCTACTTTTTTTCAACACTAGAAACACAACACTAACATGCTGAAAGAGTGGTTTTGTGTCTCTGCACACATTTAAATCATGTGAACAGCATCTATGCTCAGATCTCCTGTAAGAGCCAGGAAATAAAGTTTGATGTTATAAAGTCAAATATGAAATAAAGCCCCTGAAGTTATTGAGGATGAATACCTAAGGGGAATTTATGCAGCAATAGTACTGTACCACATATTGACAGCCTGCCCAACAATATTTAATTTAAACATAAAAAAATTAAACATAATTTAAAACAGTTTTTATTTTATAATGCTTCTAAAATTATGAGGGTTTGAGGTGTTTGTATTGAAATCAAATTGTAATTGCAATCCAGACATAATTCAAATTGTCCAATCTTGCAAAATACTGTATATCAACATCGGTTCTGTATGTATAATTTTGAAGCCTTGTTGGAAAATAAGGTCAGATTGGTTTAAGCTGGCAAGAAGGCTTCAGTACCTTAATTTAGAATTCTTTACATTTAGGCATCTGGCAGACGCTCTTGTCCAGAGCGACTTACATTTTTTTTTTATCTCATTACACATCTGAGCAGTTGAGGGTTAAGGGCCTTGCTCAAGGGCCCAACAGTGGCAACTT
>JAOVVA010000051.1:13151471-13165206 GCA_028565275.1 Leiocassis micropogon
TGTCATACAGTATACATTTAGTTATGTTAATTGTGTTTAAGAGCAAAATATTTCTCACAGTCAAGGTTCAGTCGTGGCTGATAAAGACTGTGGTAGTGTTGCACTTATTTGTTGGGCAAATACTTGTAGAATTTTACAGTAATTACAGCTCAATATATGTGACTAAACTTGTCATAATGTTGAATAAACACTGTTTTTGTCCCAGACTTATCATGACTTAGTACTGATTTTTATAGCACTGCAGGGAATATTACTAGTAGTAGATGTGGATAAAAAATGTGGATCCAAGAGCTCTGTAAAAGGAGGGGAAAATGTTTTTCTCTTGCTTTTGCCTTGCCTTACTATATTAATTTTGTATGCATAATAGTGATGTCCCCACTACAACATAAATACCAGTTAATTGTGTGTATGCAAATGAGGTTACTTTAGTGATGTCCCCACTACAACATAAATACCAGTTAATTGTGTGTATGCAAATGAGGTTACTTTAGTGATGTCCCCACTACAACATAAATACCAGTTAATTGTGTGTATGCAAATGAGGCTACTTCAGTGATGTACCCACAACAATATAAATACCAGTTAATTGTGTGTATTCAAATGAGGCTACTTTAGTGATGTCCCCACAACAATATAAATACCAGTTAATTGTGTGTATGCAAATGAGGCTACTCCAGTGATGTCCCCACAACAATATAAATACCAGTTAAATTTCTGTGTATGCAAATTAGGTCCCCATAAGTGACAAGTTCTCGTTATGTCCCTATAAGGTGTTAAAAAACCAAGCACAGAAACTTTGTGATTCAAATTAAAAATTTGAGGTGATATTTGTGTTCCCGGACTTGAATTATATCTGCCTGATTTTTTTCACCTCTGTAGGACCTTGGGAAAGTGGTGTCCCCACAATACATGGGTGGGACTACTGTCCCCAGAATGTAATAATTACAAGAATGTGTGTGTGTGTGTGTGTGTGTGTGTGTGTGTGTGTGTGTGTGTTTATATATTTATACATCATCCAGTTACTTTTATGTAGCTTAAAATAAAATGTTAAACTTTTATGTTGCATAAATTATTGTTATTCTGTTATGATCTTTTTTATATATTAAATGTAGATAGACTATAAGGAAGAATGTTTTCAATAAAGATGTTCAATGCATAAACATCCTGGCTAGACTGAGTAAATTCATGGATAAAAAGCTTTAGGAAATCTGACAGAAGAGCTCCTGTTCAGAGTTATTGTAATTACACATGCTCCCCCCTTAGTGTTCCAGAGAATCATCTGAAATTAGATGCAGACTTTGCAAGACAAGTTACGTTACTATGTAAGACTCAGCACATACTAACCTTCTATGATAACTATAGATTCAGTGAGCTCTCCCTCAGTACACAAGTAACAGTAATAACAGTAACATTATTGTGAAACAGTTGTTGTAAAAAGAAACAAAAACTAGCTTTAAAAAATAGCTTTAATTTGTAAAATTTGATTGACAATTTGATTGACAATTCACACTGAAAATGCACTGTTTTTAAATTAAATATTTCTACTTTTTTTATTTGATTTCAATGACAGTTTAAAAAAACTGCCGTTAGGATGAGGATGAAATGTGTCTACATTAGGATGTAATTCCTTTGAAATCATGCTATATTTTTCTGGCTGGTAAAGATGTAGTAATGCGCATGGATCTTCATGTTGATATTTAAGTGAAATGGAGATTTTCCAGCTAATAGATATGGCATGCAAAAATGATGTGGCATATAAAAAGTAAATGCACTATAAACGTTTATTGCATTGTTATCATATGTGTTACAAAACAAAGCATGCATCATATGTATCATATTTCATGTATAATCACATGTAACTCTCCTGTATGCGAAAGTGACCCCACTATTGTTAGCACTGCGTCGGGTAGTGCTGTTTAAATTATTCAAACTACTAAAATGTACCATGCTTTCTACTGTGGGATATAATTCTCAGGTTTTCACCCGCCATCAAAATGTACTGCGGCTCTATCGAGATCTAATCTAATGATGTGCATTTTGGTGCGAGTCAAAAATCTGTCACATCAGTCTGTGGCCTATAGTGTCATGGTGGCTTAACACATAAGGAAATTGCTCACTAACAGTTCGAACACATGGGTATGCATGGATAAATTACTTCACAGGATTAATTCTGAGAAAGAGTTTTATGTCTAGCTGCACATTTCCAGAGCTAATAAGATTTGGATATGCAGGAACATGCAGCCTTGTTTACCACAAAGAGTATAACACATTTCAACCACAGCAAAAAGCAAACTCAGCACAGTGTTGCTGTGTTTGTAATCAATTAAGTGAATCATGATATAACTTTTAAAAAATCTCAGTCCACTTGGTGTACTTTTAACCGTATCCCATAGGTACAACTTGTTTCTTGTTGTTGTGCATGTAGCTGAGTGTTTATAAAAGCTTTATGCATATGATGTCAGTGTACTGTGTATAATAAAAGCTTGTTGTGTTCTTTTACATTTTTTTTAATTCAAGCAAAAACAATGTATTCCAGTCATTGTCCACATATGAGAAATACAATTTATGAAGTAAATTATGCAAACAATTTCACTAGCTTTTCATAAAGCATCCAGTTGCACTCTTTGTGACCAATATCCAAGCCAAATACTATTTTGTCCTTAAACATAACGTAAATGTGGCTCACTACTACTACTTTGATTGATGGCTTTAGCATGCTGCTAATTATTAGAGCCCAGAAAAAAAGCCGCTTTATTCTGCTCAGTCCAGCAGGCCTTGGTTAGAAGTTAGTGCCTAAATGTGAGGCCTCTATCAGTCTATCTTGATGTATGAGTGCAGGCAAACAAATTAAACATGATACAACCTCTTAGAGGGTCTTTGCTCAACAAGACGCCATTTGGACTAATTTCTCCTTGTGATTAAGACAATAAGAGCACTATGCAGCATGCTGTAATTACTCTGTGTACAGACATCTGGATTTGAGTTCCCAAGTGCAACTATCAAACAAAAGCCTGCTCATTTTAAATTGTATACAGAATTAGTGCAGTGACAGCTAGACTACTTTTGCCTTTGTCTTCACTCTTTGCTAAATCCATGCCATTCACTAGTAACAGCTGTGGTATTACTAATACCAGTTTTACTAATAACAAACACAAGTTACAAAGTGGAGAATGTCACCAAGATTCAAACCCTAAAATTATTGGATCATCCTGCAATTTAAAGAGTGCAAATGTGAATTAAATCTAAACCAACCATTGCCTTGTGGGAAATCTGATTGATCCTGTTGTAAACACTCTTTTATTATATTTATCATTGGTGCATTGCTCCAGGTGAGGAATAATAAAAATGCTTTCCAAAAAACCACATTTAATCCCTTTAATGCTTTAACCGTGTGTGTGCATGTGGTTATGTATAAAACTGATATATATCCTTTATAATAGCTTTAATTAGATTAAGAAGTTGCTTGACTGGAACATAAAAATGGTCCATAAGTTGTTGTTTTTTCTCGAAAGTACAGGTTTCTTTCATGAAACTGTCTTTATTTTGTACATTTTTAGAGATGCATAACACTTTATAAACCTTATTACAAATATTTATAATTTTATTGATAGTTTACTTGTACAAGATGTACATTCATTTTTTTATGAAACAACAGAAAAGAAAATACAAACCCAATGGCAAAACAATGTTTGGGCATGCTTCTATGTGAAATGTCAGTTATGGGATACAACAAATTTCATGGATCATCAAGAAAATTTCGACACAAAGTTTGATCATGTTCTCCATCGTCCCTGAAATGTTTGTAAACTCAGACACGCTACATTATAGTCAAACAAATGTTTGGCAATCACATGTATGTTCTAAACTGTTGCAAATGTTAACCTTTAAAAAGTGTATAAAAATAATTGCAAAGCCATGTAAAATGTACATGTGAAATTAGCCCATTCAACATTTATAAACTTTCAGATAAAATAAATAAGAGAACCTATAACCTCATTTAAAGAAACAGAAACATTCCTAAATACCCTAATGAAGTGAACAACAAAACTGTACCACAATGTATAATTTATTGTCAGAGGTAGACCTAACTAGGATCTACTAGCTCAAAGGCAGTTTATATTGAAACAAATAGAAATCTGTTACAAACAACAGGCTTGCAAACAAAGCTGTCTTTTTCCTCATAGCATTATATTTAGTTCAGTTGACAATAAAAGCTAATGACTGGCATTTGTGTCCATGTGATAAAAATATGATACACTGTTTAAAAATGTAAAAAAAAAAAATAAAAAAAAAAAGAAGAAGAAGAAGAAGAAGAAATACTATTTTAAATGCTTCTGTAGATTTAAATCCATTCATTGCGTTGCTGTTAATGTTATTGAAGGACAGTCTTTGGTGGGAAATTTTAGCCAAAAAACTTACGATGCCAAAATAATTGCCTTTAATTTGTAGAAAATCAAATGTTGCCTGGTCTACCTCAGTGGAGTGTCAAGATTCAAATGTACATATGCAAAACTATGTCTGAATACCATCAAATGTGGGAAGTTATGGCACACAAGTGCAAATGACTTAGCAACTTATCATTTACACAGCCTGGAGAAATGTGTCTGTGAAAAACAGCTAGGAATACATCAATATCAGTGCCAAAAAATTGTTGTTTGTTTATTAGCAAACATCAACTGCTATTTTTTTTTTCATATTTACAGTATTGCACTTAACTGCACATAATTGCATTTCAGTTAAACTGATGTTTCCTTAATACCTTAAATTATAAAATTGCAGTGACCCTTTTATTATTTTGTCATTCCAATATATTTTGACAAAACCCCAATTTTGCCCTCATATAGAAGTAGTATTTCTTGCAGTAAGGATTGTAAACTCCTTGATACAAGACCTGAAGTGCAAAAGCTAGTTTCACTTCTATTCCCAATACACGTAGCAAAAAACAAAAAAAAGAGAGAGCCAAAATGATGGAAAATGAAAGCTATGAAAGCTGAAGTCCTTCAAACCCATGCCCAGAGGAAATATACAGCACTTAAATTTTTATTTACTATGTATAGTGTTTCCTTCAAAAACTGTAAGAATAAGCAAGAGAAATTCAATTTTCATGATTGTACTCTTGGTGTGAGTGCTGCTTTCGATCTCTGTCCATTGTGGATTTAAAAAATAAAACCTATATATAAACTAGGTGCGTGGTAATATGATGGAAGGTTGTCATAGCAGGGTGAATGTCAGTTACAATGGAGGCCCTCCCCATTAGAAATATCCTTCATTTTAACACATGCTCTTGGCAGCAGCACAAACACAGTGGGTGGAGACAAATATGGTCGTTGCTTTTTTTCTCTGTGTGTGGCTGACAATCCAAACTTTCGAGTATTGAGGCTCTCATTCTGAGATTACAGACCAAGCTCTAGCTTCCCTCTGTCACTCTGAGTCTGCCTTTTGCTTTGCTCATTTTTTAAGAGTCGCCACTCTTAATCGCTGGGTTTCAGACAGACATCCAGATATTTTTGTATGGTCCTGGGGCTGTGATCTGGGCCTGGAAAGGGCTGAGCCAGTGGCCTCCAAGCAGTCCTGCCTGTTGGGCGAAAAGTAAAAGGTGACTTCATTGGTATTTAATTACCTTTTTCTAAAAGTGGTGTGTTTTGGCAGCTGGTTTTTGTGACATTTTTTTATGTTCCCTTTACCCCCCCAAGCCCTCCCATGCTCTCTCACTCTCACTTTCTTTTCTCAGTACATTTTCTCTCTCTCTCTTTAGTTTTTATTTTGTTTTTGTTTTAACTGTGAGTGTCATGGCCTTTTTCACAGGCACAGTCTTGTGTGAGAAACAATTATCAGTTCAGAGCAGCAGAGACGCCCATGGGGGTCAGAGTCCAAGCGCCTCCGCGTGTTTTCTTGCCTTGAGTCGCAGGTCAGCGATGCTGGAGTTCTTGCTGTTGCTCTTGGCAGCCGCTGCTACAGCAGCCGCTGCCGAGGCTGAGTCTGCCAGTGAGGCGATTGGTAGTCCGAACGGTGGAGGAGGGAACATCAGGTAGGGTGCATGTGCTGCCAGGTGGGGGTGTAGGTGAGGATGTGAGTGGGTCACCCCCTCCAGCTGGAGCTGCGCTTGGACCTGTGAACCAGGAGGAATACAAATGCAGCATTACTACGTTGCAGGTCTAAGCCTGAGGAGAGACTGGGATCTAGTTACAGGCTTGGGCACACCATGCTTCCCCCTGCATTTCTCTAAATGCTTCCACTAACTGCATGTTTTCACTGAAAATAGGCCAGGGCTAACTCTCACTTCTTTTTCATCTGCGTTTACATTGTTGAATTATGTAGTGTGCCCAGCCAGCTTACTACTCAAAGAAATCTGATCATTTGAAAATATCTGTCCATTAGTAGGATTCATGAAACTTTGCAATCATGCATGCAAGGTTTTGTAATTATGCATTCAACTGCATGAATAAACTATTTTGCTCACAAATACGGCTATACATATTCATTCAGATGTAGGCAAAAGGAAAATAGGTACAAGCAGCCAGGATAAAATATAATGTTTCATATTTCAACAATTTTTGTAATATAATAAGGTGAAAATTATACATCACTCGGTTTTGCTTTATTCTTCCACCAATCGATCTAATTTTGTATGAGTATCATATAAACCTTAGTCTTCTGTTAAGACATCCAAATAAAACAAAGCACGTTTCTTGCTGTATATTTTTCATGCTGGGTTTGCACATGGAAAAGATAATTTTGGTGTTTTTTTTGTTTTTTTTTAACATCCCTGATATTTTGGTAAGATATGAATAAAATAAACATAGCAGCATTAAACTGCACCACTATTCCTCATTCCCTAACACCAGCTCTTCTACAGACACTGAAAGTGAAAAAGCATGCAGCGCGCGCTTCCGTCACTCCGGTCAGTACTGCGCTATAGCAGCGCTCGCGCCGTCTTGACAACAGGTGGCGGACATTTTGCTATAAAGTAGGTGGCGCCAGTTTTTGTCCTCATCTCTCCGTGCTGGTGTTATGGTGTCGGTATTCAGGTCTCACTCCTCCTGCCCTGCCAGTGCCGCTCACAGCCAATATCCGTCTGTGCTATATTTCTCCCCAGCGTAAGCTCTTTAATCTGGCCGCACCGTTAGCTTAATGAGCGCTGCTTTTATTTCTGCCTGACTGACGCACACACGCTTCCAAAACACACACTGGATCAAATGTCTCCCGGTCTCTCTAATCTCACTTTCCTCTCATCGAGGCTCAGAGTTGAAAAGGACGTTCGGGTCTGACATGGGCCCTGGTTTGCGACCCCCTCAGCATACAAACCTTTCGACAACGCGATCCGCCATTACTCTAAAACAGTCAACGTGCACATGGTGTTTAGCCCTTAAGCCAGCAGTGTGTCCAGTGTTTTGTTTTTAACGCCAGACCTGCCAATTGACTGATGAGGTGGATCAGGGATGTATTAGCAGCGAAATCGGAAACCTGCGCTGAACTTTAGACATAGAGGACCATAAATGGGCATCGACCCCATCCAAAACCCCACATTACCCTCCCAAACAGCATGACAAAATAATCTTCTTCATATAGTAACGCATGCTCATCTGCTATTTTTACACATTTATTTTTGGAAGGATTAGGATATGGTGCACAGGCTCCAAGAAGATCTGGAGGTCGACGATATATGGATCATGTGAGCTTCCTCTTACAGTCTTGAAACCTTAACTTAGCCAAAAGTTTGTCGTTTAATTGTATCAGTTTACAGCGCAACTTGTTCAGATAGAAACAGACAGAAGGTTTTGGTCAAACTGATGTTCATACCTGTTGAAATGGCATTCTCAGGGCGCCCATGTTAACGTAGGGAGCGACTCTGCATGCGTCCAAGTGACTAGCGGAGCCCAAAATCACACCTGCGAGGATACAGCACACACAGTAAGCAAGTTAGATGCTGATGGTGCTATCATTTCTTGATGCATAAATCTGTAATTTTCAGCAGACACATTAGACAAAATATAATTTGTGCAATTGTAGGAAACAATAAAAATCATCTTTACCATCTCTTTTGCCTGCACCAAAACCCTAAGCTTATACACAAACCAACCTTCTTTAGTGCTTATTCTCTTATTTTCATATTATTAATAATATTCTCCCATTTACCTTTGTGCATCTGATTTTCTTGTTTTCGGCACTTTGCTCTTCTGTTTTGAAACCATACCTGAAACATAAATGACAGTGAATTAACCTGGCTTGTACCCTATTCAAATTACATATAACACCAAAAATATTTAGGGCCGTATTCCTCATCGTTTGGCATTTGACCACATGAAATAATCTATATATGCCGATTTATATAATAAAAACAATTACCCCTTTGTAGAAGATCAAATGTGATAAGTATCCCTAAAGATTATCTAGTGGAAGACATACAAATGATTCGTGAAAATAGCTACAATATAACGTTTGTTTTTGTTTTTTTACTGAAATACATTTACTGTCAGTCTTAAACTGTGTAAATCAGTGTACTAGTATTATTATTAATAATAATAATAATAATAATAATAATAATAATAATAATAATAATGAGGAAGGCCTGACCGAAATGAATGTGACCTGTTCAATGCTCTTTTAAAGGACCATCTCCTTATAGAATACAGCCAATTGTTTTACACATAGCTTGTTGGTGTTTTTATAGTCGCGTTGTCAAAATTAGTGATTACCGAGTTCTTAAACAACCAAGGTAAATAAATACTACAGTCAAGACAGAAACAGGAAGTGTGGTAATTTAGCTTACACAGTTTACCGAGCTTTTTAGAAACAGAAATTGCGCACAAGTGGGGGTCAAGAATGTGTAAATGGTATTTTCGATAATGAGATGAACAAAATCAGCGAAGTGGGCTAAACGCAGCTGTGTTTTCAGAGTGATGCAGCCTACACACACTGCCCAGTGCATTATAACTAATGATCTCATTTAATGACTATTACAATTTCAGACGTTCAAAAGGTCTAGGTCAGCTTCGCTCCTACTTTGTTCTGTTTTAACGTGATTATTATTATTATTATTATTATTATTATTATTATTATTATTGGTGTATTAGTATTCTTGATGTAGTAGCTTTCGTCTTCACTTTTTGTTTAATAATATGTGCTTTATGTAATATTGAAAACAAATCAATTTTCTATTCGAAATCAATTCTAATTATCCATCAGTATGCTAACGGACGTGAATAACACTGGTTCAGACAGTTATTTCTTCATTAAGGGCCACTCAATGATGCATTTCGCAAATACCCTAATCCGATTTCCTTTTGATTTTTATTAGAGACAGTGAATAATGACATTTAATTTAGCTCTGCACCAGGAACCGAAAGATATTAGTTGTAATTGAATTACTGCCTTCTCTTCACCAAGGTCTCATAACTTTCAATTAGATTCCTGACAGCTGCTCGGTGTGAGGTTTCTGTATAACACTTCAGTAACAGGTTAATATCGGCTATCTACCTCGTGTCTTACAATTTCAACACCAGCGTTTAAGCTGAAATCAATTTTGTTCCCATGCTGCAAGAGATATTGCGCGTCTGTTGTCTATATTCTGGTGCAACCAGTATCTGGTGCCAAAATATGTAAAGAGCACATTCTTAAATGCACTGCTGTTTTTATGTAAATAGGCCACGGTACTGGTAGATTGGTTTATATGAGTGAGCATGCTTAATATGATTTGGCCTGTGTCTCTGAAAGGACACTTTAAAAAAAAAAAAGAAAAAGATTGGCCAAGCTGTGGCCTAGGCGGAGAAGCTGCTACTGTTTGCCGGAGCAAAGCTGAGCCCCAGCACCAGACACTGCCCAATTGGATTATTTCTAATAAATTTTTATGGGAACAGTATATCAAGCCAATGCTAGATATTACAAAGATAACGCTGGAGAAAATGAGGTGTGTGACATAAGAAGGTGTCCCCTGCAGCAGCAGCAGTTCAATCTCTTCATTAATTTTAATGATGTGGTTAGATCTTTCCGCAGCACATAAGCAAGTTTACCTCTGATCGCTGGTGCTGCTGGAACTAAAGGAGCTATTTCATTCAGTCCTGCAAGTCAAACTCCCCCAAATTGACAACTTGCTTTTTAATTTCATAAATAGGTAAACTAATTTTTAATGTTCTCATTCTGCTGTACGATTACGACCTTCTATAATTATTAAACCAAATATTAGTTTTATTTCAACTAGTCTAGCCTATACTTTATTGGACTAACTTCTTCATATAGCATGTACATTTTGTAATTGCAGGAAATTTCTAGTGTAATTATTTAAGGTTTTGTCCTAAATCCTTCTTCAGGTCGACATATTAACATGGATTACACTCTATATTACGTTTGTTACCAAATACGTTAGGCTATTCTTGGACGACAGGGGAGAATAATAAAAAGAAGAAGAAGAAGAATATTAATAGGCTACATTTTCCGTAAAATCATACGATGTCGATTTATTCATATTTATAATGTATATTTATAATGTCGATTTACAATGTGTGCAATGATTATTATTATTACTATTACTATTATTATTATTGTTGTTGTTGTTGTTGTTGTTACTTTTTGTGTTTGTGACTGTTGTTTCATATACATGCGTAAAGTAATCCTAGTAATAGTAATAATTAGTAGTAATAATAGTTGTTACGGGTAGTATTAGTAGTACAGTAAACTGTGAGATTTGTCTTCTAGAGGAACATAGACAGATTAGACTTGAATCATTTGTGAGCAACGGTGGTGCGTATAAATCAATAAGTCTACTGAAGAGGTTTCTTTTCTTCCTCCATTGCTCCAGGGTCTAAGAATTACAAATGTATGTTACAGTTATAATATTGTCCTAAGGTAATGCATAAAAGAGTATTTAATCGGGATAGACTGACGCTTTGTGTAAGGTTGTTTTATAAAAACCAGTCCTGAGAGGACATTTATTATGTTTTCAGCTGGGTTTAGTGTTAATCGGCATGCTAAAAATAACCTTGGCCAGCTAAATGTTTCCACCGTGCCTCTAGAATGTGTCTATGCCTAAATGTCCTTAAATAGTTTTATTTTGTTTGGGTCTCTAACAGCACTGGGAAGAGCTCTTACCTGAACCCTGGCCTCGGAGAGTCCCAGTCTTTGGCTCAGCTCTTCTCGCATGAACGCGTCCGGGTAATGTGTCTCATCAAACAAGCGCTCCAGTTCATTCAGTTGCTCTAAGGTAAAATTTGTCCTGCTCCGTCTCTGTTTCAGTTTACCCTGGGCGTCCTCGTCCTCTGATTTCACCTCTTCTTTCTTTTCTTTGCATTCATAAATCCCTACGAAAAAAAGCAAAACTCATGACTACAAGCTGCCTCTTACAGCTGCATTTGGGCTATGCTTAAACAGTTTACCCTGTCAGTGTGATAAATATACAGAGCAGTTTCCATCAAGCAACAACAACACAGCGCTCTGAGCAAAACATGTACTGCCAAAGAAGGCTTGTTTATTGCCTACAATCTTCTAAAGTATCGAAAACTTTGACAAAAAGGAAAGTGTTTTTAGGCACTTTGGCCTCAAATTACAGACATAACAGTCACAAATAGATGTTTAATTACATTTATTAAAGATTTAAGAATATTTAAAATACTTTTAAATAGAACAATTGTTTTATATATAAATTGTGTATGTAATTATTATAAATTATCACTCAGACTACTCGATAAACAGAACTTTACAAGAGCTTCATACATTGTACAAAACAGCTGAAAATTTGATTTCTGATGGCGCAAAACGATAATTATTCCGCAAAAAATCCTGTCCAAAATCGACACAAAAATACATTGACACCTGAATATAATACTGTTTTTGTTGTTGCTATTATTATTATCATTAATAATAATTATTATAGTAATAATAATAATAATAATAATAATAATAATAATAATAATAATAACAAAAATATTAATAATAATAAAGTGTGCATCCCAATATTTTTTTTATATTTGTGTTTCTTAAACATTATGTTTTTTGTGATGTTTAAGGTCTTTTTGTTGTAGCACCGGCTTATAAAATCAGATTTACTTCCAAGCAGCGTAGTGTATATTATAAATTAATTACATAAAATGTTTTTGTTCGCTTGTAGTTGTTTTTTGTTTTTTTGTTTTTTGTTTTTTTTTATTTGTATTACTATATTTTTTTATAGATAGTTCTGGGAATAGTGACAGCACCAAGGCCTGTCATTTGCCTACTAAAATACTAGTTGAGATCGACAGGTAATAATCATAAGCTCCATATATTCTAGAAAAAATGCGTTTTAAAATTAGGGATCAACTTGCTCTTTATAAACACATTTTTAGATTTAGATACATTTTCCATGGATTGTGAGGTTTCTTGCTCCAACTAAAAATTAACACAAAGCAGACATAACCATTTCCTTCATATCTGAAACGGGTTGAGAAAACCGTTCACGTCTCTTACCGTCGCTCGCCCTGGCTACGTTAAACTCCTTCAGCTTGTCCTTGTCCAGCTCCACGTGTTCCTTGAATATATGCACGGGACAGTGCGTGTTGCTGTCGGTAATGTCCTGTAGGCTGCTCTCCGAGTTTCCTAGCTCCCTGGCCCGCGCCAAACCGCTCTCCAAAACTTCCCTGTACGTGATGCTCTCTTTGCTGCTCTCCTTGCTCTTCTGGTCGAAGGATTTCGACACGAACGCTGTGAGCTCTTCCATGGTTGGAGAAGAAGCGCTCCTGATAACACAAATCCACTTTAAACGACCTTAACGCGCTGCTCTCTCTCTCTCTCTCTCTCTCGCTTTGTATGTGTGTACGTCTGTGTATGTGTGTGTGTGAGCTCGAGAGTAAACGCGCGGATGTTGGAAAGGGGGGTGTACGAGGAGGAGGAGGTTTAGATCACTCCGGTTGGTGTGTCTGTGTTTTTGGAGATCACACTATTTATACGGCGCTCACCTCGGCCCAGCCCCCACCGCCGTGTCCTGAGCAATTACAGGCTCCTCTGGCTTCTGAATTCAACTTTCAGCAGCTTTGCTCCAAATCAATGCCGCCGTGGAGCCCCTTAATATGATTACACTTCATTAAACATGCCTACGGTGTTGAGGAGCCGGGGAGCCGTGTTTAATTAATTCCGCGGTAATTTCATTAAGGCTATTAGGTGATATGAATGGTGCCATAACATGAGCGGATTCGCCTGAACTCCTGGTGCATTGACGCATTATGGACAGATTTTGAAAAATATTAGTAATGTCTATTTATCTGAATTAAATAATTTACATTAACCAGTGTTCACGAATTGCAGACGCTGGATTTGTTTTCAGAAATCGGACAACGCAAAAATCGATTTATAGCAAAAAATGAATGAATTATTCGAGCAACCAATCACAAATGTTAATAAATATTTTCCCACAACTTTATAAATCTAACGAAACTTGAAACTTGTACATTCTACATAAAGTTGCTTTATTATTAAAATACTTATATATATTGCCGATAGCCTATAATAATAATAATAATAATAATAATAATAATAATAATAATAGCAATAAAATCTCTGCAACAGAGTAGTGGGATTAAAATGTAAGCTCTGTACAAAAGGCGCTCTATTTTAGTTTTTCAGTGTGCTAATTTCAACACATATAATAAAGTTTTTTTGATTCATTATATGAAGAGTCGTAATAAAGAAATAGTGTCATCGGGTTACTTTGTATTTATAACATATAGTTATTATTATTATTATTATTATTATTATTATTATTATTATTATT
>JAOVVA010000051.1:13171119-13178619 GCA_028565275.1 Leiocassis micropogon
AATGTGTGTGTGTGTGTGTGTGTGTGTGCGCATGTGTGTGCATGTGTGTGCCTGAGTGTACCTGGGTTCAACAATAAAAACAATCAGGAAGCACCCCCAGGCATTGCCTGTTGTTGAGTTCAGGCTCTAAAAATCCAAAAAGCTGGCTCTCATCTCCTACAAGTCTCCTTTAGTTCCAGGCAAAGCCCCACTGAGACCTGTACATGGCCACTGACTGCCAGAAGGCCTCAAAACAAGAGATGGACCATACAATCACTTTAAGCCTTAAAGGATATTATGTACTGCCTTCCAATCAGACCACCTGTCATTGCACATACATTTGTACGTCTGAAGCCATGCTCGATGTATCACAAGACATGGCTTCATTTAGGAGAATGTGTGAAAATTATAACAACAAAAAGCATACATGAGCACACAAGCAGCAAAGGTAAATTGATTCCTTAATTGTCACTATATTGCACATGGTCAGATAAATAGCTTTGATTTCAGACCAAGGTCTTATATTGTGGCATAAAGGTTGGTCCTCTTTTATTAGGTCAGATGCGGACATATAAAATCAGTGATTTTCTTAATTTCATTTTAACAGTTAAAAGGAAATTATCAATAATTTGTATCATGAATATCTACAGGATTGTAAATCAGGCCTATATTTCTGAGAAGGATTTAAGGCTTGTACAAAGAGACAGCAGAGGATAAAAACTCAGATATATATTAAAAAAAAAAGATACATTTGGTGACTATAAACAGCAATTGATTCCATTTCCATTTCTTTGATATACCTGAGGTGAGGATGAATTTGAAGCGAGCCAGGGGTGCTGTCATATGAAATGTAAAACATAACAAATCTTCCACAGAGCACCTAAACAGTAGGGCTCTCACTAAACAAGGCCTTAATCTCTCCCGTGCATGCAATATCTTTCACAACGCTTGCGTGCATAATCACAAAATATTGGCCACATTAGAGATCCCAGGCACAAAAATAGCACTGTGATACTGGAGAATAAAAAAACATAAAGAAAAGTGAGTGGCCTGAAGCACTGGAGCCATATTCTATTTAAAAGTTGTTTTCCTAAAAATTAAGCAATTGACTAATGGTGTAAATGCTGTTAATTAGCTGTGCAGAAACCCAAGCAGGCTTTTCTGCCTGTAACTAATAAGAAATCAATTAGCTAATGAATTGGTCATTAAGTGAAAAGCTAATCTTAGTCAGGGCATTTTTTAATGATTTTGTCTATGATCCTGTCTAATTGCTGTTGTCATACAGAGCTCTCAGCTTTCAGCATGGCTAATGAAGCTTCATTAGATCATAACTGGCAGTCTTGGAAGATTTAGAGGCAAACCTGCTTCCCAATTATTTTTAATTGCCAGACATTCACACAAACAAGTGCTGCACCTTGTGGAACAGGAGAAGAGATCAGGCTTCGCCAACATCTCCTTCATTACTTCATTTGAAACGATTAGTGCCATGTTCAGGGTCGCTGTTTTGCTACTGTTTTTTTCCTAACGTAAAGACCCTCTACATTTCAAACCAGTGGGTTATTGTACTGTTTGTCTCTTTGATTACCATCCAGTAAGAAAGCTTGTTTCTTCCTCCTACACACACATATCTAAAAGTACATAGAAAATGACTCACACATTGCTGCATAACTTTTTTTTTATCAATCGTTCCCAACAAATTCGATTTTCCACTTAATGGTTTAGCTGCTAATAATCCAGACAAGATTGTCTTTTTTTGAGTGATCAAAGGGTCATTTCTTTGTTTGACCCAGTGAAGTATATTAAACTTGCTCATTATAAAGAACATAAAATACAGTTGGTGAAAAAAAAGACTTGTGGTACAAAAATTATATCATTCTTCCTAGTATGTTTAAATTTCTTACTCTTTCATATTTCTACCTATACTTGTAGTATATCTCTCTCATTTCACTTTTTTAATATAATTTCTACATAATTTCTATTGGAAAATCATGAAAATATTGGTCAGATTTATTTTCCTCAGATTTATATGAAAGTCTCTCTTGACTCTGGTCTGGTGCTGTACTTTCTATGAGTTCCTTCTTCTTCTAAAAAAGGAGGTGCTGAGTGTAAGCTAATTTCCTCCAAAGTACAAACAATGGATTTATTATGCTGTTTGAGGAGGACTTCAATGTCCAGCATCTTTTGCACACTTCTGCATTAGCAAATTCTACACTGACACATTTCTTGGGCAAGCAGTTTGGCAAATATGCGTCTACTGGCTTGCCAAACTGCCATGCCTTAGAGGCATTTATTTTCCTGGAAACTCTGTGCTTGAGAGAGAGAGAGAGAGAGAGAGAGAGAGAGTTGAGGGCTGGACTGACTTCACTGGGTGGCGTGGTTTTGATTGGGGGTGAATGAAACACCAGATGTCTATCAATATTTAGTAGTAAACATCACAAGCGTGCTTCACAATGTGGCAACTGGGTGTGTGGCATAGTAATTGTTATGGACAAAAATCTGGCAACACTTCATTGGTAATGCGTATATAGTTGCACTGGAAACTCCGGCTCATAGCTTAGACATACAGTACATAACTCTGTATAACTCAGACTGTTATGAATTCCACAGTGTTTCAAATCCTTATGAATGTTATCACTAAAATGTCTAATGATTTTATAAAGCAGCTTTTACTGAAGTTATCCGTGACCACAAATTGATTATCCAGTGAGTACTGACCATTCGCTCAGACAGTATGAAGACAAATGAGTCATGAGAAGAAGCATGGGTTATTTTGCAGTCTTGGTGCCATGTGACATGTGGAAAAGCTCCCCTGCATCACCTGGAACCTATGACTAGAGCAGATGAATCATCCAAATTGGCCAGGGCAAACTTAGGAACGGCAGCAAATTAAAAGCCTGTTTCATATTGCATTTTGCTCGAACTCAATAGACAAGGTGGAATCAAATTAACACATGCATAATTTAACTTTATGGTACAGGGTGAGCATATGTTCATTCACCCAATTGAATGATTTGAAATGTACACAGTAGGGTCTGAAGCTGCCAGTCCTGCAGGTCTGGGCTCAGCAGTGTGTGTGTGTGTGTGTGTGTGTGTGTGTGTGTGTGTGTGTGTGTGTGTGTGTGCATGTTTGTGTGCATGCTGTCTATTCATTTCTCCATCTGATATGTGATCTCACAGCAACCAATTTTAACAAACTAGACTCTAAACACTAGCTCTAATATAAATTAATAACAAACAGGAAACTGTAAGTGTTATAAAAGTAAATACGTAAGTACAACCCTATTGTACTTGTATTAGTATTGGAGTGTATTAGAGTGCTCATTGCTTAAAGAAAACTTCCATTCTTCTAATTTTTAAAGATCTATTGCTACTGCTTAGCTTACTCTAACTTTCTCTAAAGGCAACAGGAGACCCTATAGCCTAATACTCTCCTCAGTCTATAGGGTTAGTACTTAGTGCCTGGACATCTGGATGCAGTAAGGGACAAGAGCACCGCACACACACACACACACACACATACACACACACACATACACATACACACACATACACACACACACACACACACACACACACACACCAGCAGGAACACTTAGAGAGAGGCCAGTCCTCCCTCTCAAGTATTATGTAAATTGAATTTGTTAATTCAGTGCCCCTGTCTCAGGAAAATCTGCCACCAACACCTGCCACTGTTTCAAGCGCAAAGACACAGATTCACACTGACATGGTCTTCATTAAATAAACAAACCAGGTTCTCCATAACAGCATTTGGTGGAAGGCACCATCAATTCTTATACATTTAGATCACAGAAATTGGGACTGACACTGAGGAGTTCTATCCTCCTGTCTCCAAACACATGGGGTGAAAACAGGCCATATGTGTGTGCGTTTCTGTGTGCGTGTCTCCTTGCCTCTAGAACCTCTAAGACTAGGACATGACTGATGTATATTTCAGCCACAGTTCTACAATCAAAGAAACTCTTGTGGCCTTCTGATGTATCATCTAAATTTCATAATGACTCCAACGGCACGAGCCCTTCCATGCCACAGTACCGTTGGCAAGCATGATGTCTATTTTCCTTTAACTTTGACACTTGCTCTTTGCGCCTGTCTATCTTGTTCCCCTCTGCTTAAATCCTCCTAACAAGATCAAGGCGATTTTTTATGTGAGAGTGGCTTGCAGAGGCAAGCAGGCAGGAAGACCTAGAGAGTACCAGCGTTCTGCAGCACATAGGTGTAAACCTCTTGTGGTGACACTTTTTGACATTAAGTTGAATTCTGAATGTGCAGTGATATTTGAATGCTGATGGGCCTGCGTGTTGATAAGAGGGGAAAGAATAACGATGCTGGAAAGCTGTTGCACATTCACAGTGTTGGGAGGAGTGCTTTACATTTCTAACTCTAGTTTCCACCATCCGCTTTGCTTTATGGTTTATTTATTGGCACTAGCTGCGGCTCCAAATAAAGTTCTCCTGGGGTAGACTTTTTTTACCAAGAGAAGAGAGGGCACGCTGTTAAAACACACTGGGTCATTAGCACACTGTTAACAAGCACTAATGAAATGCTTCAATGCTGTAAAAGCCTGTAGAAACAACTTTCAGGTAGCAACTTTCAGGCTTGGTGCTCTTTACTCCATACATGTGCACTTAAACACACACACACACACACACACATGCTCCGTCTCTCGTATTTGCATGAAAGCTTATAAACAGCTGCATTTAATTGCTTACTTATATAAATTTTGACCATTACATGACTTTTTTTCAATGTCAGTGCTGTGGGTATGGCCGTTTTTCTTTATATTTCAGCATATATGCATCTTCATAGTTTGCAAATTCCTTTATGATCATTAACTGACTATAGACTAACTATAAACGGTGGAATTCAAAGTGTGGATGACATCCGAAAGGAAATAATCAAAACCATTTAATACAAGTATAAACATGTCTTCATTTAATAGACTATACAGTATAAATTCAAATCTGACACCATAGCTTTTGGGGATACCTTCTGCTCTGGATAACCCTAATAAGCTAAAATCGTATTATTACATTGCTTTCAATTCACCTTGGAAAGCAACTCAAGCGCAATAAACCAGGCTTGCTACTGGAGCTAGGGTAATGCAAGGCTACAGCATCAGCAGATGGCTAAATCAATCATATGTCTCATAAGGCATCTCATAAACATATGATATAAACATAATTAAATAACTCCAGGAGTTATCACTACACCATAGCGCATCAACATTAGCAAGTGCATTCTGACAGAATGAAGGGATTTCTTGTAAGAGTGAAAACTCAGTTCTTGAGCATTTTGTTCCTTTTTGTGTTTCTTGTCTGTTTATGCCTGTTGGGTATGGTTTGGAGATTATGCCTCGTTCGACCAGTTTTTGCTTCATTTCTTTCAGAGATAAATGTGCATTCGTGTCAAAGTATTTGACAGCTTGAACAGCATGCATTGCAATTAAAGGTCAAGTGGCATGCAAACTAAACAAGGTGGACCATCAGTCGTTTGCTGCGGTTTTGGAATGCAGCATAACTGGGTGCATCAGCATTTGGTCATTTCCATAAATGCTCGCGGCTGTCTTGCTTTTACTATTTTTAAATGCACTTGGGCTAAATGCCCTGTCACATCATTTGCGTTTTCACCAAATACGGCTACCATTTCCTAAAGGCCATATTCTAAAACAAATGCCCATTATCATGAAGTCTGCCTCAGCGAGTGAAACTTTGAGTCCTCGGTTGAGATCATTGACAGCTTGACGTGGCGAAGGTCAATTGAAATAACAGGTTTGCGCTTTATTATGAATTTAGCTCCTGTGTTTCACTTTGCAAGTGAGCTGGGAACATTGTGTCTGAGGGAAGGCAGGTAGCCGCCATCCACACACGCTAATGAGAAGGTTATGCTAAACCACACATGGCAAAACTCGTGATTAAGATTAATATTCCCTGAATATTTTTAACTAGTCATACAGCACATATGGACTGATGAGAGGTTAGGCTGAGAAAGAATGTATGTGTGGCATCATTAATATTATGTAGTTATTCCACCATAACTTGATATGACATATTACTTGATATGGTCTTTAAAAACATGGCAATATAACTAAATTAGGAAACTGTTAACATACTTTCAGGGTAATTTTAACATAAATCTGTTTAGAGATTTACTGCCTCTCAGGATTCATTTTTAAGTAAATTCCTCAACTTCTGCTACCAGTTAATGCAAAGCAGAATGTTTTAAGACTTTCCATACTTACCTCTGGCTGTGCATTTCACTTTTCACATGGTCTAGTTAGGGGAATTATTTACATGTTTTTCTTTCTCTGAATACAAATTCCCCCACACAAATTCTTTTATGAAGGTAAGAACCTAAAAGTTTGTCTGGCCCTCAGACCCACAGTGGTACCCTTGCCATCTTATGAATCAGCCATGATGAATGCACAGGGAGCAGCTGTCTCCTCCCTGCACCCAGTCCACAAATACATAAACACGCAGTTAAATATTCTGTACTGTAATCTGGCGTGTCACTCAGACTCTACCTTTACAAAGGTTACATGCATTAATGTCAGTCAGGGGGAGTCCCAGAAGCAAGGCTCCCCATGGCCACCCCACTTTTAAAGGTGCAGCCGCGCCACACGTCAGAGCCAGTATGAAGATACAAACAAGATGGCAAAGCGCATCAATCCGCCACTGCCTCCTGCCACTTTGATCTAATTCCACTCTTTGCTTTCTGATGCATGGAGCTGTCAGATTAAGGGCTGCTCAGGAGCATGCCGTGGCTGTTGAGCTTGACAGCCCGTGTGATGGATTACAGACAAAACAAAAGGGTTATCACCTTCACCACCAACATTTCTATCCTTTCAGAGAGCTAGGGGAGGAGAACATATCGTGCTCCCCGACAGAGAGAACGCATCGGTAAAGGAAGAACGTGATGATAAAACTCTTCCTTACTTCTGCAGTTCGAGGAGGAAGAGCCCATGCAGAGATTGTGTATTATATGATGGCTGTCTGGCACTTCACCACAGTTCTATATGGAGCACATGCACCTGCATTCCAGCTCGAAAGGTAAGAGCTAGGCCATTTCTACCAGTCAGGAAAAAAAAAGCGAGGGCCAGCTCCCATACTCAGTACTGCAAAAAATGGTCTGAGAATGTATAGTACATTGCCTGTACTGGGTATTGTACATGGCACACCAGAATTAATGAATATTAGTAAGATATTACCAGATTCAGGGTTCCCAGTTCAATCCAGAGATCAGGTCTGAGTGAAATTTCAGTGCATGTTCTGCCCATATAAGCTTAGGCTTCCTCTGGGTTCTCCAGTTTCTTTCCATGTTCTTAAACCATTTCACTAGGTGGAGTGGATTTGGTAATGTGCCCTTTGGCGTAAATCAGGGTGTCCGAGTCATCATTGGTTTCTGGATCACTTCCAGTGTTCATAGGATATGCTCTAAAAAGGGAATATAGACCCATTTTTTTATGTAAAGCACTTTGAATTACCATTGTGTATGAAATGTGCT
>JAOVVA010000051.1:13183619-13194502 GCA_028565275.1 Leiocassis micropogon
CTGAAACCCTTTGTTTTTTAAAAGATCCAGCTTCGCAAAAAGAAATATTCTCATAATTCACAGTAAGAACTATACTATACTGTAGTATGTGCAGTATTATTGTTCAAGATGAACTAGTCTAGCCCAGCAGAGATTCTTTGCTTGTGATGAAAATAGCTTCTTTTGGTGAGCAGGGCTGGTTTGATTCTGGACATGCTTTTGAGAGGCAGGACACACAGTGAAACTGATGTCCATGACGGACGCCTGTGGGCATCCAATCACAGAGGTTCTCCAGCCCTGCCAGCTCAGCGAGGCCTGTGTCACTCACATGGCTAATGACCACTTCAGTGACGGCTTCCTATCAGTGTAATAAGAAGCACCTGTTAGCAGGGAGCCCAAACATGGAGAGGGTTGTAATCAACCCCGGGGGACTGATTGAATCTTTCCTCCTGACGGTGGAGACGCGCTCCAGTGAAAGGCTGCCTCCGCTCATGACGGCTGGAAACGGATCAGCGTGGATTAGCCTGGGACCAGCAACCGGATGAGCCTTATTGGTTTATGATTGGTCTGAGCCTGACCACATTAACCCACTGATTGTTCAAGAAAACATTATTAAAGGTTTCCAGAGAGAAAAATTACAGTCCTAATCATCCAGTTCCTAGCATGTAAGGAGGAGATGTGAGACTGGGAAAGCCCCTGTTATTCGTGGAAAAAGTGCTGCCAAAGAAGTGTGGCTCCTTGTCGATTAAGGTTATTGTGCAATTTCATGTCATCTATAGCACAATGAGGAATGAGATTAAGTTCAATTTGGACCTGCACTAGGATTTCCTCACCTCCGTCAGGCCCTAAGCCCCACCATGTCAAGCAGGCCCACTGGGAAATCAGCCATCTCCAGACAGGTCACCACTGGCCCATGTATATATTCATGGGCTTAATCTCACATCATTTCTGTGCTGCAGGGAAAGAAACGTATTTAATTTACACTCGCTCCATTTGGTTCACACAATGCACACTGGGGAAAATTTCATATTTTTGTCTTTCACGGTAGAGGTTCATTGGGCTAGTGAAAAACATATCTGGAAACGGAACCTGGTTTGTGAAATTCAACCTGAACACTTTAAAGCATTGTGGCCTCTGTGGGAGTTAATTTGAGTGAAAGGCTCCAAGTTGTCTCCAGCAGATGCTGAGTGTATATTAAATAGATTAATTATTAAAACATGCTTGACAGATGAAACGTAGGACCTCAGGCTCAAGAGAGAATGTTTGTTCTTCTGCCATATACTGTAGTCATTTGGTTTTGGTTCTCAAGTTATTAGGCACCTTGTTGAGGTTTTATGGGTTTGCTGTCATATGGGCTGTGCTAAACCCATTTGTGCCTGTCTGAGATCGGAGATCTGATCATAATATAAGGTATTCTTTAGATTCGTTTCAAATACTCAGGAAATAAAATACTTTGTCAGCATTGCGTCATGATAGTTTCTTGGGCCAAACTCAAGAAAAAATTGTGACAGGATAAATTTTTCTTGTTAATCATCAAACCATCAGAGAGTACATTTGTAATTAGATTATCCAGACAGACTCAGCATAAAGAAGCTGTGTAATATGAATTACTTTTGCAAATAAAATGCAAGAGAATACCCTTAGTCTCCATCATGAGACTCATGCATATTTAGTAGGGAGATCTCAGGATGGTTGCCAAAGTCCTAAAGAGTGGTAATTTGAATTCCTGTTTTAGGGGAAAAAAAGCGGGATGTGTTGGAAGTAGCTTGCTTTAAAAAGCAGCAGAGGATGCAACAGCAGTGGCACTAGGGCTAAAGACAGAGAACGAGTCCCCCAGCCAGGCAGATCTGCATTTGGCAATGGGTCTGAGAGCCACCTGCTCCAACAAGCCGTCCCCCAAACATCTGACCATGAAAATTGGGAACAAATTATTCTGTCTGAGATCTGAGCACTCTCCGGTGCTAAAACGATCAAGAAATGGCTGGACCTTATCTCCCATTAGACACCAAAGACACGCGGCAGCAGCCACCAGTTACCTGGCCTCTCTGTTGACAGCATTGTCACTGGCGGGTCCCCCCAGCCTCCTTCAGACCCTGGGGAATGGGTCTCAGATGCAGATCACCACGATTAGGGCAGGACAGCCGTCCCTTCAGAGTGATTAGCATTCCCCTGGCGTGACCTACAGGTGTACCCCAGATTAAGTGAATAAATTCATCGCCCAGAGGATCACTGGGTCTGACCCCCTGCTGCAAGGGCCTGAATGAGAATGTGCTGGGAGCTTATAGGCACAGCCATGATTACAGCCTCACCCAGGCTAGAGAAGGGGGAACCACAGGAGGACCAAACTGGCAATCTAAGGTGTGTTTTCAAAGCGAACCCATTTGTTCATTTGAATATATCTTTCCACCATATCTTATAGTACATTGTGTTTTTTTCTTGTTATGTTTAACCATTCTGTGGTGTTATGCTTTAATGTTGTTCTTTTTAGCATTTAGGAATTATGATTTTGTTTTATTTATTTATTTATTATTTTGACAGAGGTCAGATCTGTTATAAGTTTATTATAACAGAAGGAAATTGTTTATTATAACTGGCTGTCTACTACTGCTGTAAGGTTGATTGGATGAACCATTAAACTGTGGCACTTAGCATAATACAGGTTTTATATATGACAAGCAGAGAGAGCACTTTTAAATTTGATTTAGTTCTGTTTGGTTGAGTCTTTCTAATCTTTTCTATGAATAGCAGATATTTATCCTTGTGTCTTAGGAATATCAAACCACCATCTCTGCCATTGACCACATAATTTGCACAAAAGCAGTCAAAATGTAAATTTAAAAAATGTACTAAAAGTAAATCTATTATCTTATGTTTTATTTTGGATATTGTCATATCAGCCATCTTTTTTCCTAAATGTTTTATAGATTTACTAATAATTGTGCATTTTAACTAGCTTGCGTATTAATAGCCAAAATGTCTTATATTAAGCTTGAGAAATGAGACCATTAAAATCTCATTTAACCCAGATCATTCCGTATTTGCCTGTTTTAGAGTGACCTCTTATTCCCTGTTGGCAGTGGTCTTTGGACGGTAAACTCAAGGTTTCAGACATGTCTGGTCTGCTTTTTCATATTCAGTATTAATTGAGTGATAACAAAGTGAGCTCACTGGAGATTGTGACTGGAGGTGCATTCACTTCAATGGGAGCGGGTGGATTAGGCCCAGTATTAGCACCCGTGCCGTCTGCACTGGGAGAAAGTGTTTTAGGGCTCAACTGGCCACAGATGAACATAAGGGCCATTAGCATAAACTGCAGACCATATGTATGGATTTGTGTACATATCAGGTTATCCCACCTATACTTTTTATTTTTTTAATGAATGAGTTGTTGTGAAACATAACTAAAAAAATTATGGAAAAAGTTAATGATTACAAATAACAAACATGAGTGGTTGTTGAGCAGCATTGACTTTTTTCTCCTTCTCCCTATCCTCTGCCATTGTTGCTAACAAATGACACAGTTTCTCAAGCACAGCATTTGAATCATAAGGACCTTGGGGAGCAGATTTGTCTCTCACAAGCTCCCTTCTAACAGGGATTAAGGAGATTAGAAACCATAAAATGACCAAGCACAAACTCCCTAAGTAGCCCAGCTTTTCCCAGCTCCCCCCATCTAGGGATGGACCTGAGGCTGGTTTACAAAGTTCCCCTGAAAAGCCCTTCTTAACATAACAAAGGTCGCAACAATTCGCTGATCCGCCAGAATGGCAGACAATGAACTTGCGGCAGTCCACCCAGCTCATTTTCATCAGAACAAATGGCATTACACTTGGCATTGACATTGTTCTAAACTTGAACACGGGACTCTTGTGTCTTTGTGGAGCTCAAGGTGTCATATTAATTATTTAAATCTCCAGAAAATTTCCAGCTCTATTCCTCCAAGGCCTTATCCAGTGCCAGAAGGCCTGAAATCTGCATTCGATTTGTTAATTAGAGCTGAAACAAGACTTTGATCTTAATGAAAATAAAAAAAGAAAACTTCCAGAATTCATTACTTTCCTTCTAACAAAGTTAGCTTTTTTCCTTTCCTTATGTGCGTTAATTATGCCTGTGACAAACTCTGATTTAGCAAGCATATTGACAAGTGAGATATCAAGGGGTTCTGCATTTAACCAGCTTTATAGGGGTCACTGATAAAGGTAATCACATCCCACATCTTATCTATTCTCCCTGACAAGAACACTTTAAGCAAACACTTTCAATGTAAAAAACAAACAAACAAAAAAACAGTTTTCCTCTGGATAAGAAGCAAACACAGGCTTAATATATGAAAAACAGTAATCACAAACCTAAAATTTATTTGCAAATTTTATCACTGAATATTTATTTCTGAATTAAACACGATTGAATAATATTCAACGGATGAAAGAAAAGAGAAATTTCATCTACCTGAACGCAACACTGTTATTAGCCTACTAGAATATTCTAAATGTAATACTATATTTTTGCATAATTTACCCATGTCACGGTTTCTGGTTTAAATTAAGAAATCTAATGGTACATTTCAGAATTAGACTACACACAATGTTGAATTTGTGAACACAATAACAAATCTTATTTGTAGAGGCCCTATACTTACTATCTAAATAGGGACCCTTTTATTGGCTGATTTAGTGACGTAATAAAAATATGAGTTGCCACATCAACACCATACGTTTTGGGTCCACCAGGAGGCACTGTTTCACTCTGTAATTTTTCCTTTAAAAGTATTAGGGAATACCAAGTGTCATTTTGGAGATTCAGTTCCAGAGCTTGGCTCATTTGATTAGCACATGTGAAGCTTGAAGGAAAGTAGATTAATTATATTAGACAGGTTTCAAACCACTATTGTCACATCTGTTAAACCAGTATGGCACTAGATCAGTTGTTCAGTTAGCACATGACTATGTCCCCTTGAAATAAAAATTTAGGAAAAGGTAAAACTGAGTGAGTATTTTACAGGACAGGACAGTGTATGAATGAATGGACATCCTGCCACTGGCACCATTTAAGGTATATAATCTTATCTATTATCCGTGAATGTCTGCATTCATAGGACTGTCCCAACAGTGACTGAAATCTTTTTATTAGTTTGGCACTGACAGAAGATGGCAATTATTTCAAGATATTCTGACGCTCTGCATTCATTAATCTTAATTCTGATGCTTGCAGCAAAGTGCTTGATTATAATATATTTAAACAAAATGTTGTATGTATTGTAAATGTACATTTATTCTCTTCCAGCATTAATATTATTCATGCTTATGGCCCACGCCTAGTTAACTGTCCCTCAGCAAGAGATGGTATAATCACTGTGCTTACTGCCATGATAGCCGGTCAGACAGCACAGTGAGCCAATTTAGCCCCGCCATTATCCACAGCTTAGATAGAGATCAAACTCTAGTGTGTCCTGCTCTCACTTGCTCTCTCTGTGTCTTTTGGGTCTTTCAAATGCCCCATTTATTTATACCCTCTCCCTCCGAAGCCCACATTATGATTTAGTGTTGGAAAGTGAAATAATTACACCAGGAACCCAAGTAGCTCATGGCACAGAAGCTTGATGTTGACCCACCATGGCCCAGAGTCTGCCCACTCCCAAGGCTCACATGAGCAGCCAACAATGAATACAAAAGACTGAGGGGGATTAGCCAATAAGACATTTGGTAGGCACTGTTCTCGCTCTGTAAATGAGTTTCTCCTGTTGTATGCAGCACAGCCCAGAGATGCAACATCTCAGCAAGCAAATCTTATAATTACCCCTTTCTCTCCTTCGTCTCCCTCTCTCTTTCACTCTCCTCCATCTCACTCTCACTCTCGCTCTCTCTTTTCCTCTCTCTCTCTCTCTCTCTCTCTCTCTCTCTCCCTCTCTCTCTCTCTCTCTCTCTGGGTCTTTGAAAGAAAAAAAAACAGTTTTGGCCTCTGGATCCCAAATCTTGGACATTAGCAATTGAATAGAAAGCTTTCATACTGTATATCATTTTAATCCTTCATGTTTAGATGCACCAGATGGCTTATTACTGCTCACACCAGGGAAAAAGGAGACAAATGGCCTTGTCGTTTATAGGGAGAGATCAGCAGGAAAAATGGCATTCATATAAGGTGGGCTTCGGATAATTGTGTATCTGACTGTTCTGAGGCTATGGAACTTCTGCCTATAAATCATAAAACTATTAATAATGGACAGGTGTGTGATATAAAGAGATGATGTACCTTGGGATAGAAAGCAAAAAAGTGGAAGATGTATATACAACTGTGTAATATAATAATTATTTTTTTTATATATCAGATGCAAAAACTTCAGCATTTAACAATTTAAATATGAATTGTATTGTTAAAGAATGGTAGGATTGAACACAAAACACTGATGTAATACCTAATATACTGCAAATACAATACTATGTACTAGGGCTGACTTTAATTCAAATCACATGTCTATGTTATCATATCTATAATAACAGCTCGCAAAAAAATTGGATTGTAGATGCTCCACATAATTCTACACTAATAATCTTATGAAAGCCCGTTTGTTATAAAGAAAGCAAAATGTATCATAGAATGATTTAATTGTTGACATTAGTCTATGAACAGAATCACAGAAGTCAGGCTTTTTCTTGTAGCTTTTGTAACAGTACACTTGTTTTCTGGGTTCACAGTCCTTGACAAGGAAAATACAAGAGCAGCTGATACAGTAAGTTAACAATTAGTTATAGCTGCTGTAGCATACATTTATGTTTTTTTGCAGATAACTTCACATTAGATGTGCTATAGCTGTGACTTTTCATTTTATGTATTTTGTGTTTTGGGTTCTTTTTGTTTGTTTGTTTGTTTTTATTATGTTTTTTAGGAGGGGGATTATTTAATCTTGGGATACACTTTGCATTTGGCCAGCTCCCTCCTCACCACCTCTCTGCCAGCCCTCCAAAAGGAAACTATTATGGTTTAATCTTCATAGCTGACAATGATGCATGGGCTGGATGGAAAACACTTTTCAGGTGCTGTCATTAAAAATCCATTTTCCCCACACACACACCCATGTCCCAAGTGAAAGAAATATAAAGAAATTGCCCCAAAGTGTAATGCTTTAATACCTCTGGTACCTTCCTTTTCATCAGCATCTGCGGAGACCAAGCCTGCCAGGATTGTCTTCTTTTTCAATTACCTGATCCTTTCAACTTGCTTAAAATGAGAAAGGGGTCTGTGATGGAGGTCTGAAGCACAGACCAAGGCCATTCCTGCTTATGCCTCAGTGTATTTGTGGTTGTCGTTTTCCGATCTTTGCATTAAACTACATAGAACACCTTGCTATTTGTCATTAGTATGTGTCAGTACATAAAAATATATAAATATGCTACATAACAATAATTACATCACAAAAACAACTGATGTAATGTTCAAATCTGACCAGATTAGAAAACACTGAAGATTATGAAAGCAAATTGACAAAGTGATAAACCCCTTATAGTCTGTTTAATTTGCTGTTACAGGTGAAATATATACAGCATTTTATGTGAAAGTTGTGCATTGTGGTTAAATCTTTAAATTTTTATTAAAAGAAATAATGGCCACAGAAAATTTGATCTGAAGTCTTGGGGATAATCAAGATATTTTTTAAGAAACGAGCCTTTGTGTTCTTTTTGTTCAGCAGTGGCTTTTTCCTTGGTACTCTCCCATGGATGCCATTTTCACCCAGTCTCTTTCCTATTGTTGAAACACGAATCACCTTACCTGAGACAAGTGAGGCCTGCAGTTCTTTAGATCTTGTTCTGGGTTCTTTTAGGAGCTTCAGGATAAGTTGACATTGTGTTTTTGGTGTAATTTTGGTAGGCCAGCCAGTCCTGGGAATGTTTACCACTGTTCCAATTTTTCTCCAATTGTGAAAAATGTCTCTAACTGTGGTTTGCTAGTGTCCCATTCCTATAAAACGACTTTGGTAACCCTTTCCAGACTCACCATTTAAAAGATTTACTCTTTAAGTACATTTTGTATCGGGAAAGGGGAAAATACTTTTTCATGGCACTGTATGCATGTTTCCGGGGATGGATTGGAACCTTGTTCAGGGTGTACCCCACCTTGTGCCCAATGTCTCCTGGGACAGGCTCCAGGCCCTGCGACCCTATACACAGGAAAAGCTGTACAGAAGATGAATGAATGAATGAATTTATTACAATGTGGAATAAATAAGTGTGTGTCGTTTGGGTTCAAATTCATGCATACTGAAAATGCCTTTCAAACAAACCAAATATCATTCACTAATGCTACATTTAGTGAAAACTTGCCTTTGTAATTCTCAAGTGTGTATGCAGTTCTGTGAAAACGTGACACTTGAGAAACCCAGCTCAGATGTTCAACTTCAGTATCAGCGTGTGTGCTTTGATCTAACGAAAGCAGTTGATTAAGTGTGGAAAACATCATCTATTTGGTGAAGAGCATGCCTTGGTGATGACATGTATTTTATAAAGATCAGAGCTCCACAAATATTTGTGTTGCAAGAGATGAGCTGAATAAAGAGTGCTTCATTGAGAGCTGAGGATCGGCAGTCAAGTTCAGATTAAACCTTTGCTCTTTTTTTATGCACATCTATGGGGCACCTTTACTTTAGAAAAGATGTGCAACACTCTACAAATCAAGTGCGAGTTTACACCTCTGCAGTCTAAGACTAAGGTAGTTGCTCAATGCTTTAGGGCAAATAAAAAATAAGACCAGAAATCATTTGATTTCTTATTGCAAAACAAAGAAAACATATGTGAGACAGCTGGAAAAGGTGTTAAGAGCTAAACTGTTTCCTCTTCTTGTACAGGGTGACACAAAAAAACGGGAACTTTTTTACAATCCAATAAAACTAGAAGTGATAAAAGAAATTAATTTTATTGCCGTTTCCACTGATTCATGATTACTAAAATGGCGGAGTGTTTACTTGCTAAATGACACTAACCCGCAGTGCTATACCACCTGCTAATGGCTACCAATACGCATTTCAAAAATTCCCATTATTCTGTGTCACCTTGTACTAGAATAAAAAATTTTAAAAAGTTTTTATTATGATCACTATGTTTTATAATGTGAAGCAGACCTGGGAGTGAGCTGGGTTGTGAGTGTGCAGGTGCAGAAGACTGCGAGAGAAACTACTGTATAAGCAAGCACTAGTTTTCAGTGGATCTCTCTGTGCAAGCTGTCTGCTTCATTTTCCACACAAGACACTAACAACCTCTCATGTTACCCATTTAAAATATTAGAGCAATAATCTTTACTGTCCAAAACAGTCTACTACATCTATCCTTCTCAAGAAAAATGGTGCACAGATCTCCTGCGATTTTAAAAGCCAATATATTTGGCAGCCAGATGTTTTAAGAATGCTCTTTTTTGCACACAGATTCTGTTTTTGGTTTTTATGTTAGATAATTTCTCAGCACACAAGTTGTTTTATTTATAACAACTCAATTAGCTCTTTTGGCTAATAACAGCAGAGCTGACACACTCAGTGCTGCTGCCAAGTTGCCTTTCCAGTGTTTGACAGCATCTAAACTGCTTATGCCATGAATATTATGCTATGAAACATTTTTTCACATGGTTGATTGGTAGAAGGATACACACAGAGCCAAGTTTGCTTCATCTTGTGCTGTATTAGGAGCATCTAAAGAAACTGCAGTGTAGCGCTGGCCTCAGTATTAAATCTTACCATTTTCTAAACCATTAGCTTTAGTCTCATGGTCTCATTGGGAAACATACACACACTCTCTTGCGCAAACAAACATAATTGCTGAAGTGCTTGTCGGGGGATGGGATTCCACACTAGATGTTTGTAAGCTGTGTTTTCCAGATGGTAGGAAATGTGTGTGTGTGTGTGTGTGTGTGTGTGTGTGTGTGAGTGTGAGTGTGTGTGTGAAGTGCTGCCAGAGAAGCTTGAGGAAAAATTAGCTTAGCACTGGACTATATGTAACATGCATCATTAATGAGCTCCCAGGAAAGCGACCACTCGTTGCCTCTTCTGTCACCGGTTGGCTGGATTGCGCTGTTAGACATGGCCTCAGACCTTTCAGCTCTTCCACTGCCAACATGTGCAGCAATTCCAACAAGTGAGAGATTTGTTGGATTTTATATAAATGATTTTCAGAGCTACAGTCATAAGATCTTTCCCATACTCATTTGTACCCATTCGTAAGAGCTGAGTTGGTCCATATGTTTACAACAGATGCAGGGAAAGATTGGGTTTCATTTGTGGTATAGACAAGGGAGGAGCATGATTTCTTTCGAGGATGGCATCAATGTGGGGAGAGTATTGTTTAATTCAATTCAGTTTATGTTTTTTGCATTTTACAATAGGCAGGAAGGACAATAGAGGACAAACCAGAGGTGATGGTGACAATCATAATCTCTGAGAAACTGAGAAATCAGTCTGGCATGGGAGGCCTTTGTCTCCTGAGTTACACCCAATAGTGGGATTGTACTCTATTAATCTGCACAACATTTTAGTATGAAGTCAAAACGTACTAAGTATGTCAAAAGAGTCTACAGTATGAGTCCAAGAAAGGAGTGCAAGACATAAACTGTTTTGGGATTTGTGATATTTAGGTTATCCATATGGCACCATCTGTAGTACAACAAGGTTACGAAATAGATATCATGTGATGCTATGATATCTAGAACACATTTTGAACAATTATAAATAATTGTACACCTTGACTGAAGAAATCATTCTAGTTTTGAGGTGAAACAAAAAGGAAATCTATAATTCATGTGTGGCAACCGTATTATCCCGAAAGACGGGAATTTGCAAAATGAATTTAATCCGACTACGCCACCCTGGTGGGGCGCCAGGGAAATACTCCCAATAAAGACACACAGGTAAGCTCCGCCTATCAAAGGCA
>JAOVVA010000051.1:13203313-13219114 GCA_028565275.1 Leiocassis micropogon
TGAATATGCAAATAAACATTTATATATATAATAAAAATAAATATTGTTTATGATGAAAAATTAGACGAAACTAATTTATTATTTATAAAACAATATAAAAGTATACATTTTGTACAGTAGATGAAAAAATATATATTTTTCATATACTGTACAACATATTTATTTTCATACTGCTTATTTTATTTTATTGTCTCATGTAATTTGTGATTTGTAAACCATTAACCTATAAATTTATGTTCTAATACAATGTTTGATTGCGATTATGTTGAGGGGGGGCAATTCATGGCAGGGGGGCATTTTAGCGCATAACACCGGCCCTGTAAGAATCTGCCAGAGAAGGAGCAGGGAGTATTTGTTTTCACGCGTAGATTTAAATGGAAACGAAAGGACTATTTAAGATATGAAAATACAATGTAACAGAAAAAAGACACATTAATGTTCCTGATCTCTAAAGTAATATAAAAAAAGTTATACTTCCTCTTAGTTTTTGTAAATAGTAATGGCAACAAGAACTTTCTTAAACAGTTTTTATTAAGTTAGAATTTTCCCCTCCTCAGAATTGGAGTTTGGATATGGTTATTGCTGTCAGTTCTTGCATTCCCCTCTCTCCTCCACATTGGTATGCTAAGTACTGAAGCTCACAGTCCTACCTGCCATAGTCATGCAGACTGTTGATAGCTGACAGAGCAGTGTGATGTGAGACAGATTATATTGGCATGGTGAAGCGATGCTGATTTTCCACCTTCATTATAATATTCTAACTGTTAAGCAAACCTTAACTGAACATTTATTCTTGAATTTAGTTTGAAAACTACACAATACAAAAGCACCATTTAAAAGAAATGATACCTAAGTTGTCTGGCATAACAAATGCAAATAATGTTATGCTAATAATTCTGTCCAAATGTTAATATTGTAAAGGATTAAATACTCACTTACTGGCATGTAAAACATTCCTGTATTTCTACCTCAGTGTTTGTATAATTTATATGCACATAATTTGTATTTTAATAGTAGTAGCTTAGTAGTATGAGGCCAAACTCCATTCCACTCACGGACCCCGAGTCTGCCTCAGTTTTCCGCCTCAAGTTAAAATAAGAAAGCGCTTTAGAAAACCGACGGTGTGACTACTCTTTAAAGTTACATCTAGCTAAAATGAATCCTGATCATAAAACCTCCAAAGGCACAAAACATGAGCTAGTCTGTACTGGTGTGTTTTGGCAAGGCAGGCTGTTTAAAGTGGTGAAAGTCATTTTCCCTGGTGCAGATCTGCATGGGGCTCTGCCTCTAGTTAGCTATTTAAGTGAATCCCCTGTCGCCAGGGATGAAGTGGAAAATTCACTGAGGCCTGTTTAATAGGGATATCAAGCAAACTGCTTATAAAAATGCCCATTTATCATTCTCTGGGCCTAATTGGTTTCCAGTTCCTGTATACATGCAGTGCAATAAATTGAATGTGTCCTTTCTTTTACAGCTCAAGCATTTCAAATGCTATAATCAGCTGCGCTCGGCTCAAGTTAATATGGGCAGAAAGGATACAAGCAGAGCCAAAACATGCTGAACACATTCCACTGCTAATTGCAGTTCATTAAGGCCTTAAGGAGGAAAACTCTTCAGCTGGCTTCATGCAGTATTTCTGATCCTGACTGGAAGTAGTTTGATGTTAATCAAGCCACATATGACCCAACATTAGCAACAACTGTTTACAAATTAATCAATGATAGGATTTTTCATTCCATAATGAAATAATGATTGAACACCCTTTATTCTTTTATGCTATTGCTGATTATAACTCTAAAAGGGGGATTTTATATGTTCCCACTGAAGCAAGGACGAGGTAAGAGACGGAGCAAAAAAGACGTAGTAAAGTCCAAGTGTTTATGTTGCTGTGCAATAATGAGCTCATTGTTTAAACACTGACAGGATTTAAAGGGTGATACTTTTCACTACACATGGTTTGGGAGTTATTGTGAAGTGTTGTACACATGCCGATGCCAAAATATGAACGATAATTGTAGAAGCAAAATAGCCATGGTGCCGGGGTTAACTCCTGGGGTTAAACTGGACCTGGTGCTGGCGCTGCAGATGCCCAGGGACACTCTGGTGTTAGTGAAAACCACATGAAAACACAGCAATGCACATGTACAACAAACTCATTAAGCAGCACTAGCAGCGGTCATTCATCACAGGCCCATTGGAAGGGCCCTCACACCATTGGCCAAAGCTGCTGAAGGAAACATATGGAGCCTCAGAGGTTAATGAAGGAATAGAGGAGCTCCAACAAGCCACAGGCGCCACTCGCTGATGACCATTCCAGAGGCTGCTGGCCTGCCTGGAGCTTCAAGAGGAGGCTGAGGATTACAGAGACATACTACTGCGATGAATAATGTTCTGCTACATGTTAGCACAAATTCCTCCACAGGAAAAAGCAGGTACAGGTTTAGAAAGTATCCAGAACATGAACAAGTGGATGGCAGTGATGTTTATATGGAGAGTCTTACTGTATGTGTATTAACACAAAGAGGAGCTCAAGCATAATGGAATAAAGGGCACTATTGTTCATGCTTCTTACTCTTTTAAACCATGTGATCTTTCAGTTCAGGTTCTTTCGTTAGACAAGCAGAGAAAAATTGCCTTCTACAAATCTTACTTACCTATTTTAAATTAATTCGTCTAGCTGAACATTTCCATGATGCAGAAGATATACTTTAAATTGAAGTTATTATGATATTATGCATTAATATCTTCAAACTGTTCGTGTAGACAGTGATGAAAAACTTGGGTTTGATTGTTCTTCTGCCAGGCAATATACCTCTCTCTCGCTTTCCCTCTCACTCTCTCTCTCTCTCTCTCTCTCTCTCTCTCCTTAATTCTAGTTTACAGCCAAGGGGTAATCACTTCAGAATAGGGTGTGCATTCCATGCAAGTATGAATCTCAACTAGCCAAGGTCCAAGTCCATTGCAGCGTATACTGAATTCTAATGGTCGGCTAAGAAAGCCTGACAGCAATACTTGACATGGGCATTAAATCATTGCCCCAAGGAATCCTCCATCCTGCACCTCTTGACAGGAATACTGTCATCTCTGCCAGGGCATTTCCTATGCCTCTTGACAACACTGGATCAGAATTAGTCATTGCATTAGATGTAAATTGGTGCTGTTCAAGGATAATAATGAGCACCAAGATACATGTCGGTGTCGCTGACATGACGCCATTTTGATACTGTCTCCCACCGGTTTATTATGTCTAATGGTATTCAAGCCACGGCTGGCCGGAAAGTTTATTTTCAGGTTATGCACTTGTATTTTTATGTTTGTTTGGACACTTCTCAGCACAAAGTGTCCAGAGCATAGCTCCACACAGAGGGTCAGTCTGGCAGTGTTTACCCAGCTGTCGGCCTGATGGCTGACGGCTTCTCTCTTGACATGCAATGGCATTAAGGTTGACTAGCCAACAAGTCCAACTGCATGGACAGCTCCATGCCACAACTAGAATTACTATACTCCAAAACAATCCCTGGTTACAACTCACGATTCATGATTCATCATGTTTATAATCAACATTACCTTGAAGTGCAATCCTCTTATGTAGAAATGATGCTTGGTGTACATAACTTGATGTTTATTATATAGATATTTTGTTCTTCTCATCTTGTTTAATACAATTTTTATTAATATGAAAATAGTTAAGGGACATTTTATATAAATAAGTATGTGTGATTTAATTAAAACCTGATTAAATATTTGATGCTATATTTTGAGAGGTAGTTCGCCTTACTAAGTATATGTGGAACCTTGATTTAATGTAACCAAATTATCATTATTTAACCAAAAGCTGAAACAAAGCTGAATGCAACTTGTTTGTTTAAGAAAGGTGGACTGATCTTGGAGGTAGAAGTCTGTTTTACCCAACCATCTAATTATTCTTTTTCTTATTCTTAGTATGCTATATGACGAATTATGAGTCAGAATACCTGTGTCAGTCACTAGCATGTTGTCAATTGTTTTTTTATAGTAGCACAAGTGACACAGGCTGCTAGCATTAAAAAAATAAATAAATTTTAAAAAACTGACTTGCTGTCTGAGCACAGCACTGTATTCTATGATCAGTATAGGTCAACATTGCCTTTTATCAGACTCAAACCTAAAATTCACACAGTGGCCTTCTGATTGCTGATAGCTGATAGGTCTTCCGATTGCTGAAGTCAAAAGACACCACCAAGTAGTATCAGTGGTGGCCAGGACAGGAAAGATGACCAAAGAAAATGTACTGTTAAACTCTTCCTGCAAAATCAAAGGCAAGCTATTGCTTTGGTGCGCTGGTGTTTCATTGAGTAAGTCTCTCTCGAGTGCCTACTGTAGCTGCAGTTACAGGAAATTCACAGTGGCCTTGTGAAAAAGTAGCTCACCAGGGTGGAACTGAGAAAGAGGTTGATGATGAGTTCCAGGGAGCAGACAGAGCTTAGAACAAGCCCCATGTCAGATTCCCAAATGGGAGGAAGAATGTGTCCAACAGTGAACAAAGGCAAGTCGCTCTCTACGGAGTTTGCCCTCGCACGGTTTCAGGTCTGACTAAGTTATCCTATCACATGCCTGAGTTAATTTTGTGCAACAGTGCAGGACTATGGCAGCTCTGTCAGGTATTCATGGAAGTTGTACATTTCGATTCTGCAGGGTAACATATGAGTACTTGAAAAGCTTGACAAAAGGTCTTGAACATCTTCCTTTCCAACATTTTTATCTTCTTTGCCAGTTGCAGATATGGAAAAATTGCTGACCACCATCGTTTCTTCTTTTTTTCTGTATTTAACTGTGTGATTGAGTGTACTTTCTGAAATAAAGATAAATTTGTGTCATTTTCCTATGTAGATATTTTTTAAACATTTGTCCGAGAATTGATATTTGGATTACCCTATTTAAAGGCTTATTTCTACTTATGCCACACCGTTTTCTCTTGTATTATGCAGCAGCCACATATGTATGCACAATAGAAATGACATGCATGCAGCACCTTCACAAAGAAAAAGCCCTTTTTTGAAGTCTAGCACTTGTGCTAAATGAAATTGACATGTCTATCAATGCATACAGAATACAAACTATTGAAAGAGACATCTTTTATTATTTATCCTTTACATCACTTTTACTTGGCCACATGCTCTGATCACTGCTCTCACTTGCGAGAGAGCATCGAGCTGTTAAATAAAAAAACAAACAGACAAATCGATTGATTGAAGAAAGTGCCCTGAAGTTTACTTTTTTTTCTAAAAAGTTCAGTTCTTTTGTTCCAGGCTAACAATGATATCCAAACTCTGTTATGAATCATACAGTTTGTTTTATCATGTATGATTTATAAGTGTGGTGTGAACGCAGTTTCATGCCTTTTTCCATCTTTGTCAGTTTTTGTGAGCCAAACGTGTGTTTTGCTTTTATCTTTGAAGATTGAGTCCAATGCTACTTTGTCATTGTTTTATATTGTGCAGCTAGCAATAGCCTCTTGAGAGTTCACTGAACTATACTGCCAGAGTTATATTGCCTTATGACTGGAACCTTGATTATTACCACATGACATCACTAATACAAAGTTCACTTGTTCCCATTACTTGAGCCTGCAGAAGACAGGCCAAACCCCGCAGCATAGCTGCTTCTGAGGAAAAGGAAAACCAGGTGTGTTTTGCTGTACTAAAGCCAAGCTCATTTGCAGTCTCGGTGGGCTCCTGATGCAGCTTGCTCCAGGGGACTAAGCATCAGTCAACTCTGGCAACATCTGGAGGGTCCTTTAAAAGACCTGGCCATGCAGGTGTGTCAGCCCGCACATGATGAGACTGAGGAGACAGGAAGGCTGTGTTTGAATGTGGCAGAACAGCCTGGGCTCATGGCCTGTTCCCTGCTCCAGCTTGCATTGCTGATGAGCGTGAGATGCTGATACAGGGGGAATTTGACACGCTGCTCCCTCCCCACACTTTAATGAGTGTACCGCTTCCACTGTGAGCCGATTAAACGAATCCAGGGGAAAAAGGGAACATATTTGAAAGTGAATTTTAGATTTCCGGTCGAAGTGCTTTTGCCCGAGAACGACACAAGGAGCAGAGGGGAGCGGCGATTGTCTAGTGCCCTACTCTAGCCCTCCCCCATTCACCCCCGTCTCCACACCAAAACTCCTGCACACTGCATGGATGATCAAAAGAGGCGAACGGCAGCCGACCATTATGCCAATGACACTTTGAGTAAGAGTCCGAAGAACAAAATGACATGACAGCCATTAGTGTTTGAAAGTGGGACTTTAAAGAGTGGCTGAAGGATGAGTGTCAAAAAAGAATCAAAGGGAAAAAGTTAAATCTTCATAACGTCTGCCTCTCTCCACAAAAAAAAAGTTTTTTTCCCCAAACTAGCTCCCATTCAACTCCAAAAACATGAAGATAAGTGTCTCCATGAAGAACAAAGGAGCCTGAAAAGTTGAGTCTGGAGGTTGAAACATGAAAGCTAATAGGAGAGCTGTATTCCATTGTACAGGTGGTTCATCATTAGGAGTTGTCTAGGATTTCAGTCAGTATAGAAACAGATGCATTGAGCTGTGCTCAGTGCTACGATCAACTCTTTAACTTAGGAACTACCTGACAAATATTAAGTTAGGACACAAATGTTAAACACCAGCCTGCATGCTCTCAACTATACCCAAAATAGGGGAAAGATCTGGCTTTCTTCTGAGCTGATGCTTTAATGTAACTGCTGACAAAATGTTAGGTATTTGCCCTCGGTAGTGCTGTTTGTGCAATTTCTCATTCTCAGTTATGCACGACATTATGCCAGTGAATGTGGCTGATCAGCTGGATTTTGCTGGCTCTGTCCATGCAGCTCGACTCCTTGGCAGCACTATGCAAAAATGTGTCTAATGTGTCTCCCTGTCACATAATGAAAGATTTTAGAGCATAAATCTTTGATCTAGGAGAACATTTTCTGACGGGATCACCCCCTCTCTTGGCTGAAGCCTTCTGATCTCCCTCCAATTACGGGTGTCAAATGAGTGTGTTTACAGGCTGATTAGATGACTACTGCAGCGGCAGTGCCCCTCCCCTCTGCTGAGGGTCCCGCTGTGTCCTGCTGCACAGAGTCATGGGCATCAATACACCCACCTAAAGCCCCTCAGGCCCCCTTAACATGCACACGCACACACATACACACACACAAACGCAAGCACACAAACATACTCACATAGTACAGCACACAGCTGGGACAGTTTCAAGCCACATCAGAGCCAGTTGTAAAGCAGCCAAGATTTGGGCGGCTCTTGGGTCTCCCATCTGGTGTGGCAGGCCATGTTCAGGTTCATTTCTGACAGAGAGAGAGAGAGAGAGAGAGAGAGAGAGAGAGAACCTGCCCACTTTATAACAGGCTCCACAAATCTTTTATTTATTGGCCAGCTCATCTCACATTTGCTCTAGTTAGTTAATATTCAAAGCAGGCATTGGGCACTTCAGATGGAAGTGTGGTGAAATGCTGGCTGGAGTGCGCAGGAGGAGTGTACTCACAAAGCCTCCCTGCTAAGAGCTAGAAGATGGAGGAAGTGACTATCTAGCTGAGGGTAGATCTGTGCCTCTTACCCGCTGCCATCTCATCATAATGAGGACCCCAGTTCACACACTTGAGCAATAATCTCCAAGAACACTTCTTGCATCATGATTGATTTCCATAATGTTTGCATTGCCCTCAAGGGAAAGTTTAGAGCAATTTGTTTTTGTACTTAGGAACTTAGTGCTCATTGCAATGTCACATACTAGATTCAAATTATGACATTTTATAATGTGAGAATCCACCCCTTATTAAGGCAGAAATGTTACTGTACAGTTCACCTTCCTGTATTGAAGATGGTACTAAGGTTTTATTCTGTAATAATGAGGTAATTAGAAATAACTGAATGAACCTTCCTTGACATTTTTACAGTTCTATTTATATTGCTAGTGTAAATGTGTATTGTATAGTGTAAGGCCCCTCTTTCAATTGACATTGAATTGAATTGGTTTACTGGGTTTATTATTCTAAATAAATCCAGGGATCATTCCAACAGATATGTGACTACATGCTTTCCAAGCTTAAAAAAGGCAGACCAAGATGTATGAGATTAAGCTGCATGTGATAGTTTATGGTGTATGAATATCACATGTAAGACAGATGCCAAGACTGATGTAGGTCAGACCAAGATGTCACAGTTTTGAGTAGTTAAAAAATCTCTATATGTCAAATATCACATAAAGTGTGTCTGGGACTGTGCTGTATGGGTGCAGACATTTACTAAAGAGAGAGGGGAAATAGCCAAAAGTTATTCTTGTTTCTGTTGTTAAAGTATTTAATATAATCACTTAACATTACATATAATGTATTTTGCCTCTGTATGTATGAATGCATATGATCAAACACAGTATGTATCTAAAAACAAAAAATTAAAGTGTTAAAATGTTTAAAAACAAAAAACCTAGCATTGAAAGTAGCAGACATTAAAAATTAACATAATTAGTGCATAATTACAAAGCTGCTGCTGGCAATTACAACATAGACATATTTACAATAAGAAGTAATTAGTGTTTTGCAGTATTGTGGTTGACCCATTGCTCTCAGCAAATCATCATTGATTCATTAAGGTTATGAGGGTCCTTCTGGTGGAGGTATAATTTCATAATCCTCCAGGAGTATTTTACTTCTCAAAGCTCGCTCTTTTATAACTCCAGGGACAAAACTGTGATTAATTGTAAATGTGATTAACTATGTCTTATTTCAGCCTCAATTTCTTTTTTTATATATATACTCCATAATAACAAAGTAAAACATTTTTTAGAAATGTCTATAAATTTATTAAATGAAAAAAATATTACATGTTCTCAAGCATTCAGACCCTTTACTTTGTTGAAGCACTTTTTGCATAGGACATGACAAATTTGTACACCTGGATTGGGGGATTTTTTGCATTCATATTTGCAAAGCCTTGACGGAAGCTCGGCCAGGTTGGATGGGGACTGTTGCTTTTCTGGATGGGCCACTCTAGAACGTTCACGGAATTGTCCCGAAGTCACCCCCACAAGTGGGGCTTAGGGATAACTCTATGAAAGTCCTAGAGTGGCCCATGCAGAGAAGAATGGTTTTAACAGCATCATGCTCTAGGGGTATCTTTCAGCAGCATGATGCTGCCACCACCATCCTTCCCTGTTGAGATGGTATTGGGCAGGTGATGAGCAGTTTCTGGTATCATCCAGACATAATGATTAGAATAAAGGCCAAACAGTTCAATCTTGGTTTTATTAGACCAGAGAATCTTATTCCTCACAGGCTGAGAGTCCTTCAGGTGCTTTTCATCAGGCAGGCTTTCTTGTGTTTTGCACTTAGGAGAGGCATCTGTCTAGCCACTTTAGTCTAGTCTTGTGATGGAACTTTGTCCCATCTTTAGACAGGATCTCTGGGACTCCGTCAAAGTGACCATCGGGACCTCACCCCCACCCCCCACACCCCCCCACCCCCCCAAGTGGTCAGTTTGGCCGGGCAACCAGTTCTTGGAGTCCTGGTTGTGCCAAATGCCTTCCATTTAAGAATTATGAAGGCCACTGTGCTCTTGGGAACCTTTAGTGCAGCAGAAATATTTTGGAACCTATTTTTATTTCTTTGTTTTTAATAAATTTATAGACATTTCTAAAGACCTGTTTTCACTGTCATTGTGTAGTACTGAGTTTAGATTCATGATAAAAAATTATTTAAACAAAATATATAAATAATATACTCCATACTCTTCCATTGCTTCATACAGCTGCCCACCAAGAATTCTACATTATTAAGAAGTAAAGGAATTCGAAAATTGAAAAGATCCAAACAGACCAATGTTGTGTGAAGAGACTATATTTTGAAATATTGCATGGTAAATAGTAACTTTATTGCACTACGTCACCAATAAATTTAACCAATAAATCACTTTTGTTTTTATTTTACAATGTAGAATTTATAGACCTAATACATAACAAATCAATCCAAAATGAACAATCATAATAAAGTTTTTTTTAAATGGTACATGATTCAAAACTAAATAATGTTTAGTGGAATACTGAAAGTTATTTACAGAAAGTTATTTATACTTTGGGTAATACCAGCAAGGATACAACCAATCAATCATTTTTGATCTCTTCATTGAACCAACAAATTTAATAGAAAATTCTTTCACTCCTTCCCTATACTGCCTTTCCTGTATTCTGTAGGGTCTTGGGAGGCCTGGAGCCTATCCCAGGAGACTCGGAGCACTGGACAGTGTGCTAATCCATTGCAGGAATTTAAATATGTAAACTCCACTTAGCCTAATCTGTATGTCTTTGGACTGTGTGAGGAAACCAAGTTACCCAGATAAAACCCACAAAGCACGGGGAGAACATGCAAAAACATACAAGTGTGATTTCCACACACTCGTAGAGGTTTGAGGCCACAGCGCTAGCCACTACATGACCATGCCACCATTGTACAAAATGAATAATTAAAAAACAATTGGTTTAATAATAATAAAGTCAGATATCACTGAGAAAAAAATACAGTTTCTCGATAAGATTTCAGGACGTGCTTGCAGAGAGCTCTTTATTTGCTTATTCAGAGTTCAGCATGAGATTGAGCTTATATAGAGAGCTATCTGATTTCTCTGCCTGAAGTGCAAAAGTTAAGAATTATTTTAGTGCTTTTGAAACTTAAAACAAGGTTAATTCAAAATTTAGCATAGTCTCATTTTGGTCTCAAACAGACCACCTAGTTTTCTAGGAGTCAGTAATGAAACATCTTAGAGAACTTGTTTTTAATTTTTTTTCCTCTGGGCCTCCCTAAATTTTCTTTGGGATTCAAGTCAGGGGATGGCTAGGCCTTGCAATATTTCTAATAAAATATATTTATTACATCGGTCCATGTGATGTCCTTTAATAAAATGCAAAGACTTTGTACCCTTTTTTAAAGACGTACCCCCAAAGTACATTGCTGTGGGTATGCACAACTCCAAACTTGTTGCAATTCAGTTTTTCTATCATTTTGTAATCTACCTAGACTATATAATTCCAGAAGAGTTGTTGTCAAAATGCTTTTAGACTTCTGTCATTCAGAGGATGTATAAATGCATCCCATGAACTTGTGCTCATAGATTGTTTGTGTAATGCAGATATTTCTTTTTGCTGCTTTCAGGTCAACCTGCCACTCTTTTCAGGTGATTGCTGGCTTTTTTCTTACCTTCTTTTCATTTGTCTGAGAATATGTTGTGATATCTTGTACATCAATCATCTGGAGATGTTTGGTGATGGCTCCATAAACTCGTCACGGGCAAATTATCAAAATCAATTGAACTGGCAGGCATGTTTATGGTATTTTTGTGTAACTTGAAGCTACTTAATGTTACTTATGCACCACATTCCACAACACAATAGTCAGTGTACCTTTCTATGGAGCACTTTGGATGGTGCATCAGTCCATCTACTATATGTATGTGCATTACAGATAATTTAGCAAAAAAACAATATTACACATCTAAACAGGCTAGTAAGTGAAGATGTAATCTTGCTTATGAAATGAGTAGTTTTTTTTAAACAGATTTTATTAAAAATTAGTAGCATAATTTTATAATTTACATTAACCTTGGACTATATCTATGTTATTTATTTAACACACTAAGAAATATGAAACATGAAAAATTATTAGCTGATATATTTTGTGCGGAAACTGACCACAAATGACACGTCAGTAGACCTTGTATGTTTTGTTTCTGCACGAGGAAACAAATGTCTAAGTGCATTGCAACATTATGACACCCATTTGACATGAAGTCCCCTTACACTAACGCAGTTTCTGTCATATATTGCAGGCACAGCAGATACTGGTTGTCAGCCAAAGCTACAGTATGACTTACCAAACACACATTCTACAGTAAAAAAAAATACACACAACTTGATTGTGTTTATATACAGTACAAACATGAAACCATTAAGACTAACCACTGAGGGACCACAGGGAATTCTCCAACCGGTGGGACGATGGAGTCGCTTTCTGTTGTTCAGTGGGAACAGAGGAGCCAGCAGCAGAAAATCTCAGCTATTATTAACTAGGTGGCAACAAGAGCACTGCTCCTGCTGTTCAACAGCTCCCCAAGCTCTTTAAGCGGCTCAAGACGTATTTTCCACTGGCCCCCTGGAGCATCGCTCTGTTTTTACTTTTTCTACTTCTCCCTTCCTCCCACCTCATTTCTTGACTCGTGGCGTCTGCATGGATCGCAGTGGATCGCAGGGATCTGATTTGTGACTTAGCATCACCCCTGTTTGCCGCGCTTCCTCTGGTCTCTTCTCATCTTGTTACCCACTATTCAAGCTTTGTGGTTAAATTATGTATTAAGGTCAATGTCAAAACATGGAAGATATGTAATCTACAGGGAGTTTCTTTTTATTCATTATTACAGTGAAGGCAGAGCACAACTGTCAGGGAGCTGAGGATGTGCACAGCATGGAAGCTTGCTGCTCAGCAGGGCTCCTCAAAAGCCCCCGCTCCCTCCTCTCTCTCACGATGGACCGCTTGATAGATTTACCCAGCTAACCCATCTCACTTAAAAACTTCTTTCTCCTTTGCTCCAATCTGAAAGCTGTCAAGTGCACCTATATGGTGGTGTCACAGATCCAAAGCGCGATGTGTGCACCCAAGACACAGGGGGGATGTCATCTATTCACATGCACTTTGGGAAGCTCCTAACAGGGGACTCGTGTCACGATTCAGCAGGCTCGCGGGCAGAACGATCTCCGTTCAGATGAGGGAGACACCGTGCTCCCTAAGTTCTCCATACTGTTGTCCATATATCTGACTCTAATTAGGTAAAGTGACAACCTGAGAGCCATGCAATGTCTCCGCAGCCTTTTGTGTGAGGGAAATCTGAAGGTGCGTCACACGTGTAGGATTATGAACAAAAGAGCATGACTCTATGTTCGTGTTCAATTGATGACAGAACCACTTTTCCCCCACTTTTACATAACAGAATTGCTCAGACAGCAGCATGCGAGCCTGGTCTGCCATTCGGGATTGAGGATTGTCTGGGACCTGCACCAGCTCAACAAGCCCTCTGTGCAGCCTCCTTGGCTGGGAGACCTTGATAAATTGAAGCCAGCTCTTGTCGGGGTGAGCATAATTATTTTCTGATTAGATTAATTCAGTTATACTTTGGTCTTTTCCAGAGCCACTGGCGTGCCTGAGAGAAGCTCGCTCAGTCATGCTAACGATTACACAATTAGCTGAGCGGCACAAAGCAAGCTGGGAGATTCGGCTTTTGTTAAAAATCTCCCCCTCCCACCCACACACACACACACACAAAATAATAATCATTTGTAGAATTTTCTGGTTGCATTCTTGTGATGGGGGTTGGAAAAATGCACCGAAATTTAACCCACTCCACTTCTCCTTCCTTGTTTCTGCTTCACTGTGAATGCCAGAAACCTCACAATAACCGCAACAATAAACAACCGAAACTAAGAAATTATTATTTCCATTAGAGACGCAGTATTATAATTCAAAAAACATATTTTAAATATCTTTGTAGTTTTTGTTTGTTGCCTATCTACAGAAACATGTTGTCCAGCTGCTTGACTGCAACTTGATGTTTTCCAGTAGTGCTCGTTACACTGAGATGACTTAATGTAAAGATGCATTGAGAGCTACATGATGAGTCTGATTAGCCCCATAGTACTGAAAACAGCTGTGTACTAACTGATTTAACCTGATGTAGTTGCATTAGCATCATTTTCTTTAACAACCTAATGATTAATCCCAAATGATAGCTGGTTGCTTATAATGAAAAAAACTATTTTTTCTTTAATTGTTATGCCTTTAAGTGTGTTTCCGAGGAAAAAGAATACAAGAGAGAAAAGAAGGTGTAAACTGCTGTTTTATTGGAAACTGTAAAATTGCTTATTCGTATTCAAGTGAAATATTGCTGACTGTTCCTGTTCGGACTGTTCAGCAGAAGACTTGCTGGTGAAGTGCTACTTCATCTATCCAAATTATAAATAATGCAGCATTTTTTATTTTTTTTTCAGATAACATCCAAGCCAAGGCAATTGCTTCAAACCGCTCTGGCATGAATATATTTTATGACAAGTGTAGAGTTTATCTACAGTCAAGCCAAAACTCTACATAGCACTTGGTCACAGTTTCAGTTCATTTTACCACATTGTCTTATATGTAATTGTATATAAAGTATAAATAATACATTTAGCCTACAAACCAAACATGCCTCTCTACACATCAGGACCACAGTTTGCCAAAGGTGTTATAAAGTTAAGATTTTCTTTACTTGAGGAAAAAAAAAAAGTACACTGCTATGGTAATCTCTGGGCTTTGATTCTTTTAGGTTCAACCTTCAGCCCAAAGTTTCTTTATTTCGAATAGCTAGAGAGACAGAATGGGGAAGTGAAGGAGTGCATTTTTTTAATCTCCCTTGCGTTTCTCTGGCCTTGTTGGAGGACTGGGGTGACTTTTAACCTTCTATACATACTCTGGAAAATAACTTTTGACTAGTATGCCTAATTATGTGCATGTCCGCCCGAGGAATATTTTCAGCAGAATTCAGTGGAGCTTTCACTACCAAATGTTGCCTTTTAAATGCAGGTTTCACAGACTGTGTAACCCTCTTGTCTACTTTTTTTTATTAAAAGAAGCTCACTGATGTTCTGTGGAATACTGGTGGAATAATAGTTTAGGGTTGATGTAAGAATAACATCTTTCACTGACTGAGTTGTGACTGATCTTATCGCCTTCCATGTTTGCTGAAATTGGTGGAATAGAAATAGATGCAGATCTTGAGTCATTTTTGCTACTTTTCATAATGATCCCTGTTCAAGCAGTGCTTGGTAACATGAAACCGGGAACCTTCTTGGAATAATGTAGTTATGATTTCGGAACGTTATGGAACTCTTTTTGTCTTCAAGAGAGCAAAACACACTGACTTCAAAGTACTGCTACTGTAGTAACAAATCTCCCGAGTAAAAGTAAATATTGTCATAAAGAAAATGACTGTAAGAGCAAATAAGCTGCTGGAAACCTACTTGAGTAATTACGATAGTGTGTGTATGTGTGTGTGTGTGTGTGTGTGTGTGTGTGTACACACATATACACTACATACTCAATCCAGTGTTGTCCTGAGAAATGTATTTTTGACCAATTACATGAGTAACCAAGCAAGCTATGTTTAAGAGACCATCACCTTGATTATAAATAGCAAATAAGTAAAACTTAAATGCAAGTAAATGTAAGGAGGAAAAAAGGAAAATTACATGCTGCTGGACTTTTAGTAGCTTGCTTGGTTTGGCAAAAATGTCCATATTATCATTATTGTTATACATTAAAAGGCTAATATATCAAAGCAAATAATAAAATAATTTATTTACTACAAATATGTGTGTTTTTTCTCAAGGAACTGATACTGGAACTTTTTACCAAAAGTTACCAAATGAAGTTCTTTGCAAACATTGTCTTAAGTGTTAATTATAGGCTGGAGCATCTGTAGTGGGTGAATAGAACATTGTAGCTGCTGACTAAGTTGGCATCTGAAAAGCAGAGTTTAGTAAATAACCTGCTTGATTTAGAGTTTATCTTCATAATATTACATATCTATCCATATATATCAATCTCTCTCTCTCTCTATATATATATATATATATATATATATATATAAGTTTGGGGTCACTTGTAAATGTCTTTGTTTTTGTTAAGTGATTTATTTTCTACATTCTACAACAATACTGGGGATTTCAAAACTATAAAATAACACAT
>JAOVVA010000051.1:13219214-13250676 GCA_028565275.1 Leiocassis micropogon
TAGAAAATCTGTAGGGGATCAAATACTTATTTCCCCCCACTGTATATATATATATATATATATATATATATATATATATAGAGAGAGAGAGAGAGAGAGAGAGAGAGATAGATAGATAGATAGATAGATAGATATACTGTATATTCTGTAACATTTTAGATAAATAAATTAATTAATCTACAGCGGTTGAATATTTGATCTGAGATTTATGGTCCTATGATTTAATATCTGTACTAAGAGTACATTTATTTCCATCCCTGCACAAGTAGTTCTTAATCCTTGATAGTTAGAGGCTTTTTCTATGACCTTAACATTCCGGCCTCATCACAGATCAGCACTGCATGTAGATTTTACGTGAGCTACACACTGGCAAAGACCTGGACATAATGAATACTAATGAATAATAATTACAACATCTTTGGCACCCAGCTGTACAGTGAGGATAAATGCTAATGTGCTTGAAATTCACAATGCTAGGCTTGATGATCACATGCAGCACATAGCAGATTAGCTCTGAGCTCACTGCAATTTTAAAATTAAGGAAAAAAGGAGTGAAAGCCCTTATATTTTCTTAAAGTGCACTTTTCCCTTTAAGTAAACTTTGAGTATATCTGAGTGCAGTCTGTAGTGTTCGAGGCAGACAAGCAGGTGATATGGAGAATGTAGGCCATGAGAGAGCAGGTTCTCTTGTGGCAGACTGTGACATCTCTTAATTGGCAGTATTAGAGCTTGTTGTCGACGACTTTGTTGTTTGCACAGCACATTCTCCTAAAGCTTTTGTTCTCATTCTTGCTAGGAAATTAAACTTCTTTGCCATTATTTTTTTTTCCCTGCTGTTTATTCTTTTGATCTGTGTGTACGTTATCCACGGCTCTTTGAATTCTGATTTTGCTGTCATGTTGCTCTTTTCATCAGGCTGATGATTGCAGCTCTAATAACATTCAACTTTTAAGCCATGGCAGAATGTTAATTAGATTCTCTCTTTTTTTAATTAATTTGTCCCTGCAGGTTTTCATATCCAGTCATTTTTTAACATTGAATTGTGTATTGAATTTTAAGCCAAAAAAAAATCACTGCAACCTTAAAAATTAAATTACATGAAATCAGTTAAGCATAAAACAACGACAGCAGATAAATAAAGCAGGAGAGGACATTTGATCAGTGTTTACATAAACAGCTTATGGTTGCTTAATCTACTGAATGCATGTTGGAATATTGCCTCAATGAAGCACCACCAAATCAGAGCTGATGTTTCAATCTCCACAGAGAAATCCTCAGAGGCGGAAAAGAGCTCGGCTGAGGCTGAGGCGCGTTTACTTTCACTGGATTCTGTTTGGGGTGTGTGAAGGGGAAGCGTGAGGGGGGTGGTCGATGTGTTTTGTGCTTGGTTATCCATGTGAGATAAGCACTTGTGTTGTAGGGTATTAGTGGTAATATGTGTTTCACTGCCTCTCTAAATGCTTGTGTTGTCCAGCGGTCCCCACTGTCCCATCTATCATGTTCAGTGCGGAGCCACGTGTTCCGTGCTCGAGGAGCCAGCAAGCAGCCCGGGATAATGAAAGGTCACACGAGAGGTGCTGGCTTGAAATTGCTTTACTTCTGACTGAGACACATTTCGGCCCAACTGGTGCCTTACCTTTTTTGGCAGCCTCTCTGGTCTGCTGAAGTAAAATGTAAATGTCTTAAATACTTATCAGAATTTTTTTTTAGTGCAGCACAAAAATAGAAAACACTCCTAAAAGCCCATTATACAGTTAGGCACTCTGTGCTTCACATTATGTGGCCGCTTTTCATGTTTTGCGCAGTGTATTTATCACAGGATTTGCATTGCATTTGTACCCTTAGCCTTAAGCTTTGTTTGGATAGATATAGAATTTCTACAGATCTAATGAAATGTTTAAAAAAGAATAATTCATGATTAAAAAGAATGTCAATGTATTTTTCAGGAAGGTGGGTATTTGCTTTTCATCTTTAATCTGAGGTGCTTTTTTTTATTTATTATTATAGTTAGTATTTATTTATAATTCTATGCTCCTCACATATATCAGGACTGAATTTGAAATAAAGGGGTTTGTAGACATATGAAAGAAAAAGCATGATGTGTCTCTACTCACTGAAGGAAATTGATATTCATTGGCTACAAAAAAAAAACAACTGGTATTTATTTGACTTTAAAATGAAGTGATTCACATCATTCTGAGGGGTAAATAATACAGCGAAATCTTGAATTAAAGATGTAAATCTTGACACTTTTGGCAGGGGGGCAGAAAGGGACAGTAGTCTCTAAGGCCTGAATTATTCTTAGCGTAGACCAATTAACACCATGTATCTTCTTTTATGTTAACTTCAATTAAGGGCCTTTACAGTTGGTAAGTTCTTTTCTTCTTTATAGTTGGAGTGTCAGAAACACAGATCAAAGCTGAACGCTGCAGTCCGTGCACCATAGGTAACAGTGCTTTGCATAAGAATCTGCATATGGTTAAGAAGGTTTTCCTTCCACTTTGCATGAATTAAAAAGTGGGAGGGGTTGTGCTGGGGTGCTGAAGAGGTGTATCTGATTGCACAGCTCAAAAATCTTTTAAATATATCACACAGGCTCGTATTTTCAGTACTTTAGTAGGATTTTCTGTTTGTAATTTATTATTATTATTATTATTTGTTATTAGACCGATGTCCCAGGATGGCTCCTCACAATTCTATTTGAATGTAAGTAATAAAAGATGCGTCTGGTTGTCCACGTCTTCAAACAATTTATACCGATCCTTTAAGATGTATTATTTTTGAGTGTGTAGCTGTCATTCTCATACCCTGTTCCAAGCAACAACAAAAACAACCACAGAAAATTCCACTCTCTGTGCTGTTCAAGTGTCTGAGGTTATGTCACCCTGTATTAATAACAGCAAAAACATATTACAAATACAAACTACAATTACATAGTGTGTCAGTGGGCATAGCTATAATACATGATTCTCTGAACCTGTCCACAGTGTGAAACTGACTGTATGTAGAGCCAGCCTGCTGGGAGTGACAGGCTTCCAGAACAACACGGTTTGATCCATCCCATCATAATCATGCAGGAGAATGTCTGGAGAGAAGAGCAGGAGGGGAGCTGGTCCGTGCTGAAGGCTTGGATGATCAGGCAAATAGATGCTCCTCAGGGCGACTCGGCAACACACAAACAACCTGTTTTTCAGCACCCTTAATCACTGCTCTTTAATTGCATTAAGCAGCAGCATATCAATAAATCAATAAGCAAATGAACTGTGTGAGTATGAGCAATGGGCGTTTAGTGTTGTAGCGTATTATTTTATTGACGTCCCACTAACTGCTGCCCTTGAGATATTGAATGCTGTTTAAGTGGCGTGCTGACATCATAATAAAAGCTTACTTGGTCAGACTCCTGGATTCAAGACACACACACACACACACACACACACACACACACACACACTGATGATCTTATACTTACATTTTCATATCTTTAAACGAACAGAAATAATTTTGAAATACAGAGTCACTTATTTGTTAACATATACAGTTACATTTTAATAAACATGTGTGTGTTTGTGATGTCACAGTTTGTGTGATGTATAATTTACACAAATTAATTTCATGGTTTTGGAACTGAAAAAAATAATTAAGCCCTAATGGCATAACAAATATTTGATGATCTGTATTGTGGTCAAGTTAGATAGTACTGTAATCTTCGTGTTTTCATTTCGGCTCCTGCAAACAGTTAGTAACCCTGTATTGTATAAAGAGCAAGATGACGCATATTCCCTTATTGTTTCAGATGGATTTGTAATAACTACAGTCCTCTGAATGAATGCATCATGTTACTGGACCGAAATTTCTTTTTTAATGAGTTCTATAGTATTTGTTAGAATTATCCTTTCATATTTTTTATTGAAATTTTTTTAAGCACTGTTTTATTTGTGTGAGTGTATGTGACTCCTTCGACAATAACCATTTTAATTCTGTCTTCACAGAAATATTTAAAGGCTAGCCGACTATTTCAAGCTTCAAAACATTTTGTCAGGTGCAATTTCTTTGTTGCTTTGCTTTCATAACCTTGGTGTCCCACAGCATTATTGACTTAAATCTTTTGGTCTGATTCCCATTGAAAAGGCCTGTTTATAATGGAGCGTGCATCATTTCAAGCATGATGTGCTGCCATCTATCAGGCAAACCAGGCTTCTGCAGTTTCTCACTGCGCTGTGTTTTTTAGTATCTCTTGCATCCGTAAATAATAAGCATATAAGAGTCCATTCGTCTTAGACACTATCAGCAAAGGTTAGCCGTCGCTGTTGGCTTGTTTTACATCTCATAGTATTATTACAGCTTAGCCTCACACCAGTCAAATCACACGGCGCATATTTTCATCTCAGTGTAAACAAGATTTTATTGGCTTCAGTGAAAACAGAGGACAAAAATGAGTAAACACATTGTAATTCAGAATATTTATTCACACAGCCCTCTCCTTTAGTTTACACTCATATGCGATAAGAGCGGTTTAATCTTAGCGTTTTGGAAACATCATGCCTTGAAAGTGCTTAATAACAACAAATGATGGAGAATTTTTAGGATACGTGTGTATATTATGTCTCTCGATCATGAAAGTATGCAGTGGTTCAGATATTTCCATGCGTGTGTGTGGCTCCTTCACTAGTAGGTCTGCTGTGGAGGCCGTTGGCAGCAGAGATCATGGAGAGGAGGGGGATCAGTGCTGCACATGTCCATGCTGCACAGATAGTCCACAGTGCTCCCCGGCCTGCTAATGTAATTGCTTTTCATTGATTCTGTCTGACTAGGTGGCTCGTTTTCATCTGTTTTCCAGGAGCCTCTGCCAAGGCACGGGCCTCCCCTTGATGTGAAAAGTGTGTGTCCTTTTCAGCGCATATAAAGCAGAAGCTTCCTCACATGACAAGATGGCATGGGCACAGAGGAGATTTCGCTGGACGCCTAAAAACCTCAAGCGAAACTTTGCCTGAGTTGTTTTGATGGAGTAGTGGGAGAATCTCTCAGGCTTTGATGAAAACACGGCTTGTGTGCATGTTCAGTAATTGCTATGTTTAGCCTGACCACATGGTTAGCCGTGCACGTTGCCATGTTTGTTATGTTTCTACATGAAAACACTGTACAAGTTTGAAAGAACCAGCACACTGCCTCATTACTGAAAGCAGAAGATCTTTGTGCTTCTTAACCAAGGTAAAACACACAGGCTGGACACACAGGTCATCTCTCTTAGACCGTGCGATGTCCATGCCAAACATACAGCCAACAAACTCACTTTTCATCTGGTTGAATATGTTGGCAAGTGTAGACTTTCAGCAATTATTGCTCATCCTTACCACAATGTGGATCCCTCTACAATACTTTAGCCATTTGTGGATAGCTGAGCAGAAAGCAGGAGAGAGCTACGCAGCACACAGAACCAAGGTTCAGGCGAATTTGTGCCTGTTATTCGATGAGTGACAACTCTCTCAGATTAGATCAGATTGTTCCATGAGCTAAAGGGATATATATATTTTTATTTTTTTTTTGGAGCAGAAAGAAATAACGTTCCTCTTGTTTGAAACATCACAGCTTTGTTTGATAATGCTTAAATGTCTTTTCGTTGTCTTATGTAAAATTTCTTGAAAAAAAAAAAAAAAAAACATTTTTAAAAAGTGCCATTTTTTTCCAGGTCCATTAGAGCCTTATGTCGAGAATAACAGCATAATTGGCAAAAATGAAAGGATTTCTATCAGGAATTGGCCATACAGCTAATGTGTAAATATTGCTGATGGTAATTTGTCTCATGCTTTCTTTGAACTACAGTGTGGTTTGACAATTTGTGTTTTTAATAGCCACTTTAACTGTACTCATTTCCTGTTCTTTATTTGTGTCCAAATTCCAATGGTCGATTTTTACATCAGATTTTTACATCAGTTTACTGGCTACATGCCTGAATTAACGACAGCAATATAAAGTCTGGTATAAGAAAAATGTTTATTTTAGTAGAACAGGAAAATGATGCTGGTATATTTTAGGCCAGGCATATCAATCAAACCTAAAGAGTGACTGTTAACAGAGAATTATGGACTCTTTCCAGTTCAGCTCTCCGGAGCAATGCCGAATTAGGACTGCAATACCTTACGCCAGCATCCTTAAATCTCTCACTGCCCTGTTTTTACCTGTATTTCTAGCTAACTGAATGGCACTCTATAAATAATTTCGGAGTGTAAAGTTTCACTAGAAAAAAACAAAATATGACATTCTTTTTTTTTTATTAATGTATTATGTAAAACCAAGTCCTAAATCCAAAATACAGTTTAAATATAAAGTTAACATAAACATTATTTCTGCAAATCCTTTTAATCGTTTTAATTGTGAAAGACTTTGATCTTTTAAAAAAGACTAACATTAGATATTGCCTAGGTTTTTTGTCTATTTATTTTTTTATAGATACTTTCATAGAAAGGTTTATAATTATAATATATAACTTGTTTATAAAAATAACTTGGACATATTACTGAATGATATCAATATTATACCATTTTGTTTACAGAATTTGATAAGGGTCTCATTTCGTGGAAGTGCGTTTAAGCTCTATTATCATCCTAATACCAGTGAGCACAGCAATGGCGTTACACACACAAGCATCATACTCCGTCTGTGCAGACATTCCTACATAACCGAGATGGGACTTGTAGGACTGGTTCCTCATCCAGTCAAGTCTAATGCTTTCTAATCTTCTCCTGCTTTTTTCTGAATTATTCAAACAGTTCTTGAAGCAACAGTGGCGTCTCGACAGCAAGCAAAGCTCCCTTTGAGAGAGCTTTAGATAATGTAATGTAAAATGAATGATGAAATTCAGTTAGCTAAAATGAAACAGCGCTGCAGTGTGTTTTCAAAGGTGAGGTCTGGGGTAATAACAAATAACCCTTTTTACCTCTTTTAACCAAAGACAGAGAATGGAGCCACTAAAAGGGATTGGGGGGACAAACAGTTTCATTTTAATGTTCACATAGTGGACAAACATGTGTATACACGAGAGGAGATTTGCTTTGTCTAGTTAGACATCTGCCAATTTTGAGAAACATTGGAAACAAATTTTTGTTCCCATGTACAAGCCATTCTAGACAAGATTGAAATCTCAAGTCGGTTAATAGATGAAACACATTTTTGGTCACTCATTTTTGTAGGAAAACAATTTAAGGGGCAATCTAGTTGATGCATGAAATAATTTGTGCTGTGATGTAATGCCCATTGCTTTTAATCTTAAGAGCAAACAAGTTTATCTGCTCTTAAATGCAGCTAATAACACATCATTAAAAGAAAGCCTAAATGTTCTTTAGTTAATATTGAAGACATGCTGCCTGACCTCAATAATTCAATGTGACCAAATAAAACAATAAAGGGAATATGCACATAATGATGTGCATATGTTTTCTGTCTTGTTGCAAGACAAAATCAATTGACTCTGTGAGCTAAACAGGGAAATATTTTGTTACAGCAGTACTATGGCAACAGAACTCTACCATTCTCTATCATTTGAAACACAGTTATCTGAAAGGTATTAGTGCGGAAAAATGTACATATTAAAATAATTTTTGGATTTGTGTTGTTTCGTTTTTGCCCCCTGCATGCAGTATAGCAAATCTCCAAAGTGATAACCTCTCTCTGCTTTATACAGCACACAGATGTGCCTTGTGTAATTAAAAAATAATAATTGGTCTCTTTTAAATTCAAGTGCATAGTGATAAAGAAAAAGAGAATGTCTGGAAGAGAGAGAGAGAGAGAGAGTGTGTGTGTGTGTGTTTTCTGTAACCCTGGTAAAGTATGACCCCTGCAGGTCAATGCTTCCCCCAGCTGTTTTGCTTATGAAATGACTATCAGTAGCCATTGTTGCCATTGTTACACAGTACACAATACAATGGAACCGGAATGTGATCACACTTGCTGTTTGAAACCACTAGGTTTGGGTAATGTGATTTTCATGTCAATTCTATACGCCAGGTTTTACACTGCTATCATACAAAATTCCCAAAGGCAAAAGAAATGTATGCCCTCCCAACCGTAATTTCAAATGGAGAGTGCAAACATCTGAGAGCAATTGAAGTCTTGTGAAAGACACTCTCTCCCCACTGCGGTTCACTTTGTGAAATGTGAATTTAAATGTTTTCTGAACTGAATTTGATATTGTCTTTGTACTTTTATTAACAATCAGTGGTGGTGTGGGTGTGGGTGGTTTTCAGTGTGTTCAACTGAATACATGCAAATATTTCACCACTGTTAAAGTGTTTTAGCAAACATTCCATCAAGAGAAGCAGAGAGAGAGAGATGTGGATGGATAGATAGATTGGAGATTGCAAAAAAAGTACACAGGACCCAATTATTTCATGAACTATTACAGATTGCAAGTTACAAGATTTTTTTTGTTTTTCATTTTAGTCCATCTTTACACATTTGACAATTTTTTATGCTATGTTTACAGTATGGTGATAAATACCACACTGTAATGTATATAAAACTTTCTAGTATATCATCATCATCATTATTATTATTATTATTATTATTATTATTAATAATATTATTACTGTGAATATTATTGTTTTAGTTGTTGTTTTTGTTTATAATAGCACTATTTTAGCTCACCTTTTCGGCATTTGTATTTTAGGCTACATTGCATTTTAAATGCCACAAATACCATAATTTGAGTTACAGTGGAGTGTTTATAACGAATGTTGAGTACAGACATCATCAGCTGCAGTTTAACAATGTAAGTAAAATATCAGCAAATATTGGGCCTTGCTGTGGTGAATTTTTGAAGAAACAATATATAGTATAGTAGTTCTATGAAAGGATGAAAATGATTTGATATGGATTAGGGATAGTTTACCCTGGCCACACTATATTTAATCAAACTGATTTGCCTTAAATTATATGATTAAGCACTGCTTAGCCTAGAGTTTACATACACCGTCTTTTTTGACTGTATATTTCTTGCCAGTGGGTTTATCCTACATATGGCATTATAACTAGTTGTTATTGTGGATGTCGATGACAGATCTTAGAGACTTAGGGCACAAGTGGGGGGTACATTTTGGACAGGGTGATAATCCATCGCAGAGCACACACACATACACACACTACGGACAATTTGAGAACGACAATTAACCTCATCTGCATGTCTTTGGACTGTGGGAGGAAACCGAAGTACCCGGAGGAAACCAACCAAGCACAGGGGGAACATGCAAACTCCATGCACACAGAGACCCCGAGGTGCCAGGCGGCAGTGCTAACCACTAAGACTCCTTGCCACCCCATGCTTCAACTGAAATAACTAAAGAAAAAACAGAGTAATATACAATATAGAAAGAAAAATATATTAAAAAATAATGAAGTGAATATCTGCAAAATATAGGCGAATGAGCATGTTTAATCAAGTAGATAGACTAGTACAAATTGAGATGTGCAGAAACTGAGATAAAGTAACAGAAAAGGTGTGGTGCAAAGTCAATGTCGATTATTATTCTTATTATTCTTATTATTAAAGACTTATAAATTGCTCGTGCTTCCCCTTGATAAATATTTATAAAGAAAGACGCAGTTGATTAATTGTCTGGTACCGCTTCCTCTTTGCCGTCTATTCGCGTAGAAAAATCTCGCGAGAAAATGTTTTCCCGGTAACCCGGGGAAACGAGAGTTTGATTCAAAGTAAACCCGGTGAAGTGTATCCGGCGTTCCCTGTAAGAGTACACAATATACAATGCGGGTGAGTTAATGAAAACCTTCTTTTGCTTACGCTTGCACGCGTGTGGGGTATTCTCTCAGCGGTTATGCGGATTATATAATGCAGAGGCAGTGTGTGGTTTAGCAGTTACGCTCGGGAGGAGAAGTCAAACTTTGCGTGAAGGCGAGGCCCTTGCTAACAGCTAGCCTGCTGCTACACTACAGCACCGTTAGAGACCTGGCGACATGTTAATTAACTCGCGCTAGTTATCTCTCACTCACTCACTACCGAGCTCACAAACACACACACAGAGCTGGGTTTATTTATTAACTTCCAATGCTCCGTTTGCGTGTCAGGAAAGCTAAGTGTGACAACACTGTGTTTCTGCTAGTGTTATTTAAGTAGCGAGCTAGCAAGTGTCCTACAGCATCCCCACACACACACACACGTCCACTTCTGTAGATATGAAGAGGTCTCACGTGTTTTAATCTTTTATTCCACGTGTAATCATTGCACTGGTAACGTGCAACAATGCAGCGATTAAACGTGGAATAGAACATTAATGTCCCTGGAGTCCAAACAGGTGCTTCAGTGCTTCTTGTACGTTTCCTTTGGTGTAATGGAGATCAATAGAATAGTAAGTAAATCAAAAATCTACATCCTGATTGTATGATTTATTTAAATAAACTTTTATAAAAGACAAATACATCTTTTAAACATCATTTCCTTGCTTGTCAATGCACTTGTGCTTTCGAATTCCCTCATTAAAAATGTCTTAAGCTGAGCTGCGAGCCACGAATGCACCGCTGTCTTCACTACTTCCCCAGAAGTGAATCTTTGTCCTTGTAGTTCTGCTTTCAGGGGACCAAATAGGTAAAAGTCCAATGGCGCAAGATCAGGACTATAGCTTACTATATATAAAGACTATATAGCTTTAAACGAGTGTCGCCAGTATGGAATGGAGTGCGTGAACGTTTGTCATCAGCCGTAGATGTGGACGAGCGTCCAGCTCCCTCTTGATAGCCAACACTTGCACCGTAGTTACAAATGAACCGATGTGACACATTCACACCTGCAAAGCAGTGACTGGGGAGACCGCAGCCTTGAACAGAAAGTGTTGATGAGGCAGAATTTTGAATATAACCAGAATGCAGATTATTTTTGATGAACCGTGAAACTGGGGTCAGAGTGCATGGTCAGTCAGGATATAGTGCCCCTGGAGCAGATAGGGGCTCAAGGCTAAACATTGACAGCTTTGGCAGTGCTCGGGCTCAAACCCCTGACCTCCCGATCACTTAACTGTTTGAACCACCACCGCTCCGTTAAATGGCGATTAAAATGCTTCCTAGAATGTATATGCCCCGCCCACTCCTGGTGGTTGATCTCGCTTCCTGAATTTAACTCCAACAGAGCTTTACCAGGAAATTCATCAGAGTTTAGCACGGCTTGTCGCTGTTTGGGGGGGAAAAATCGTCCATGCTCAATTTTTAAATGTAGTTGCTGACATAAAAATTGTTGTTGTTTTTTTTTTTTAAAGATCATAACATATTTTCTGGTGAATTGTAGAGTTTTGTGTGTGGAATTGTGCGTTTTTGTAAGGAATCATATCAGTCATCATTGAGCTGTCACTATTGGAGGAAACCCTTAGACTCAAAATGGCCAAATCCAAGTCTGTTCACTAAACTACTAAATAGTATTTGCTAATAGATACTACTTTGCGTACAGTTATGTTCAGCATTAAAGAGCTCTGCAGGTTCATAGCTTCTGTAGTCTCAGATATATACAACATGGCTGTTAACAGGTGAGAAATCATAGCACATGGCCAGCCTATTCAAAGCAAATTGTGCAGTTTCATAGGTATTTCGTAGGTAAACTGTACAAGTTCACAGACATTTTGTGATGGTTTGGCCTGAGCATGGCTTCGTCTTGTTGTTGGAGTTGGAGTTGAGTACATTGTAATCATGAGTACATTAAAAACTGAACATTTTATAGCTAATGAATAGCTAGTTGCTAGGTGAATAAGACATGTGACGTTACAGTTGAGCAATAAAGAACCATTAATAATTTAAATTCTGCATAGGTAAAACAGTTTAAAAACCAGCATCATCCGATCATTTTTGGCTGTGCATTTTCTTGCTAACTTTTCCAGTACTATATTCTACTATACTAAATCATGTTCTATCTACAGGTTAAGAAAAATTGTTGCTGCTTTTTCATTCTTAAGAGGAAGGGATTTGTGAGAGTTGGCAGTTATGAAAGGCATTTTTCACAGAAAAAGTTTCACCAACTCCAGGCTGTTCAGTGTCTTGATGCCTCAAAATCATCAAGGATGTGATTCCATCTTTATACAACGTCAGGGCTTCTCTCGGTGAGAGTACCATGCGGACGTGTCAGTTGGCTCGGTGTGATGACCCCCCCTGTACCACATCACTATCAGCGCCGCTTATGGTGCCCGTGGCTCAAACATGTATCACATTACACCAAAAACCCATGGCATCTTGTTTACGATTTCATCCTTGTTAAAGTTGACAGACGTGAGTGAAAGTGGCTGTGAGAAATCCTCCACAGAGAAATTCTTGACCAAGGCATGTTCTTCATTTTTAGCCATTTCTCTAAGCTACTGTCACACTTGCTTAGTTTCGGCCAGGGCATGACATATCTCAAAAGCTCTTGGGTGTTGTGTGAATCCAGCTAGCGTTGCAAGTCACCATTATTCTGACCTCCTGTTTCAAAAGGAAACGCATCAATATACAGAATCTAATCACTGAATTTTAATATTGTTATGGATTTATTGATTTTTAATGCATAAAAATAGTACTATTATAAATAAATAAAAGATCTGTGTGTGTGCATGGGTAAATGCAAGTATTATAGAGTGCGCCACAAATGCTTCTTTGGCGATACAATAATTACAGGTATGTAAACTAGACTAATGAGGGAAATTTCTCTCTGTTTCTAGATGTTTTAGGTGACTTTTTTCAAGCGAGCATTCAATGAAAAATGCCATCACCTCAAGGATTGGAGCCAGTCCTGAAGATGAAGGTGGACGAGCTATTCCTGAATTGGTTGAGTGAGCCAGACATCCAGGAAATGCTAAAAGACTACCTTAGAAAGATAAAGAATGGAGATGAGCTTGAGTTTGACAAGGGCAACAGCAATTTCACTCAAAACAACAACATTGCCTCAAACTGTAATGTGACCGAGAGGACTTCTTCATCTCTCAGCGCACCATGTAGCCCCCCGTCTGTCACACTGCCATCCGGGAGTGGCAGCAGTAACAGAGCAGGACCAAACAGCAGGGTGCTGAGACGCTCTGTCAGCATTAAAAAGGTAAACCCCATGTCATTCTCACTGATAAATTATTAGCGGAAAAATGTCCTGAAAAACAGCCTGGTCTGTTCACCAGTATAGTAAGAGTATAATTTAATCAAGTGGTATGTAGGAAACAGTATTTTTTTGTTTGTTTGTTTTTTAAACAATGATAATTTGCCTTCAGTAGGTAACAGTGGACTTTGTGTTCCTCTTTTTTGCCACAAGAGGCTGCTGAAGAACTGGCTGCCTCTGGCTTCTGACTTTAGGCTGTGTCTAAGACATGTGGAATCTTTTGCATCGTAGAAATAAATACTTTTCGGATGTTACCTTGGACTAAGTCTAGCCCATGGAAAAAGTTATAAAAATCTTTGAAATCCACAAATGACTGCATTGATGGATCTTATCAAAAACTTGATAAGTGATGATCGTTGACTTTATTATCGAGGTCTCAAGAGACGAGTGTCATAATACACCAAATTTAGTAGAGTCTCAGAAGAGGTTGCAGAATGTGTGTAATTAAAGACTTGTACATTAGCATGTACAATACAATGCTGTGTATTGTAAAAGTCTTTATTAGTACTAATAACCCTAGCAGGACAAGAAAAAGACATTTCTGAATGTGAATGTCGGCAATGTGGGGTCAGTGAGTTGGACGGACAGCTGCAGCTATGAGTAGGACTATAGCATACTGACATGGTAGAGGTCATGTAGAGAGCCTGCCTGCCATTTACACACTACTTTATTAGTGGACTTTAAGGGACGAAAGTGTCTATTATAAAATAATGTCTATACTTCTTTTTTTTTTTTTTAATCCATTATTCTAATTGTGTTAGGGGAATGACAAAAGTAAAAGTGTCTTTCACACAGCAGAGTGTAGCAGCTCTTAGTCAAGGCTCTTTTAGTGGTTGGTCACAGCCAGTCGGAACAGCTCCTCCATTTGGGGGTGAAAATGATCAAAAACTTGCAGTTTGGATTGTATCATGTTTTTTGGTCATGGATGAGGTCATTTTTCAGACCACAAAAAAAGTTTAAATGTAATTTTGCAGTCCCCTTTATTACTAGTACTTGAACTTTAAAGGACATATAAAACGAGGGCTTTTTGACTCTTATTTTAAATAGAAACAACATTTAAGATGTCTACTGCATATATAAAATCTAAAAATGGAAGTAAAGTTTTATTTCAAACTATTAGTGGTTAAACTTTGCAATTAATCTCTGGTTTACATTTGCGCCAAACTATGGGTGGGATCTGTATGGATCAACTCAGTCTCGTTATACCACTGCTGAATGGCAAGACTCCTGATACGACTGGAAAGGTGCAACCTGGACACGCACAATAATTTTATGTAGTGGCAGGTCAGGGGTGTGTTACATTTACCAAAAATTGGGCAGGAACATGCAAAGAAAATCTCCAACTTCTTGCATCATTCTGAACATCAGAGCTTTGCAATTGTCTTCCAAATAATATAGTATTTTTATGCCCCTAGAACTCCAGTGCAATAAACAATGAGGGAATGGAATCAGAAAATGAAAGGGAATGTGCTATAACACAGATTTTGTCATCACTTTTTTTAAAGGAAGACATCTGTTTGCAATACGACCTATGTCAATGCTATTTTCTCTTTAGTTCTTGGTGCACTTCTTTGTTTAGTAGACAATACAGATTTTGACAGCTTTGATGTCCATGACCAGTTATTCTCTACTACTTTAGTGATCCCAGGTGCTTTTCTGGCTATGCAACAACTGTTGTGCATTCTCCATTTTCTGCTGTGACATAGGCAGCATGTGCTCAAAGCTTGTCATGTTGTATTAAAGTTAGTCTGATCCCACATCGAGTAATGCTCTATTTCAGGAGGGCCAAAGGAATTCCAGAATACAAATGCATTCTTCAAAGGATTAGTTGGAAATTCAATTAACGTCATGGTGGGGCTGCTTGGAACAGCTGGTCCAACTTTGACATAAGGTTCTGACAAAGATAGACTCGTTTCCCTTGTACAAGCAGGGAATACTTGAAAATTGATTAGTGCTTAATGCATAGCTTGCAGAATCTCGACACATGTCTTAACTCTCACTTTTATGTAAAGAGTAAAGCAGGGCGGGTCATGCTCTTGTAGAAAAAAAACAAGGGCGGTGTTCTTTGATGCATCCCACCATGAAGTAGAGGGCCATTACCACACCACAATGGTCAAAGACATCCTTATCTAGTCCAAAGCATAAAAGTGTACTAATGGGATCTTTTTGAGGTAAAATCTGCCTGTCAGATTAGCCCTGGTTTTTTTTATTTATTTATTTTATTTTTTTTTATTATTGTATTATTGTTTCTTCTACAGTACACTGCCCAGCCCCCACCAAAAATTGTTTGCCCTCCTTTAGTTTTGGTTAAGACATGCTTTGGCATTGTTTTGACAGCCTTCTCCAGCATCACAACATTTATTTCCATTAATTAATTTAATAATAAATAAGATCGTAGGATTCAAACCACTCTCTAGTCTTCTCCAGGACATCTGAAAACTTGCAATGGTAAAGGCAGTAGTTTATGGTGACTATCCCTGTGGTCCCTGTGTTCCCACAATCAGGCTTTCACAATTGGAGCTTGATGAATCTTTGCATTATCACTCTGGAATATACCGGTGCCATCAGAGCAGAAAAAAAGGTCTGTGACACCCTAATCATTCAGTGCAATCAGGTGGTCAGTTGACTGAATTTTATTGCCACATTATGTTGCTGAGCCTAGACCTGACCAACTGAAGCAAGTAACCCCAGGTCTTCCAATAATACTGCCTTCAGAGCCTTGTACAGTAGCCACTATGCATGATGGGTGCATCAGTCTATGCGCTTCCCTTCTTATACTGACTGGCCTATTGCCCTGGAGTAGGTTAAATCTAGGCTCGTCAGAGTACACGACCTTCTCAATAACGCTGAGGTGACAGTTCACCACTATCCTTCCCAGTCTTAATATTTTGTTGGAAATTTCCAGGAATTTCCGCAATCTTTTTGTTTTTTCATTTCTTAATGCAGGCCAGGAATTTGACCCTTCTGAAACAGTAAAAAAAAATTCTGGACAACAGAATATGTCTTCCAGCATGGCTGTTTAGAAATGAGAAGCTGCTCACTGCATCAGTGAGGGTTCAAAGAATTGTTGCCAGCTGAAGAATATAAATCACTGTAGTAATTGTCCAAATAAAGGGCCTTAAAGAGGCCCTATTATTATGCAAAATTCACTTCCTAATCGTTTTTTAGACATTTAGATTTTTTTCCTGTCTGTGTGTGTATAAAAAAAACGAGAGATTTCTCCTGCTTGTCCTTTTTCCTTTTTTGTATTGGCCGGCTTAAACGAGGCAATTAGCTTTTTAATTTAATGTAACATGTAAGAAGATGCCCTTCCCTAGCTTGTTGCTCAGCTCCGCCCTGTTGTGCTCAGCCCTGCCTTTTTCCGGTGGGCTGTGGCTCGGCAGTAGCTCATTTACATAAACAATGACATAGCATGTTTGGAAGAGTAGTAAAACAGATTTTTTGTTATGAAAAGTGCATTATCTGTATTTCACCTGGAGCATTAACAGAAACACTTTGGGGTCAACTTGTGTTAACTTGTTAATGAAGCATGGGACTAAATATTTGCTTAATTAAATCCAAAAGGTGACTTATTCCTTCCGGGTCCTTTAGGTGTGTATGTCTGCAATTAAAATAGAAACAGGTTTCTCTCAGTTTTTTTTTTTATTTTTTACACAATATGAACAAATGTTTTGGTTTTTACCCCCTCAAACGGAATTCATTCTCAGTGTAGTCATAGCCGGATGTAATGTTTCATGTTGCTATGCTAAGGCACAAACTGACTGACAGTGAGTACTTGGTCTAGTAATAAAGGATTGCTAAAATCAGAATCTTATGTAACAAACGGCAGCAAAGGGGAGAGTACAAACAGTAAAATGTACATGCGGCTTGTCCAAATGATTTGTTGTTTACATTAGAATAACTAACATCCTTTATAAGTAGGCTGCTAAACCAGCATTGAAGCAGTCACTTAAAAGCTCGTAAGTCAATAAATATTTTATTGGCATCTACAGTAGTTTAACCAGATGGACAAGTTTACTAATAAGTTTCAGTGAGTGGTTTATATGTAAATATGTGTCATCATTCTGTTGACAAAAGCAATTTTCCTGAAGGATAATAATTGTGGAAGTGAAGGACCAAAATAGGTCGAATGGAACTGGCTAGCTAGTACAGCACTCGAGACACATTCATATGGACATGATTGGTGGGTACCAGCATGGATCCTGATGTAAATGTAAGTAGGCATGGGCTTATATAACCATTCGTCGTACTAAATTTTTGTTAACAGATTATGGTGTTATATTTAGGGCTTGATTTAAATGAGATGAAAGGTCACGGAGTGAAACACTTCATAATCTGGATTTAAAATTGGGGTTTATTGATGTGTGAAATCTATTAAACTGGCATTAAAAGGAAGAAACGCACAGTAGCCTGGCTGGACAGCTAATCATTTCCATGATGTATTTAGAGCAGATAACTATTAAAATATAGTAGATGATCAAACAAAAATGTAACATTGTATTTAATCTACCTTAAAACAAGATGCTGTGTTTTATTGAATCTTTCTGATTGTACTTGTTAGAAAATGTTAGAAAGCTCACCTTGCTTCTGTTGTTCTATTGCTCGCTAAAGGCATCTTGCCTCTTATGCAACATTCTTGCCCGTACCAGTACTAGCATTCGTCTGATACTTGCTATACTTTTAATTTATTGTTCCACCAAATAATCATTATATAATTGTATTGATTCATGCCAACTGTGTTAAAAGGAAGAATGGTGTAAATGTGAACATTGTTTTGTACCACTTGCATCGCTGTGTACTCACACTAGCAGTTAGTCCAATTATGCATCACCACACTGACTCCAAAATTGTGGTGTTTTTTTTTCTTTTTATATGTATGCTGGATATATATGCTTTTTTTTTAAAATATATATATATATATATGCTGGAATTGGATTTGGTAAAATGTTGCTGTTTGTCTATAATCCTACAGATGATGCGCTCTAAACTATGCACACCTTGGCAGGGAGCACAGCGTCCTATGTGTTAGGGTCAAAATATTTGCTAAATTTGTTTAGAATTGTAACAAACTCTTAAATTTTTAGATTGGGATATAAATCTCTAAAATCAGAATAGCAATCAAATAGCTATACAAATCAAACGCACCTAGGCATTGTGATAAAATTGTATCGGATTATCCCTGGTCATTCCCATCTCTACTAAACAGTTGTTTGTAAATTCAGACATTCATATTTTTTACTCAACACGAGGTTCAGTATTAACGTGTTTGTCTGAACGATTTCAGTGTTCCAGGTTGTACCCAGTATGTGGTTGGTATAAGTCTTCTATTTAAGCTTGTGTTTCATTGCAAATATCATCCCAGCACAGTGTTAAGCTATTGTAAGCTATTGCACAATGTGATCACTGTTGGTACAAACAGCCTCCTCTATCACCCTTTTCTACAGCAGAGCTGAATGAGTCTTCTACTGAAGGAGCTTTGCCATTTAACCAGTAGGTCATTGAGGGGATTCTGTTTATTGTCCAGAATGGCTGAGTTGGAGTGTCCTCTTTTTTTCACGAAACAGTGACTTTCCAAAGAGTCATCCACCCAAGACTAAGCTAATCAATCAGTTCAAAGTTCTGAACCATGATGTTAATAAGGTACACATTCATCTCCTTGGTCTGGACTACAGGAGCAAGAGGACCAGACCCAGCACCATTAACATCATAGGCTAGGACCCTGAGCTGGTTGACACCTACAGATACCTTGGTGTCTATCTTTAACTGTAAGAGGTTATAATAGAGGTTTCCTTAATGTGTGCCTGTTAATGGTCCAGCTGAAATACCCCTCGGATAAAACATGTTTTCTTACTCCAGACTCCCTCTGTTTCACTCCTCTTTCAAGTGTGCCATTTCAGTGTCTGTGTAAATGAGCTACTGTTGAGTCATGCCGAAATGGACAAAAAACAGGAAGGGATTTTCCCCTCTCTCACACAGGTGGAGAGCCATCTGAAGGTCTAAAAATGACTACAAAATAAATTTTACAAAACAGATTCACTTTATGTATTAGATGATGGTTTTTGCTGCCTGCATGCTTCCATTATAATGGCAAAGAAAGTGGACCAAAAGAATGCTGAGTAAATTGGCTTGGTTATCGCATATGTGTCAGGTTTCTTAGGTTTTGTTTTTTTGTTTTTTTTAAAGAGTGAGTCGATTGAGCGAGCATCCAAACATTCCAGTTCACCAGAACACTTTATGGTTGTGAGCTCTTCAGTAATGCAAGTTTACCTAAGAAAAAAACATTAGAAAACGCGTGATTTAAAAAAATCGGTTCTAGTGTAGACTTAAACATTAATTCTGTGTCTGACTCCTGAATACTAATTGGAAGGCTTTGCCTTCACTATTTTAGGTACCAAAAGTTAACCTGCCCCTTACCTAAGTAGATCTAAGTAGGTCTGGTGCACCATTTTGCTTTGGTACTGTGCTGTTCAGTGATTTATACTGGGCTGATAGTAGTATTTTATACTGAATGTGCAATTTGACTGGAAACCCAGACCCTCACTGCTGCATTCTGGACTGAATGAAGCTTGTTTATACCCAACCTGGAACATCCAGAAAGCAAGGCATTATGGTAATCCAGCCTAGTGTGGGGGGGGAAAAATAGTTTTTCTGCATCATATAGTGACATTATATTTTTTCTTGGCAATATTTCTGAGATGAAAGAAGGCTGTCCTAGTAATATTACCTACATGAGCTTCCAATGGGATTTTACTGCTGCAATTGATGAAACAGAAAGGCCATCCAGAGTTGTCTCATGAACTGATTCATATTTTTTAAAACACTTGTGGATTTATTGTTGAAACAGAAAATGAAAAAAAATTACAAAGTTATTACTAGTAGTGCCACCAAATAATCGTAATACTTTCAAGAAGTACTAATTTTTATAGTTCATTAAATAAATGTAGATATATCACTGGCTAATACAACTCTATAAAGTAGGAGTACAGCCCTTGGGTTCATGTGCTATATCATGTTGGCTTTAATGTTTTACCAAGAGGTGCTTAAATTCTCCCTGTTCAGTATGTTACAAATGCACAAATAGTATCTAATTAGCAAGTAGGCAGACAGTTTAATTAAAGTTCCAATTAAACATGTGAGCCAACTGCTGAATGCCTTTAGCATGTTAGTCATTAAGGCACTGTTAAATGAAGTAAAATTGCATTGTTATCCGAGCACGACTCTACACTTTTAGTCCTGGAGGCCCACAGCACTAAGCAGCTTGGGTTTTTCCACTCTCAACACTTTGTTTAACTCATTAGCTTCAGTAATGGAATAAGGTGTATTAAAACACTGCTGTGCTGCAGGGTTGAGAGTTGATGTATAAAATGTTTGTGAAAATAGTGGTTTTCCTAAAAGCTTCCAGGTTTAAATAGTTCTACTTGTATCAGTGTTTATAGATTTAAAACAGCGTGCAATAGGCAAAAACTAGAAGACGGTTGCAGGTGTATAATTGCAGGCATTTCTGTTTAGTAAGTCCAATACAACATAATTGCTTTCTCTTTTTTTTTTCTTTTTGAAACGAGGGGCGTTTAAGTCAAACAGGGACTGTTGTTCGATTGCAGAATAACAGAACACAGTTATGAGATTAAAAACTACCTTATTTCTCTGTATAATCTCCTGTTACACTAATACACTATTCGGACTGCCTGCTTCACATCTAAAATGCTAGCCTCCAAGGAACTCCCTCTTATGACCCAAACATGTGGTAATCGCTTTGAGCGAGGTCAGGACTGTACGGGAGATGTCAAAACAACTCCCATGAATGTTTATGGGATCGATTTCAGTGGGCTCTGATCCACCTAGGCCAGGATAATTTTTTACGGATGTACAGCTTTCTTTAAAACATTTGAACCATACAAATGTTTTACTTTGACTGAGCGTCTTACCAACATACCGTACTTGATGCCTTCTGTGAATGTCAATCGGTTGTTACGCTCTGATTCATGAGAAATTTCATCACAAGTCCCAGTTTTACTTGATTACATATTTGTTTTTTTGGGGGGTAATAATGTTGCCTTTTATTAAAAAAGGCAAACATGCTTTTCTGTATGGCAGTCAAAGAAAGATGCCTCTCCACCCATCAATCAGGTCATCAAAATCTCCAGCTTGCACAACTTTATCTTAAACTGTACAGCGTATTGATGGAATGATCATTATTATAGTCAATCATCGGTTGATTTTCTGTGTATTTAAAATGATTGATTATGAAAAATGACAATTGTTTTTACTCATTGCAAATTTCTGAAACATTGCATGTTTACTGCGCACATCAGCAACTGGGGGGAAAACACATGCGTATAAACCAATAACTGCACATGCTCACAACATGGGTGGGTAAGGCTAACTGAAACTATCCATACGTCTTACTGGGAATTAGTCATATAATCATGGATAACCTGAAAAGAAAGTTCAATTTGTAATAAACGTATCGTAACTTTAAAAGATTCCAACTCGGTTTATCTCAGTGGGGCTGCAGAAGCTTCATCTGAGTTGTACTTTGGAATTTTTGCACAGACAAAGTTTGTGGAATTTGGCCCCGTTTACTTACATTGTACTCACATCCTGGGTGACAAACTTCATGGCCGGTTTGCAAAGCAGAAAAACCTATGAGGACCGACACCTATGGTAATGTACTTACATGCACCTCAATTTTGATTTGTTTTTGTTTGACAGACTAGAGGCGGGGATTAACTATCAAAAGCATTGTACTGTGCAGTTAAATTGATAGGTTTACTCAAACCAATAATTGATTATGGAATAATTACAGACCCCCATCACTAGTAGTTATATTTAACTTTTATGCACCCAAAAAGTTTTTGCAGTGGTTTACTTTGTTGTTGTTACATATAGAGATTTACTATCCGAGTGATAACTGAGTTTTAAGGCCAGTATTACCGGTTGTTTTATTTATCGTTTTGAGCCTAGAACTTGAAAGGTTTTGCGTCATTTTTTTTGTACAATGTTTTAGAAATGACTTCGGCAGTTGGTATATTGCACTTCTTGCTCCACATTTTGCTTCCATATTTTTTTCTCAGATTAGGAATGAAGAATGGATGCATAACCCTCGTACTTAGAAGTATGACAGCTTACCGTTCAAAATATAATTTGGCAACCACTTTGACCAAAAGGAAAATTTGCCTGGTATGTACATATGGTAAACTGCATCTGTAAAAGTATTGCATGTGTATCTTGCTCTGTATCCTGGATGTTTGATGATGACTTCAGCAATTTGATGTTGAGTGTGAGAAATGGAGCCAAACATGTAGCTACAAAGATAGTGTCAGATTTTTGGTTTGATCTGAGCGTGAGCGATACTGAGCCAGACTTTTCTTAGCCTGTTGTCCTTGAGTGATGTGTTTAACTGTAGAGTTGTTAAGGGGCTGATGGACTTTCCTTTCCCCCTAAACAGATTGGTTCTCTAGAGCTGATCAAATGTAGCTCCTTGTGTGTCTAAAAGACATGAACATTCAGGTTTAGGCATAAAACTGGAACTGTAGCAACTGCTGCTGACTGTTAGCACCTTCTTTTTTACTTGGCTGATTACTGTCTTTGAGCAGTTGTCCCTATGATTGGACACAAGGTTTTGTTTATAGAATACCACTACTGGCATGGACAGCTGCCTCCTCTTATACAGCCAGATCCCAGACTTGTTCTGTTTAGTGCTAGCTTACTTAAACAGAGGAGAGTGCAGAGCAAGCAGATGGAAAAGTGTTACAACAGAATGTTCATAACAAGCAGACACACGGGAAAGCTGTTTCACTGGCTACTTTGCATTGTTTTATTTTTCCGTTCTGATGGTGTTGACAGATGGATTTGGATAACAAAGTCAGATAACAAATACCATGTTGCGTTTATCAAATGTGTGCAGTGTCCATGCGTTGGAAGCAACAGGAACTGGAATCCTGCTGAATCTGAGTGGAAGAATGTGTGCTCTGCAATCTGGCATCTAAAAATACTTATCATTTAAGCCAGCCAGGGCTTTATTTTAGTCCCAGTTTAGCGAGAGCCACGACATCAAGCCTTGTGTTCACAGTACGACAGTTTTAAGGCTGCTGTCTTTTTTTTTTTTTTTTACTGAAGCCCGTACCTGTTTATTAGGTGCTTTGAACACAGTTATAAACAGCTACTTTTGATGGCTGCTTATAGAGCATTGACATTAACTACTGTTTAAGATCTTACGTAACTACTGCTTATTTCGTCCATGGTTCTTAGGGTTGTCAAAAATGTTGGGGCTTTTATTATAATTCGTTGACGACTTTGCCTGTTATCATTCGGCACTCTGCCCATAACTCTGACTAAATCTTGTCCTCTGTAATAAAGTCTGGAAGTAGTGGAAGCTGTAGCCTTGGAACACAGAATAAACAAGGTATTTAGGATCTATATAATGTACATGCTTTTTTGTTTATCTGTGTGAGACATTTAAATCCTCTGGCCATGCTTTACAATAACATTTTCGGTGTTAATGTAGCTGTACTGTGTTACTGTGAATGATGTTAAAGCCTTATACATCATATATAACATTGAGATTAGTATTGGGTCACTTAAATTCGAAGTGCAGACACTCGGACCTAAGGGGCAGAATTGTGTAAAATGAAGTAAGCTAGTGAATTATTAGTGGTCTACTATGGTACATGTTTGTCTTTTGCATAACCTTCTGTGATAGCTGTGGAATTCACACTGGAAAGGGCAGATCCACCCCTTGACTACTATCTGCCTACACACACTGTCTCTCTCTCTCTCTCTCTCTCTCTCTCTCTCTCTCTCTCTCTGTGACTCGTGCACGGACACAAACACCATCGCCCTCTTGTCTGAGCAGTGGCCCTACGGGACACGGCTGTGGAGCCTCAGCGCACTGTGCTGGATGTGTGAGACAGTGAGCAGTGTGGGGAGCAGGGCTGAGAGAAGCAGCTGCTGCTGGTCATTAAGTGAGTGTGCTTTGCTGAGGGTGTCCTGTGCTAAGACAGTTAGTGAGGAAGACCATCAGCAGTAGTGCTGTGTGAGCTGGTGTCAGAATGAGAATGAAGGAGCTGTCCCTGCGCCAGGACCCTGACCTGAGGAAGGAGCTGGCTCTGCTGGCCCGTGGTTGTGACTTTGTCCTGCCTTCACGCTTCAAGAAGAGGCTGAGAGCTTTCCAGCAAGGACAGGCAGGTCTTTTTTGCTGTTAACTTCTGGCAAAAATGCTGAGCCTTGGTCGTGTTATTTATTTATTTATTTATTTTTGTGAAAAGTTCTTGATGCATTTTAAGGACATCACTGTGACTTTTTTTTTTTTTCTCCCCCTCTATGGTGGAATGAGTAAGAGGGTAATGCTGTTAAAGGTTTTGATTCTAACACTGAGCAGGAGACTCTGGTCTGTTTGGTGTAGGAGATGTCCATTTCCTTTTATAGACATGGCTGACACTGGTGTAGCTGGGAAGATTAAAAACATTCATCTCTCCTGCTGTTGCACTGAACCCTTCTTGGCACTTCAGAGCAAATTGTTCCCAATAGTGGAATGTCATCTACAGGCTCATGCAGTTTAAGATTGTGCAGCACTGGTCGTGGTGAAAGTGAGCGCAACAGGTTGTTTACTGGCCATAGAGTAAAGGTTACTAAAAAACTAAAGAAGAAACCACGATGTGGTCAGTCTTACTATGAAGGAGGAGCTCAGGAGGAGTAAACGCCATGAACACTGCCTAGTGTTCACAAGACTTTTGAGTCATGAATGAGTACAAAGGGTGCGGTTTTAATACAGTCCTTACACAGATATGATGTTCCTGGGGTGTAGGTGGGTGTTATTATTAGGCTGACATTTGTAGAATGTTTGTAGTGTTTGACTTGAGAACGTTCTCACTATTTTATTTTAAGCTTATCTGTAACCTTTTCACTAGCAAACATACCAGCATGAAGTATTTTTTCTTCTAAACAGATGCAAGTTTATTAACAATATTATTACTCGGGTATCACTCAGGTTGACTGTGACCTCAAGCCGGGACGGCTTTTAGAAAAATGTCTCAAAAAATGTGTTGTTGTTGATGCCAATTGATACCAAGCTATATTAAAAACATAGTGGAAACTCTAGATGCTAGCAAGTGGCTTTTCGGAGCCGGCGTGTAAACACGTACTGGGCTATGTTTGACTTCTGGTCAACATGGTCACTAGTTTGTGGCCATTGAGCTCTCAGCACTTCAATTTAATTCAATTTTATTTATATAGCCCTTTTTAACGGTCATTAATGGTCATTGCCTCAAAGCAGCTTCACAAAAATAAAAAGAAAATTTGAAAAAAAAAATTGTGGAAGTGTATATGTGTGAGAAAAATGTGTCTAGATAATAATGAGATTGTCAGTGATGGCGACAGTGGACAGGAAAAACTCCCCGAGATGGCAATAGGAAGAAACCTTGAGAGGAACCAGACTCAACAGGGAACCCATCCTCATTTGGGTGATAGAAATTATATAACATCATGTGTTTTATGCAGCTGAAAGTGCATGTACAATTCAGTGATAACACTTCATCTCCTGTAATGACCTGAGGGGTACACTAGCCTCTGCTCCCACCAATATGTTTTATCACTGTTATAAAATGTTCTGTTATATGGCTGTGCATGCTTCGTTTTGCCAGATATAACATTTAACCTTTTTAGAAAGGCTTCTCGCCATTTTTAGTTTTGTTTATTATAGCGGTTCGGTTGCTGAGTAGATGTGAATGGGATATTAGTTAACATTTGCAATAAACATATTTACAGTGCATGCCCTTTCCCAATACAGAATACTGGAATCCCTTTTCACCACTCTGTGCTTGATGTTACAGCTAGGGCTTCACCTAACTCTTATTCTAGCGGTAATTTTTTACAGTTGGATTATTAATTTATTAAATTATATAGAGTTTATTAACTCACCAGTAAATACCAAACTATAGCTTTGATGTGTTATGTTTAATAACAGTTTTTTTAAGCATTTTCTACTTTATTTATATATAGACACAAATAATAAATTTCCCACCTAAGAAATACTCAAGAATTAGGAAATCCAGAGGCCATGTGGGGCACACACTGAGTGAGAGAATTTCTATAGAAGAAAATGTTTTTTATTCATTAAAAAAAAACTTAGACTGATTTGTTCTCTTTATAAGAATCCCAAAACCTTCAAAATACAATTGGTGACATTTTACTATATAAATATATGAATAAACGGCATCCTCTCATAAAGGTTTGTACATTCATCACTTATTTTAACATCAGTCTACGTAGGAAGCAGACATTTCAAACTAACTCTACATCGCTTGTTTTTTCAAGTCTAGCAACAAACTTTTACACCTCACCAATGCACCAGAAAGCAGCGTTGAAAAACTAGCGGTTAGCATCTGTTCTGGACACGCTTGACTACCAGACATTTACACCCACCAACATTCAGAATAAACTCACCCTAATACACACTTAGACTGCGGTCTCAGACTGCGAGATCAGGGATGTTTTGAGATGCTTGTGTGGTGTGTGTGTGCGCGCACACTGTGGTGAGACATTTCATTTCAACACGGTGCACACGTTACCATTTTAAGTGTTGCTTCACAGACTTAGCTCAGACGAGCAGGTTCAGATGCCGGCAGAATTGTGGACAAAAGCGAGTGTTACAACGTATCGTTGGCCCTGGAAGTCGATGTATTTGCGTAATCGACATGATGAATGTCCCCTGTTTGTACTCTGCTCTGTTTTCTGATACTTTGTTGGACCAATTAGAGATTGATTATGAACTTGAACTCAGATTCTTTTCTGAATAATTGTTATTAATACCACACAAGGCATGTACAATCTAGAATAATATACCAACGGATGACTCCTAAAATGATCCCAACTTGGAAATCCTGTGTTATATGCCATCATCACCTGATACATCTTAATTTAAATCCAGAGAAGTCGATTAAGCTGTGCTGTGTAGAGCAGCACGACTGTCATTCCAGTGAGACTGGGTGTGAATTCAGCAAGCCTCGTGGCTCACTCTTTATTTCTGTCTGTTTTGGCAGGCGCAGCTTAAGAAAGAGGAGGCCGTTTCACCAGCGTTAAGCGAAACCATTCCGAAGTTCTATTTCCCTCGAGGGCGGCCCAAAGCCAATATCAACATTGACAATCTCATTTCCAAGATAGAGAAAATATTTTCACAGTTTCCCAGTGAAAGAGTAACTATTGAGGATATGGGGAAGGTTGCCAAGGTAAGTGTGATTTGTAACGTTCAGCCTCCAGCCACCCAGCAAATTGTTTGTTTGTGTAATTAACAGACGTCTACAAAAACTATTTACAGGTTTAAATATTTTCTGTTCCGTAATCAACATATTGATAGTTTCAGAAATGGGTTATGCACAGGAAAACCTGACTGAGAATTCACTTAATATCATTTGAGATTTACCTAAAACATCTAGCAATTAATGAAAACCTTCATTCCTTTAAACAAAATCATTTATAAATAATTATTGCTTTGTTAATTTATATCAAAGCTTACTTTTAAAGTCCCAATGAGGACTCGCTGCTGCTGGCAGGCTAATTCTTGGCAGGGCATCAAAAGAGGCTTTTAGTGGAGTAGTTTAAATAAAGCGGTAAACATTTAAACATTGGCATTTGATTTTGATTAATGTGATATGATTTTCATGTCTTGCTTTAACAGTTCTTTGTGTAACTCCTGTTTTCTCAGGCCTGTGAATGCCCACTTTATTGGAAAGCGCCATTGTTCTTCGCTTCTGGGGGAGACAGGAGGGGATATGTGTCTGTTCACAAATTTGTGGCAATGTGGAGAAAGTAAGACATGTCTTTTTTTATTATTATTATTGTATTCTCTCACTAATGTGAGCAGAACTTGATTTCCATGTTGATGTGAAGTACTAGAGACTTGTCCAGAGTCATTCTGAATGTCCCATGTAGGCTGTGTGTTAATTTAAGATTCCAGTAATACTCAGCACTGATGGAAGTATTTTTGCAATTCAGTCAGAAACACATTAAATCAGTTTTCCTGTCTTGCTTCAGGTCAGAAATGACCAAGCATACTGAAGTGAGAACACACAAGTCTGGGGTCATGCTTTTAAAGTGAACACTTTTAAAACCTGTGTTCTTTGAAAGGTAAAAGTATCTGACAGCGTCTGTTTCCTGTTCAGAGTGCTCCAGACATGTCATGATGATGCATCCAAATTTCTTCACCTTCTGGCCAAGCCTGGCTGCCCTTATTTGGAGCAAGAGGACTTTATTCCATTCCTGCAGGTATGGTGTATTATTCTTAGAGAGACGTCTGATAAATATCCAGCATACGTGCTGTCTAGCTCGCTCGCTGAAGCAAAAAAAAAAAAAAAAACTGTTACACACAGGCTATTGATTATGTAAAAGAGACCAATTATTTAGTCAGGTATAAGGGGCTGAGTAAAAGTAAAATTAATAAATTTTGGCATTTAGCCAAATGTTGTTTTTGTTTGTGTCCATTATTAAGGCTGTGCTTTGGGTGATTATTATAGCTGGAATAGCAGTCACATCAAAATGCAGAAGGTCTCTGCATTCTCTCGAGAGAGAGAGAGAGAGAGAGAGTAGAGTGGTAACAAGCATTATTTGCCATGCTGGCTATTTCTCTGGCCGTTATACTGTTAGCCCGTGATGGACGCCTCACTGATATTCAGGATGGCAGGAGCAGCCACTGGGGGTCAGCAGCCCTTCTCCTGCAGAGGAAATACACTTTGGCATTCACGCTTTAATATGTGTTGTGTGGCTTCAGCAATTGCTTTGACTGTTTTGATGAATGAAAAAAGTATTGTGGTGGAGTACATTTAACTGTATGTGCCTGCATCCAAAAAGGGGTGATTTATGTGTTTTCATATTATTTAATTTCATATAGGGAAGGAGTGCAAAACCCCCTCCAAATAAGTCACAATAAGACATTTGAATTTGGTTTTGCCCTTGTAGAAAACTGCACTAGATCAAAACCCTTTTAAATGTCTGCACATCATTGGTCACCATGATGTTTTTTGCAAGCAGGAATAACAGTTTTTTTTTTTTTCCCTCCGTCACTAATCTAAATCAGAGACCATGGGCAGAGCACAAATTGCTTCAACACAACCTTTTTTTTTTTTTTTTTTGACTGCCATTCATACTGTTGACTTTGATGTGATCTTGGGATCTGAGAAGCATTGTGAACCCCTCTCTCTTGTTTAAGGATGTGGTGGATTCACATGCCGGCCTTGCTTTTCTGAAAGAGGCCTCGGACTTTCACTCACGCTACATTACCACAGTAAGGGCAATACAGCATAACTCTTGGAAGCAATGTTATATTTAATTTCAAACACACACAGCATACTTTGGGATTGTAGATGTATTTTATGAAGTTTTTCTTCAGTGAGCCAGTCCAATTTTCCTCTCAACAGGTAATACAGAGGATATTTTATAATGTCAACCGATCATGGACAGGAAAAATAACATGTTCAGAGCTACGGAAAAGCAGTTTTCTTCAGGTTCGGATGCTTTTTTTTTTCTTTTTTTTTTAAAGAATAGTGTCATTTTGGTGTGAAGTGGTATATGAAGCATTTACATGTCACATTATTTACACAGAATGTGGCACTACTGGAAGAGGAAGAGGATGTCAACCAGCTGACTGAGTACTTCTCTTATGAGCATTTCTATGTCATCTACTGTAAATTCTGGGAGCTCGACACTGACCACGATCTCTACATAGACCAGAGGGACATGGCAAGGCACAATGATCAAGGTATGCAGTCCAAGCGGTGGGGAAAGTTATATTTGTGTTTCTTAAGTACCGTCATGTTGCCTTATGCAGTCAAATATTTTTGCCATTGCTCACCACCTAACACAAGTCTGCGTTTAGTGAAGAGGAATAAGATCAATGGGATATTAATTTCCTTGTAATATGAATTACCTGCACCATGATGTCATGTCTACCACTTAAATTGATCCGTCTCTTTTAAACCAAGTGTCCTTTTGTTTTTATGTTAAATTGAAAACATAACTATAGTCATGTATAAACGTTAGTGCCATCTCTTGTAATTTTATGTGTTTGTGTAGAAACAAACATTTTTGTAAATTTAATTTTATTAAATTAAACATTAAATTTTTTGTATTTAACAAAAAATGAAGCCAAAAAGATACTACGTACCCCCTTTGATTCATTAGCTTGTAGATCCACCTTTAGCAGCAATAACTTGAAGTATTCTTTTCCTGTTTGTCTTTATTAGTGTCTCACATTGTTTTGGACCATTGCTTAAGTTCCTAGGTTTTTGGGCATTTGCTTATGTGTAGCTCACTTAAGGTCATAGCATTTCAGTTGGGATGAGGCCTGGACTTTGACTACGCCATCCCATAACCCTGATTTTCTTTTTCAGCCATTCTTGATGTAGATTTACTGGTATGCTTTGGATCTTTGTCCTGTTGTGTGATCCAATTTCAATCAGGCTTTAGCTGTTGGAAACAAGCCTAAATCATTATTCCTCCACCACCGTACATGACCGTAGGTATGAGAAGTTTCTGCTGAAAACCTGTTTGTTTTTTGCCAAAAATTGCATACAGGCCAAGCATCTCAACTTTGGTCTCATCTGTCCATAGAACATTGTTTCAAATCTTGTAGTTTGTTCAGATGCAGTTTTGCAAAATTCAGTCATGCTTCCATGTTCTTTTTAGGTTAAAGAGGCTTTCCACTGACTGTTCCACAAACCGTACTTGTTCAGTCTTCTGTAGATGTAGCTCTTGGGAGTTTTTGTATTTCTCTAAGCATTGCATCGTGAAGCATCGTGAATGTGCTGAAACGTCCACTCCTGCGAAGATTATCAACTGTCTTGAATGCCTTTCACTTGTGGGTAATCTTTCTCACTGTAGAACGTTGAACTCCAAATTGTTTTGGAATCTTTTTTATAACATTTTTCAGATTGATGTGCAGCATCAGTTGCTTTTTCAAGACCATTGCTTATATCTTTCCCCTTTTGGCATTGTGTTAACACCCACCTGAATGCTCCAGACCAGCAAACTGCCCAAACTTGTGCTTTTAGAGGTCTGAACACCTGCTGATTATCAATTAATCAAAGACTGATGATTAGCAGCATCTGGTTGCAGCTTACCCTCTTAAATCTTGTGGTAGCAGTAAGTCTTGCCTACCCTTGGTCTTGACCATATGTTTTCTTTGTTTAAATTTTGTTAAATAAGTAATAGGACATTGAAAGTAGTTATATATTGTTGTTCATCTAAAGTCGTATTTGCCTAATAATGAGACCTGCTACGACTTGAGAGAATTAACAGAAGGGGCACAATTTTTTTTTTGCACATGACTATAAATGGCACCATAAAGCTGAAAATGTTACTGTTTCATAT
>JAOVVA010000051.1:13253945-13268978 GCA_028565275.1 Leiocassis micropogon
GTGTGTAGGTGTGTGTAGGTGTGTGTAGGTGTGTGTAGGTGTGTGTAGGTGTGTGTAGGTGTGTGTAGGTGTGTGTGCCCACACATTAACGGAGAGACTGTTTTATCGGAAAATTAGCAAGGAACATTGCTAGACACACTCGCGTGAGCGCATACTAACGGAATCACTGCTGTAAAGTAAAAAAAAAAATAATAATGAACCTGCACTTTACCTTTGAAAAGAATCGCGACAGAGCGGAGTTTCTGTGTATGGCAGAGAGTGTGCGTCTGTATGGGTGTGTGAAGCCGAGAGGAGGAAGGGGTGGGAGGGGGGCTGTAAAGGCGAGTGTGCGTGCGTGCGTGCAGTGTCCAATTACGCGCACACACACATTCTCTCTCTCTCTCTCGCCTTTGCAGCCCCCCTACCACCCCCTCCTCCTCTCAGCTTCCCAAACACACACACTCTGCCTTACACAGAAACTCTGCTCTGTTGCAATTCTTTTCAAAGGTAAAGTGAGAAACGACAGGCTGATACAGAGAGAAAAAAATGGATCTTTACCCACTAATGAGACTTGCTCTTGCTTTATACACGTGCGCGGTACAAACACGCTTACAAACACAAAATAAAATGTTTCACACACACACACACACGTGGTCACAGTGTTATAGTAAACAGTACACCCGTGCACGGATGTTAATTATACCGATAAGAGACGAGCACTAAGACCCAGCAGGGGAGACGATTACCTACAATTCCGCAGCGCAAGAGAGAGAAAAACCGTTGGCTCAGTTGTGATCACGTGACGCTCGGCGTCAAAACAAGAAGCGCATGCGTGATACATGATACTCGATGCTCGTAAACCAAGACAATGCTCGTTTTTCAAGTCAGAATGTATTAAAATGCTCGTCTTGCGGAACACTCGTAAACCGCGTTACTCGCAATTCAAGGGTCCACTGTATGTTGGACAAGGATATTGGAACGTCTCAGATTTGTAGGTGAATATCACACTCATGTTTGGTACCATGCAAAAATTTTAATCCGCTCTGTTCCCTGGGACTTTTCATTTGTCTGCTCTCTTCACCCTGGTGCTTCTCATGTCACAAAACTCTGGTGATCTTGTTTCTGCATACTGGCCCGAGTGGTTTTAACTTACCTTTGTTTAATCTAGTCACGATTTATCTGAGTTTTGTTACTCAGCACGAGGTAAACATGTACAAATTCAGTATATGGACAGTGTGAAATTTATTCTCTGTATCTCGGTATTCTCGGTATTATCCAGTGGAGTGAAGCTGCACTTGTCAGTCAGCCCTAGTTCAGAATTAATGAGTCCTCACTTGCTGTTCTTTTTTCCAGATATGAGAACCCCCTGGTGCCGATTGACTGCATCTCCAGTGAGTTTGACCTGTGCAGTGAGAAGAGGCAATTGTTTGAGTTTGCTAACCCACACTCTAACCTGGACCTGGATGAGTACAAATACACAGATGATTTTGAATGACAGCTACTTGCAGGAATATAAACATCAAAACTATCCACAGACACACAGCACCCAGCAGAGCACAGCAAAACAGGCCACGAGCAACTAACGCTATGCCCGTAGCCATTCCCTATAAAACACATCAACGCAGCCAGATGGATGAGCTTACAAGTTCATGTCTGTGTTCTGACTGGCCAGAGTGTGTGCCAGGTTCTAGTTAAGATGCAATACACCAGTATCCTGGTGAAACACCTGAAGAGGAAGGCTTGTGCTCGCCCAGCACACCAGCAGTGTAGAATCTGCTGTACAGAGCCTGACAGCTCCTACTGAGCTCTGTGCCTGATCAGCACTGGATGAGCACTAGGCCTGTCAGGCTCGTCTGTCTGCACAGGAACCAAAAGGCAGGTTATTGACGAACACTTGAAATGCTCGATATAATCCCGAGTGTAGAATATTTAACACACAATTGGCAAATGTTGCATTCCACAATTTAACAAAAGTGACTTGAGCTTGATTTCATGGATGATGCATTTCTTATAACGCTGTGTGTAGGTGTGTGAAATGCCTCGCACTCAGAGCTCCTTGAGGGGGGAAAAACTGTTTCTACAAATACTGTGCCTGCTGTCAGCTTCTACTTTGCTGTTTCACAGATTGTGAACATTTTAAATTATACATTTATTTATAAATATTTGTACATATTTATTGTTTGCCGTGTTTTGTTCAAAGTGTTAAGACACACCAGAATTTTAAATAAATCCTGGACTTTTTCTGTAAAAGTAACTTGAACAATGTGTTTCAAGAATGAAAAAGTCACTCTTTTTTTATGAGTTTAATAAAGTATTCTAAATTAATTATTTCCTGTCTTCAGTGAGTGCCGTGCATCAGATGTGAACACTACCTTAATATTGAGAGCATACTGTGGGTGTGGGTCTGGGTCTGTGTGTTGCCGTCATGTTGGGTCTCTGATGAACTACAGCAAATAATTTACTTATAAAATGTTTTACATTTCTTTGACAAACCTGTTCAACAGATCTGTAAGCCTCGTTGATTATACAGTTGGGTCATAACTGTTTTTGGATTTTATAACAATTTTTTTTTATGAAAAATGGATCCATAATAGTAATTTGATATTTGTTTGTGCTGAACAAAAAAAAGTCTCTTCCATTATATATTGGTACAGTTGGTACACCTGAAATTCTTTATTGATGGGAGAGGAAAGAGGAGAATAGCCAGCTGACACAAAGGCTACAGTAACTCAGATAAACACTCTGTACAGGTGGGTAAAAGCAGAATACGACCACATTGGGTTGAACTTTGGTTGGAAAAACCGGCTGCGGTGAGCACAGGCTCTCCAAAAACTTGGACAGCTAAAGACAAAAATATAGGAAAAGGAAAAATATAGTCTCTTCTGATAAATCTTCTGAAATTAAATTTCTGCTAAGACACAGACAGTAAGGTCAGAATTTCGCACCAACAGCATGAATACATGGATTCAGTCTGTAACAGTCAACAGTCCAGGCTGGTGGAGGTGCTGTAATGCTGTGAAGTTTTTGGCACACTTTGGGTCCATTAATATTAATCAGTCGTAATGTTAATATGCCACAGATTGAGTAGTGCTGCTGACCATTTACGTGCATCATTGTGTAGCTATTATCTGTAGTGACGTGCTTATTTGTATATTTGGACGAAGAAGAAAAAAAAGCAATTATTAAATGTATTTTTTAATGGTTTTTTTTGTAATAAATGAAATGAGGGTGAAAAGTTTAAAATCAATTATATACAAGCTGTTTATCTGTACAATGCACTCAAATATGTCAATGGATTATATGGTAACTGGTTATAGTATAATCTGCAATTTGGTCACCTTTTCTCAGTTCCTAATTCCTAATAAGTTTTAAAATGTTACTTATATGCTGTATATACATACGTGCATATGTGTGTGTGTGTGTGTATATATATATATATATATATATGTGTGTGTGTGTGTGGAATGATGTATATGGATCATGGTTCAAAAGTTCTACTCATTAAAGTAATCCATGACAGCACAGCTAGCTAATGTACGTTTAGACATGATTGAAATGATTTAATTTGCCTTTAAAAAGTTCTGTGTTTATGCTTGTGTGAGAGGAAGAGGATCGATGGCACCCGCAAACCTTCCCCCAGTGTGTTCTGATGTGATGTAGCGTGAGCAGCAGTGTGAAGTGAAGCTACAGTGGCTAGCTTCACAACTCTCAGGGGAAAATACATGCCTAAAATAATATAACAGCAAAGAAGACAAAATGCACATTCTATCATCTTTAGCTTAGATTTGGTTTAAATAAATAAAAAAAGTTGTATAAATGTATAAAATGCAATGTTAAACCAATAATTCATGTTGTTAGCACCGAGGAATTACATCACTGCTTAGGGTAAATATATGAATGAACGAGGTCGTATGGAATACAAAGAGAAAACATCTTAGGCACATTGAGCTCTCAGAATAGACTTTCATGAAGACATCAAACGTCTATTTCTACTGTATCCACGTCCACTTCATCAGCAGTGACCCCTGGCTGCATATCAACTGATTCCCTGCTGTCGGGCTGCTCTCGGAGCACAGCGCTCTGTTCTGCAGCTCTCTGCTCCCGGCTGCGCGGAGGAGAACACAACCAGTGTCAGAAATGACTAACAAAATCATGTCTGTTAAACATGTTCATATTTCAACTCATTAAACACATGAACTGACTGCACACATCGTACACTCGTGTGATGGCTGCTTTTCAAGCTGTCAGTACGCATCACCTCTCACCTTTTCAGCTGTTTGCTCCCTTTGATTTCTGTACACGGTTGTGAGATTCGCAGATCTGTAAATACAGATACAAGTTTGTCATTGTGGTCAAAGATGCTTCACTGAGAACTTGTAGCACTTCATGTGCACGTAATGCGGGAGAGTGCGTCAGTGCCTGTGGTGAAACTGCTGACTCAGGATTGACTCTGTGACTTGTCGTACCTTCAGATGGGGCCGGTTTGATGGAGGGCGATCTGGAGCGATTAGTGAGCGAGAGCTGTTTATTAGTGTCAGAGCTGATGAAAGACACTGCGTCTTCTCCCTCAGCTGTGCCCTGGAGAGACGCTCTGTAATAGATGAGAGGCATCCAGCACTCGTCCCTGTTACTGATGCTCTGCTCTCCGGTGTACCGTTGCAGATAGCTATGTCTGGTGAGAGAAGCAGAGGAAACAGCCTGTTTGGTGGAATTGAATTGCTTGATTTGCTAAATATAGTCTATCTGTTCTAAAAATGACTTCAGCTGTGGTCTGCTCCATGAGGCAAATCCCACGCCGCATGTGGCGCTGCTCGCTCTATCGGTGCCGTGCTGATATACTCACATGGTCTTCTTGTCAGGTTTGAGCAGTTTACTGGAGAACTCGCTGAGGATGGTGAGGTAAGAGAGGTACGGCGGCGAGTGCTTCTCTGACTGCTGAACAAAACCCTGGAAAACGAACTCGATGCCATCCCTATGAAGAGTCAGAAACAGAACCATGATTTGTAGGGATGCTTCAGTTCTAGACAGTGCAAAAGTCGTGAGCAGTGTTCCATTTCTTCATGTTAAATTCAATTCAGTGATGAAATGCGAACAAATATTTTACTGTGACGGACTGCAAAGTGCCTAAAGATACAATTTAGTTCAGCAGCAACCTTATTTGCCCCCTCGTCCGTTCCAAGCACTCAGCATTGCCAGTATGCTAATCACCAGCCTGATCATCTGCACCTGTTTATTGTTAGATTTTTTTCTTTATGCTCATGAATGATTCTTAGGTCACTGTGTGGATTAACAAACAAAAAGCATTTCTCTGAAACTGCTCAGGTACAGGGACTCGACTGAAAATGAAAGACAAAAAGTACTTCAGGAAGCGAGAACTATTCCTCAACACTACATTAAAAGAAGGAAGAAATGAGAGGGGGGTCAATACTTTTGCACAGTACTGTATGATGCCGCAGCCATGTTAGTGCCCAACTTGACTTGGCCATTCTCCTGCAATGCTCCATGTCGATGTCCAAGTCCATGACAGACCTGAATCCTGAATAAGAGCTTTACAGGTAAATCAAAATTCCATGTTATATAATCTATTAGTGCTGTTTGACGTCACTCTTCTAGGCTTAAAATAATGATTTATAATCATTCCAGAAGAGGATGTGTTCCATTTTGAATCTGGATTCTCTCAAGTCATCTCAGGAAATCTTTTACTTCCTATAACCTCTACATCTACTGGATACATCTGAATTAATTAGATAATCTCTTTTCTATCATATTGCTAAACAGCACTGAATAATTATCAGTTTATTACATTTAAAACCTCTACTGGGTTTCAATCTCAGTGGAAAGGAAGAAATTACATTTTTATTAGCCATCTGTTTAGCTTGAGCTTTCTGCCAGAAATAATGACATAAAATATGAGACTAAGCTATTAGTTCAATAAAATAACCATCATTCAGTTTAGAGTTTGTAAAACATCTGTGTTCTGCTCATATAAACAAGGTAATCCCAGCCAAAATGTCCCAATGTTGGAAATGGAAACATGATTGTCTGTTAACCCTTACATGCCTCATTTAAACTACATATAAAACACCAGCAAAATAAAAGTCTTTAAGTTAACAGTGAAGCGATGATCAGCATCAGTAAAATGCTGCGTGTGCTGCTGTAGAGACTGAAGCACAGAGTTACCTGTGGATCATAGCCAGAGACTCGCGGGATTTGATCTGATCCCAGCCGAAGGTGAGCGAGAAGCGTCTGGCCAGCTCTTTGATGCTGCTGTAGGTCTGCACTCCTGAGCTGCACACGCTCCCAGTGTCCTGCTCCTGCTTCAACCGCAGGTACAGCTGCACACAGAGAGACGTGTTTAAGTACAGTATACAGTATACACCTTCTCAGTTTGGTCTGTGTTCTATTCCTTCACATCACATACATGTATGTGTAATGTGTTATCAACTCTTTGTTGCTCTTATATAATAAGCATAATTCCTGTAGTCTTTGTTACAAATTATATAACTTTTTATGCTGTCTCTTGACACACAGAGGTAGATATGAATTGAAGAAGTAAAACCGAATAATAAGACGTGTGAGATATACGTGTCAGAAAGATCTAGCATGAAACAATTCAAATAATGAAGGAGCAGCTCGAACATTCCGCAGAGGGCATATTGGTGGAGGGGTTTTGTGTCTGTGAGATGCTGACAGCTGCAGAGGCCCATCAATGAGCAAAGGGACGCTAAGGACCCGAGATTACTGGAACAGGGAATGGAAAGAGAGTCGAGTAACCTGCTGGAGGCACAGAACCAGGGTGCGTGCGCTTTCAATCTTGTCCATTTGTCGCGTGCGGTTCAGAGTTTCTTTGATGATGTCGCCAAAGTCGTTGTAGTACTGTGGAGAAAAGAGAACAGTGGTGAGTGGTACTGCACAGAGGCTCCTTAAGCTCATCCCAGTACAGTGAACGAACATTCAGTATTACATCAGTATTATCCCCAGACAAAAGATCTGGAATTGCACTGGATGGAAGTGGTTCCTGATGGCAAATAGTTGGTGAAACCTTCGACTAGAAAACAGCTAGCACTAATCCACCCATACTCTCATGTCCCTCATGCCTGTAAAAAATCCCCCAGTAAGATCCTGACCTGCCCATTCCTGCTCTACAAGCTATATCACAAGTGTTCACTGACATAAATAATACCTGCAGTGCTGGAGTAGAAATGTGCTGCCCTCCTGTCTGACATGGACTAGACCCTATAAGGACCAGATCAAGGTGTCTGCTCCATCTGTCCGCTTGGCCAGAGAGATTATGTTACGAGTGTGCCCATGTCTCCGTTACGAAAAAATGCTCCTGACCTGACCAATCCTCTACGCCGTAGCCTCGGCGACTGCTGCGTTATACAACACAGTACCAGTGTGTGCTTTGAGCAGGTCTAGCCCAGCTGCTTGTCCTTAAGCCACACAGACATACTGTATAACCTACAGCGATTTCATCCCACACAACAGCCGCCTTTAAGCCTCCAACATTTGCCTTTTAAAACCTATTTCAGTGGAAGGAAGGAAGGAAGCGATCATTAAATAGGCAAACATTTTATAGCTTAAAGAAGCGAACAGTTGTTGGCCAAAAACAGGAAGTATTGCAAATACAGAGTTACCGTCGGCTGCCAACTTACTGTCATTTGCTTTACTTTAAAAGGCATCGTTCACATGGCAGCTGTGTGTGTGTGTGTGTGTGTGTGTGTGTGTGTGTGTGTGTGTGTGTGTGTGTGTGAACACGGGAGTGTAAATCAAGAAGATCAAGAAGAATGTTGATGATAGACTGCTGGCTCTGCCATAGCCGAGGCGAATGGGCATTCCAAACATGTCGGCATGTCAAACACTCTTACGCTTTTATGCACACACACACACACTCGGACTGCGGTACATTTATCCTGGCCCACTCATAAATTCGACAGTAAACTGGTGTGCTTATGAGAAAAAAGTGCCATTTTCATAATGAACTCAGTGACGCGCTCTCTCCAATTTGACAGTGATTTATAAACTTTCTGGATATCCTTCTTTCCAAACATACAGCAGATCCTAAATAATCAGGAACGGCTGCTGGAAACAGTGCAGAAAAAATATGAAAATCTATTTTTAATCCTGTCATTACAATACTCTTATACATTCCCCAAAACTATAACTTCATAGATTCATAAATCTTAATGTGTACATCTTGTTTGCATCTATACGATAATCACACTAGAACAGGACAGTCAATATGCCACAGCAGGAAGCGGACCGTACCCTCATGTAGTGCTTGAAGATCTCGGCAGCCATACTCATCTCAAGCACACTATGCACTATCAGCTTACAGTACGCAGCCAACAGATTCCTCCGCCTGTGCAAGTCCTCGGGCCAGCTCGCCCCAGCCTTACTCTCGCTGCCTGAAACGCAGCCACACACACGGGTCAAAAATGATGGTGAGATAATAATGAGTAGAACCATGCGACTCAAAAATAAGCTTAAACTTGGTCAGTCCTGAATCATCACTCTATTGAGAAGAGATTGTTTAATTTAGACTATGTTGTAATCCAAAAATAGACTGCGTTTACGTATGCTGTGTCCTGAATAATGTCGACGTATAGATAGAATAGAAGAGCTTATAGAGTCGGCAGAGCATCACAGTGTGTTCATCAGCTTCAGGAAATCTTAATACACATATTAAAGTGGCAAGGCTTGCTCAATCATTACAAGCACAGCATGTAAGACAGATTATATACATATGAACGACTCAGATTTTTTTTATTATTATTATTTTTTACAATAAAAAACAATAAAAATCAGTCATTTGCTGCTTCTGCGGACATTCAGTTAAAACAATTTGTAAGTAAACACATTACTGGATGTAAAATTTCTTTTAAGCCTTTGCCCTCTGGTGAGATAAAAAAAAAAAAAAAAAAAACACCTAATCCTTAATTCGGGTTTATGAAATTGCAAAAAAAGGGATTTGGCTTGTGTTGGATGTGTTTAAAGCATTTCCACAGCTGAACAAATAGCTGTCTTAAATCGTATGACCACGACTGTGAACGTGTGCAAGCAGCAGTAAGGACTCTCTGTGATATCTCTGTGACCGCTTCTCAGTGATTTCTAACTTGGAGGCAGACTGCCATCTACTGGAAATAGTGCAGTAAGAATCTCTAACCTTTTTTATCTCAGCGTAAATCATATCTGAATCTCACGAAAACACTCATTGTTAAATAGACAGACTGAGATAGAAGGAGAACAGGAGCTACCGGTGCTGCTGTGGATGTGAGGATCGGGCCCGGTGAAGACATGCTCTAGGATGAAGCCAAGCAGTGCCTTCTGCAGTCGGGGTTCAGGGGTGTAGAGCAGAGGAGCACCTGCTGATGAATCCCACATCTGTAGCTGGTTACTGTGGGCGACCAGGACGTCACTCAAACACATGAACGCCTATATGAGGAATAGTGACAGGGAAACACATGTTAGAGTGCAACAAGGAGCCTGGAATGCCAACTATTATAACTGTAAGGATTCAGTTAACACTAGAGGTTTAGGATTAAGATTGGGTAAGTTTCAAATTTAAATGTTAGTTTTGTTTTACAAAATATATACACACTATTAAGGTCCTCAATCTTTAAATACATCTTTATTTATAGCAGAGCTTATTATTTGATTTAGTCTCTTTTAGGGCGTTTATTACACATGGTGTACCACAGACATGCATAGTAGATAATCTGTTGATCGTAAGAGCAAAGCTCATTCAATGAGTTATCTACATTTCATATACGTATCACATCTAAATGCATGACCCACAGTAGCTTAATCCTAAATCGGGTAAACGAGGAGAGAAGGAATAAGCTGATGTGAAGGGTGACAGTACCTGCTCTCTCACCACTTGCTCTGTGTGTGAAAGACATCTGTGGCATTTTTCACAAAAACCTCGCAACTGACTCCTCTGAAGAACGGCTGACTCCTAAAAACATAAAGACATGATATTTGGAATCATAAAACACGATATTCATTATACGATCCATTCGCCAAACATTAGTAATTGCGTTTAACGATTATACGTCCCTAATTAGTTCATCTTGGTATTTTTAATTGTGTTGAATGGATTTCATTTTCAAACGGTGCTTAAGCTTTTTAATCAGCCCTGAACCGCAGCAACACTCATCCATCCTGCCTCCATTTTTTCCTGCCCTCCCTCATTCAACAAACTGATATTAATTGTGATAACTTGTTTGTATTTGTATATATTTTCCCTTTTTTGAGGGGGCATTATAATAACATCAGTGTGCCTTATAATAGCGAGGTGGAGACAGAGATAGTGAGAGCACAATGAAGCTAAATAATAGAAGCTGATGGAGGAGCGCTCACTGAATGTGGATGGATGAAAGCATTGTTAGTAGCAGTGCTGCTGGTCCCTCATGTAAACCGTTCTTTCATAATTATACACATGCGCCCGGCTTCGGGGAGGAACCGCCGTTCGAATCTCATTTCAGCCAAATGACTCATTTTAATCGGACAATATCCCAATTTTCCGCTGAACTCATCTTGTTTTCCCCCACAAGCTCCTCTCACTCAAATTCGCCCTCGTTCCCAAGTCAAATGCCACTGACATTAGAATTGCAGATTGGGCCAAAGTCACCGCCTGGGTCTCAAATTACAGCCCACGCTGGCAGTTATTGATGAGGGGGTCGGAGAGTGAAAGCACTCGTTCGGGTGCGACTCCCCCAAGTAAAGGATTTTAATGTTGCTCTCTTACCTACAGCATTCTTAATGGCCATCAATATCTCTGTGTGGAAAGGTTAGGGGTTGGGAAATATGATTACGTTGTGCACCGCATGGAAACATGGGCTTAATAACGACGTCACATTAGAGATTAGCAGAGGAGCCTTCACACAAGAAGGTAGCCATTACGCCCCCTATAATCCATCACCTGAACCTACTCTTTTTCCTAATGCCTCGTGATCAATCGCAGGCTTTTCTCGGTTATTAAAATCCAGTGGACACAACCCAGGGCATTTGAGGGCATCACGGCTGATATTTCAAATGGAATGTAGCAGAATTAAAGGACATGTTGCCTGTGATGGATCATAGAGGAATTGTGTAGACACTAAGTCAGACACACCTGAAAGGCTTGGTTAATTCATCACTCCAAACTCTGTCGGAGTGTAAATATTAGCATTCACGTCTCTAATTCTGATGCCAATGACAAAGAGGAGAGAGTCACAGCATGGCGAAGTTGAGCGTAAGGGAGAATGTCAGAGCAGCTGATGACTAACCCTGGAGGTCGCGCCTTCTCCGAAGCTGTTCAGGTTCCACAGGATGCAGCAGCAGAGGCAGCGCAGAGACTCCGTGATCATCTGAAAGCAAGAGACAGAAGAAAGTTGAGCTTTCATGGAAAACATGCTGCTCAGAAAGTGACTGCTGTAATAAGTGGTGTTACCTCTACTGGCACGCCACCGTGCTGTAACTCAACTACAAGAAGCTTAGAGACCAGCTCATATATGCCCCATTTAGATAAGTCCTGAGCACTGAAACACAAGAGTGATAACAAGAGTAGAAGATATCTGCAGACATGTAATAGACAATATCTGTCCTTAATAAAACTCTCCACTATTTTCCACATAACCTCTATCCATTGCTCAGTGTGGCCAATAATGGACATGTTTGATTGTACTAGAACATAATGCAAATCCTGTTTACTTAAAACCCACTTAAGTGCAAGTGTTGAGGCAGTCAATAAGCATTAATGCAACACACATTTGTTGAAAACTTATTGAATAAAAAATGTTGCTCTAAATCTGTATTACTCCTTCTTCCAAAAATATAAATAAATTATTGAAGGAGACATAGAATATATAACCACACCCACCCTGACCATAATGAAGCAGTTACTGAAAATGCATTAATGAATGAATATCACAAGAGGTAACATGTCAAAATAAAATTTGAAGAAACAAGAATTGTTTTTAACTACTATACATTGTTCCAAAGTTGAAAACTACCAGCTTTAGAGAAATATTATTTTATTGTGCCTGTTTACTCTTAAGACCTATTATTAATGACTATGGTCATGAGTTCTCATTCACTCATCTTCTATACCGCTTTCTCCTGTATACAGGGTCACAGGGGGCCTGGAGCCTATCCCAGTAGACTTAGGGCACAAGGTGGGGTACACCCTGGACAGGGTGCCAATCCATTGCAGGACACACACACACTATTTGGATTGACATCAATTAGCCTAACCTGCATATCTTTGGACTGTGGGAGGAAACCGGAGTACCCGGAGGAAACCCACCAAGCACTGGGAGAACATGCAAACTCCATGCACACAGAGACGGGAATCGAACCTGGCCGGGAACCGAAGGTGCAAGGCAACAGTGCTAACCACTAGGCCACTTTGCCGCCGGTTATGAGTTCTCTGGTTCTGAATTTTTTTTACATCACAAAATGTAAAGTTTTTATCAATTCATTTTATTTTTAAGTTGGAGTAAATAGGGGTTCTGTTTTTTTGTTTAGGCTAAAAAAAGTTCATCCAGTCTTACTTGCTGAAAGCAGTTATTTTTTTCAAAGTGTACAGTATTTCTTCCTTTTTGTCTCCAAATCCAATGCGTGCTCCATCCTAAAAACACATTGTAGTGACATTGTAGTTAGACCTGTTCCATCACTCTTCCTTTCATGTTTCTACATCATTTAAGTTCAGAACATTTTGACTTATGAAACATTTTTTAAACAGTCATATGCCATCTAGTGTGCATATGCTGCACAATACTCACATTGAGTTCCTCTCGTAAGCATGAGTCCAGTGTATGAGTCCAGCGCTGGATGAGTTGGCCTACAGCAGAAGCGACCAGGTGCTGCCAGTGTGAATCATTTGCACAGAGGTTATGGTATGAGCGAACAGCTGCATCTAGTAGTGCTGCCTCTGTGTGTGAGTTCACTGCAGCCTCCAACCCAGTGAGCAGTGCCTGCACATACTACAACCACACAAAACAGTGAGACAACCCAACTAGAGGGGGCATGCTACCTATATCTATGCAACATACTGGACTTATTTGAAGGGCTGAAACTACTTGTGCTGATCAAACATTTTTGCTGAACACAGAACCTTATTATATGCTGCTGCTAAGACTAGACAAATAATGCTAACCTCATGAATTCTTCTACATGCAAATCATACCTACAAAAGTACATTGACCACCCACTTTATTAGGAACACCTGACAACCTGCACATCATATAATCAGCTAATCATGCAGCAGCAGCACAATGCATAAAACAATGCAGATAGAGGTCAAGAACTTTATGGAACGTTCACATCAAACATCAGAATTAAAAGTGTGATGTCTGTAACTTTAATCATGGCATGGTCTTTGGTGCCAGGTGGGCTGAGAAAAGTATTTCAGAAACTGCTGATATTTTGGAATTTTAATAAGAAAAAACATCCTATTATTTCCCCATTCTGATTTCTGATGTGAAGATTAATTAAAGCTCTTGATCTGTGTATGCACGATTTTATGCATTGTGCTGCTGCAATGATTGGATAGCGTACTTATAGAGTGTTCCTAATAAAGTGGACAATGCATGTATATAGTATGAGCAAACTAACCTCTGTGTATTCATCACCACAGGCATCCATTTGAAAGTACTGAGGTATTTTGAGGAAAGAGGTAAGTTTTTCATCATCTTCTGAGTACTAAAACACAGGCAGATAATATGGTCAGATCACAGATTTACTGCATACAGAAAGAGAGTAGGAGAAACACATGCAACATTTTTCTTACCTTGGATAACAGAGCAGGTAGCACTTTTAAGAAATGTTCTGTAAGTTTCGCACAGTCGTCTGTCTGTAACCTCTTCTCTTTTGTACTCATCACCTAAAGAGTAACAACAGCATGTTCCTGAGCAGTCTGCTTCACACTCTATATACACACTCTCACATATAGAGTTATGTCTCAGTAACTTATTAACAAAATGATACCACTGAACATCAAAAGCAGACATCTATGAGGAAGAAAAAGTTTACAGTAAAGTTAAGTAAAATGCACATAAAATTACAAATATTGACCAAAAACATTCCTCTAATGCTACAAAAACATTAGGGAACGGCCCTCCCCTGGCTCAGATCCTCTTTGACTCATTGTTATCAGGTTGTAGATTTAAATGGTGACTATTCTGCATGTTCTCAAGTGGAGTTTGGTATTCCACAGGGTTCGTTTTTAGGCCCACTGCTTTTTTCTCTATACATGCTTCTCTGGCATGGGATTCGTTTTCACTGTTAAGCTGATGACACACAGTTTTATGTCTCAGCAAAAAGAGATGAGAAAAAAAGCTTAATAAGGTTGAGCAATGTGTGAAGGACATAAGAAACTGGATGATAATTAACTTCCTTCTGCTAATCCTGACAAGACAGAAGTTCTTGTCATAGGACCATATGTGGCTAGAAGTAAGCTGTAACAGTGAAATTACACTGTAACTTTAGATGGCCTTTCTGTTCCATCAAGTGCAACAGTAAAAGACCTTGGTGTGGTTGTAGATTCCAGTGTTTCATTTGAAGCTCATGTAGATAATATTATCAGGATAGCATTCTTTCATCTCAGAAATATTGCCATGATAAGAAATGTATTTTCACTTAATAATGCAGAAAAATAGTTCATGCTTTTATTACCTCAAGATTGGACTATTGTAACACCTCACTGTCTGGTTGTTCAACTATCTTATTCACACTGCATTGGCTCTCGGTGAAATATCGTATCAATTAAAAAAAAATACTTTTGACGTATAAAGCATTAAATGGTCTCGCACCGCAATACCTGAGTAAACCGCTAGTGTCTTACGATCTGCCATAACTACTTCGATCAAAGAATGCAGGCTACTTCTCACAAAGCCCCAAAGTTATGGAATAGCCTTCCAATTAATGTTCAGGACTAAAGTCTAGGCTAAAAACCTATTTATTTAGCCAAGTATTTTCGTAAATAGATTTTCCCTAGCTAAAGGAGCACATCTGGGGGACTCATGGTCGTAGAGTATTATGGTAAACTGGTATGTTTAGATGCTGTCTTCC
>JAOVVA010000051.1:13269078-13280380 GCA_028565275.1 Leiocassis micropogon
GTTATGCTGTCATAGTTAGTCCTGCCAGAGTCCCTGCTTGCACTCTGCACTAAATATACATTCACATTATACATTGTGTGACTGTGACCATACATAACTGCCATCTCTCCTTCTCTTCTGCTCTCTTTTCTCTCCTTTCTCCTCTCTCTCCCTCTCTGTTTCCCTCTACCTGTCTCTCTGTCGAGCTACTTATGTCGCTTCTGAGCTGCCAGTGATTCAGACCCCCTCTGCCCTCTGGACCTGTCTGACTCATCCTGGTGTCCCGCTTCAGTTTGGAGATGTCGTCGCATGGATGCCCTGTGTGGTCTGCTTGGGATGCGTATGGTGACTGAGGACGGTTCCACTTTACCATGAAGACGGTCCTGGCCTCGGCTGATGCAGACAACTGTTCTCTGAGGAATTGTGAGAGCAGTTGCTCAGTAGTTCAGGACTGAGTTTCCTGCAGTCTACCTGAGCCTGGATAAATTGGACTCCATATTAACTTAAAGACATCAACTGTTAGATTGAACTTTCAGCCACCTAATGCACAGAATGACTGCAGATCAATCTGTTATCACCTATATTAAGATGGGTTCCCTATTAAGTCAGGTTCCTCTCAAGGTTTCTTCTTATTGCCATCTAAAAAAGTTTTTCCTTGCCACTGTCACCCTCGGCCTGCTCATCAGGGACAATCTAATCATTTGGATCTCTCCAGGTACTCCGGTTTCCTCCCATAGTCAAAGACATGCAGGTTAGGCTAATAAGTGTTCCCAAAATTGCCCATAGTGTGTGAATTAGTGTGTGAGTATGTGAGTGTGTGTATGTGTGTAAATGTGTGAAGATGAAGGAAAGCAGAATCTAACTTTCTTCCCCGTGCTTCTTCCTGCTAGTGGAGGTCCCTCAGCAGCCTGCTTCACGGACGCCAAAAGAACCTCGATCACCTGAGCCTCCTCAGCACTGCTTAAAGCTGTAAAAAAAAAACAGACATATACAATCCCACAATGGCTAAAACCAATTAAGAAAAAAGTGTTACTTAGGCTGGGCTCACTGCAGAGCTAAGAACTAGCCTTGCTCCGATGAGGAAGGATAAGATGTAAGAAGGGAGGTGAAAAAAGCCCAGTCCTTCAGCAGAGCACCACAACTATCCCACAGACTGTCCACCAGATACAGCACATGCTGGTGCAGCTACATCACACAACAGGAGACAGAATCACATTAAAAAATGAAAAACCTTAACTTTTACTTACAGCGCAGCCCAATTTTCCTCCAAAACCCAATTACTGACAGCTACCAGACAGGAAAGGCTAAGGAAGGTGAGGGCTAACCCAAGTTTTCAGTTAACACATCACTCCACCTGATATTTTAAGATGCTACTTAGAGTATGTGGCATCACAGTGCAGATAAAAGTACTTTGGGGAGACTCGAACTGTCCTGTTCCATATACAAGAAGTAACAGACTAACTCCATCCTTCCCAAATAGAAAGTGTGACCAATAAAAAAATTTAATGGACTTTTATCCACATAAGGTAAGAACATGCAAAAGTACTATAAAGAACTAATACCCACTGGTTATTACCTGGTTCTCAGTATGGAAGTGAATAAGGGCTTGGACACGGGCCAGGGTGATCTCCCTGTGTCTGTCCTCCTCCGATGTTCCTGCTTTCATCACTGGCACTGCAGGATTACTAAGTACCCTGAGGGAACATTTTAAAATGCTCCATAACCAGCAGTCAAATATCGTGCTAATGCTTTTTAATATACCAATTATAAAATAACTCTGAACTAGTAAAGAATAGCAAAGGTGAATTTCTTGCTTAACTTACTTAAGTGTATAACTAAATATACAGTGGGACCTTGGATTGCGAGTAACTTGGTATGCGAGCGTTTTGCAAGACATTGCAATAAATTTTAACTTGTTAAACGAGCAAGGTCTTGATATACGAGTACCGTAGTATGTATAACACCCATACTTAGTCTCAGTGCACGTGCGCCACACGTATAGTCAACATCTGTGCGCGCACACTATAACTATAACTATAACATTGTGACCATGTGTGTGCGCACGCGTAGGGCATTTTATTTTGTGTCCAGGCGTAGTGACTGTTCTTTAGCAACTGTGCTGCAACAATGGAGTGCATGAAATCCTCAAAAAAGGCAAAAGCAAGTATCATTAGAGAGGCTTCATGTTAAAGTCACGCAAAAAGAAGAAGATTTCAGTAACCAGAGACTCTGTCAGAGAGGAGTGATTCCGTTAGTGTGTGTGTGAAACTTGTCCTACACAGTAGCCCCCATACTCCTGTTTGTTCTATCGTCATCAGTCATGATTTTTTTCAAATTAAAAGTTATTTTTACTTTATATTCTGTATTTCTTATTTTTATATAAATATTTTTGGGTTGTGGAACGAATCATTGGAATTTCCCTTTTTCCTATGGGGAAGGCATGCTTCCGGAACAAATTATGTTCGCAATCTAAGGTTTAACTGTACTTTGATTAACCAGTGATTATTTTGTCCACATTAATCAGTATTAGTCACCAGGTATATATATTGGCACCCACCATATACTGTATTTACTACTATGGTTATCATAGTAACCATGGTTATCATACGGTTATCAGTTGTTATACTGACAAGTGCTGACATTTTTTATTCAAGTTTAATGCTGAGACATCAATACAAGTCACGAATGCACCAGTGTCCAAATCTTTTTGCCGCTCCTCGATCACTCCTGGGAGCTTACTTGGTAAATCTGGTACGGCTAGTGGCAGATGATCAATGGACTTTGGTCTTACTCCGCTCTTTTAAAGGAGGCATGGAGCTTAGCTCGATCTTTGAAAGTCTAGGGAGAGTGCACGGACATTAACAAAGAGAGTGGCGTTGACATTAACAAAAGGGGAGGTGGGGGGGGGGGGGGGGTTGCCATGTGAGACTTCAAAAGCGTACAGACGGTAAACCACTCTTTGATCGCCTACACAGGGACAGCCGCAGAGGTCTGCACAAGCTGCCGAGGCACTTTCAGATGTTCAGGCCCCCTTCCCCAATCGGGATCGCTGCTGGTGTTACTGGAGGAGCGACAGCTGATGTTGGCTATGTCGCGTTTGCCTCCCGTCTAGGAGGACTGGGCGGGGCCAGTTGGGTGTGATACAAATGTGCCACTGAGGATCCCGTGAACATCTGTCTCTTTGTCGAGCTACATGTGTAGTATCACCACTCTTCATGTGAGTCCACTTTGCCACACTGCCGCTGCCATCGCTCTTCAGCCGAACTGGGCACTACCTCCTGAACTGCACGTGCACATCCTCACTCCTTTCCTCTCGTTCTTTCTTTAATCCCTTCCTTTTTCCATTTTCCGAATAACACTACCCTGCTAAGACCACGCCTCATGTCTGTGTGTCTGTGGTGCGCCCCGATTTAAAGAACTTACCCACAATATGAGCTTTAATTAATTATATCATATTAATTCTAAAGTAAATTTTTGTTAATGTTGTGAATAATCCAGTAAATAAGGTTAGTTAAGGCTAGATCAGATTTAACCCTGACTCTAACGTAACCGGCTTTATACATTTCCAGTTTCCTACTTGCAGACTTCTCTATAGTCAAATGTAAAAGTCTAGAATCATTACTTATTTGCACTCACTTCATGAAGAGAAATTCACCGGCTAGGACTGCAAGTGGTCGATGAGTTGAGTATACAAACTGAAATATGTGCTTGTAGTCAGCCTGGCTCAGCACGTCATCACAGGACCTGCCACAGTGAAAACGGTTTGGATGGTTAGCCTGCTTTATAACATCCAATATGTATTTTAGCTAACAAGGGTTCTGAAGGAAGGTAAAATAAAAGAGAAAGAAAGACTTACTGACTAATGGACATCAACAGCCTCATTGCCTGCACTGCTACCTCATGATCCTTATCCAAAGTCATGGAGATCATTCTCTCCTGTGGAAAAACACAACACCGAGTTGACTCAAAACTACTCTAAATCCTAAAATCCTATCCTCCACCATCCACTATCTGAGAACAGCCTCATGTGATGTGATCCACATACATACTGTATGCATGTAGTAGCACAATAGAACTTGCTTGCCATAGTTTAAGTGAACTGTTGACTGAGACTAAAGCTACTAGAATTAGTTATATTGCCTTTATATCACAGCTCTGCTTAATTCTTTATTCTAATAGGTCATTCCCATTCCAAATAGGAAATTCTAGATAAACTGACTATAAATGAGATATTTTTACTTCCCATTATGTCTTTTCTTGCAGTTACAGTTACACTTTTCCTACAGAATGCATATACATATACAGTATCTTATTTACATTTACGCATTATTCTTTACAACAATAAAAGTTAAAACTGGTGGTACCTTAAATCGACTGGTGAAAAGGTCCATTCTGGAGCTGAGATTAACATCCTGATAAAGTCCCTGCAGACCCAACACACACTTCAAGCGCACATCAGGTTGCTGTGAAGATAACACAATAGAATAGGCAATAGAATAAAATCCAGTGATCCTCACATAAGTACATTATAAGGATATATAGACAGTGTAGTTGGGAGGACTACTACAATATCATGTCCTCATACCAGAACATTTAGGTCCGAAGAGGTTAATTCAGTATAACGGTGTATTTAACACATTTAACACAGAAAACAGATTTCAAAAGGAACAATATCAGTTACAACAGAGACACACCTTGTCATGCATCATCCAGCCTACATACTTTAGATAGGTATCATTAAGAAACACTGCACTGTAAAGCTTCATCCATACAGTCAGTTCCTCTACACAGATCGCCCTGATCTCAGGTATCACATCTCTGCCAAAACAGGTAAAAACACTTTTGTTAAATGTCACTGAATGAAGTAATCAAGTGAAAAGAAGATTTAAAGGCTGTAATACATAATCAGACTACCTGTATCTTTTAAGAAACACTCCCTTAAAAATAGCATCCATCATGTCTTCTATTTCAAGCTCTCTATCCTTTAGCTGAAACCGTATAAAGTTTAAATTTCAGACACTTTCATTTCAAGCTCAGTATAGCTCACTTAACTTACTTTTGAATGTTTTGCCTCACCTCAGTAATCGTCTTCTGGATCTTGTCCAGCCGTGGTGAGGCTCGTCTGCTGAACATCTTGGCCATCTCGACCTCACAGAGTTTCTGGTTGTTCTCCACACTAACATTGAGGTTGAGTGCCACGTTCACTAGAGCGCTGAGCAACTTCACCGCTACAGGACCACATGAGGATGGAGAAACCAAAATCAGAAAGAAAAAAGTTAACTCATGAACATCCCACTCTATACCTGCTGTAAGTGGTAGACATGATACAAGAGTCAGACACACTCAAACAGGAACAACGAGATTCAGTGTCTAGAGAGTCACCTGCCAGTGTGCATGTGTGTCTGAAGGCACGCATGTGCGATGCCGAGAGCTCAGTCAGCAGAGAGATGAGTGTATTCAGGAGGTAGTTGTCAAAGATCACACTATATTGACACTGCGATATCAGCACTGAGACGAACTCACAAAAGTGAGAGCGGAACTTTTTCCAGTACAAACCAGACATAACAAGAGGATACTCGCCATTGTCCTGAGGAGCAGAAAGGAAAAGACAAGACAGAACAGATCAGGGAAATTTCAAATAATTCCTTTGCTTATAATATATTCTAAAAGATCATATAACTTCAAAGGTAATGTTTACACTCACAATGTCCAACGGCCATGTGACAGTCAGTATCCATGGAAATGCCAGAAATCTTTTATACTGCAAACCTGAGCTCTGTAATTCATAATTTAAAGAGCGATAACATTTTTCCCTAAAATCACATACATGCTTGGCCTGGGCAGTATATTGACTTTTTAATATATATTAAACATATTTTTGAACTGAGCTATAGGATGAGACAATACTATTTAGATCGACAGGGTTTGATGTGGCATTATACATATAATACAACCTAAGGGAAGGAGAAGGAAATCAGATCGCACCTCATCCAGGTCCTCTACCATTTTGCTCATGACATCAGAACCTTCCTTGCTCTGAAACATCTCAGCAGTGACTACCCCTAAAGAAATTCAAGACATATCAACATACGGCACAACTTGAGGGTGTGCTTAGGTAACTGTATATGATTTCCCTAGTAGCACCTGTTTAGTGCAATACCATCAGTAGCTACACATTTTAGCTACAAAACGTCTTATTTGCTAAAAAAAACTAAGATGTCTCCCTGCTAAAAAAGAAGATTCTGTTGGGAAATGACTGTGTAGCTCTCTAGTCACTCAAATTCACCTTTTGTGCCAACCCACAATATTAGCACTAATATGGCAAAATTACATCTACCATATATACTATATGCATATACTATTGTATTTCATTTGTGCGGCACGGTGGCTTATTGGTTAGCATTATCGTCTAGCACCACCAGGGTCTGGGTTCGATTCCCGCCACTGTGTGCAGGGAGTTTCCATGTTCTCTGCGTGCTTGGTGGTCTCCTCCAGGTACTCTGGTTTCCTCTCACAGTCCGAAGACATGCAGATTAGGCTAACTGGTGTTCCAAAATTGCCCGGAGTGTGTGAATATGTGTGTGTGCCCTGCGATGGATTGGCACCCCCTCCTGGGTGTACCCCACCCTTGTGCCCTAAGTTTCCTGGGATAGACTCCAGGCCCTATGCGACTCTGTATACAGGATTAAGTGGTATAGACGATGAGTGACTGAGTATTTCATTTGGGACGTAGCCAAGCCGACTTTGAGAATTTATTTTATTGGAGCACAGAAGGTCAAAATTGTGTGGAGACATTATAGTAGTTACATTCACCAAAATAATTAATTATATGTTGTTCCTTGTTCATCGTATATGTTAAGACTTATCAGAGCTGACATCTAGGACCATCAGACAACATAGAATATATTTAGGAAACCAATGAAAGAAATGTCAGGAATGTTCTCATCGAACGTCTTACCTTTGCATCCTGAACACTGAATGAAGAAGCTGATGAGGTCAAGCAGGGCTGGTTCCCTGTCTGCAACATAAGCCTCAATCCAGTCATCGACCACGGCCTTTGCATTAGATTCAGAATACAATTGCTACAATCACAACATGCAACCTCAAACAACCTCAACCAAAAATAGACAAGATTTGAACTGTTAGGCATTTATGCCTGAATAAGGTTCCTCAGCACATACCTGCATGGCGCTTCTGCCCATAGTGACCACCTCAAACAAAGTGAAGGCTTCCACGCCTCCATGTTTAAGCTGCTCATTCTCTGCTGTGTCTAAGGTCCCATTGTTGGTCTTTGAGAGTTTCTGCTTAGCATTCTCTGAGCCATCTCGGGCCTTCCTCTTTCCTCTCTACACAAAATATTATACAGTCACGCGTCTTTTTTTTTGAGCATTAAATATGAATCTATCTGTTTGGGTAGAAAAGGTCTGCATAGTTTATTGTAAAACAGTATTTCCATGAAGTGGACATAGGTAGATCTTGGGTGACATTAGAAATACAGTATCAAGTCTTACCACATTCTTCTTTCTGTTTTCGTTTCTTACACTAGGGGCATGATTCACAGATGTGCAGGAAGAGACATCAACACTAGTGTTCTCTCTTTAAAAACATATTTATCACATGTTAATTATTCGCGAAATAGAAACTTTTGTACTCAGCTATAAAATAAAAAAAAACAAAAGAGCAAAAGGTTTATCTCTTACTTTTGCACTGTTCTTGAGCGTAATGTTGGTTCTGCTATCATCTCTTCTCAGATCATTTTTGTGCTACTGGCTTCCTGAGTTTTACATCTTTTGATTTACTGTAGAACAACACAAAAAGTGTTTATCAAAAAAAGTAATACTATTCACAATTCATGAGTGTTGTGTGTATGCGCTAATAAAAAAATAATGATGGGCTATTTGTAACTGTGTAGTATTAGATTATTACATGCTGGGTTAATGGACTACACCAGGCATCACTAAGGACAAGGACTTTTCATCACAGAATGCTTTAGTATGGTTTTGTAACCACAAACTAACATTGCTGGAACATTTTCCTAACTGAAAGATTGCAACAAAATGATCTGGCATTTTATACCCCAACCTACAGGTTTATATTCCCTGTATAGCTCAGTATGTGTCTATTCACTATATGTGTACAATCTATACTTTCAGTATGTTCAAATTCTGTTGCACTTTACATTCTATATCTTTTACCGGGTGTAGATTCTAGACTATTGTGCAATGGCTCATATATTTTTCAACATGTTTGCATTCTGGAATTTTGTGCAATAACTTATTTCATTTTCAACATACAGTATTTACATTCTGTTACACTTTAATACTCTTACATTATCAAATCCATATGTGTGACTTTGTGCAATTACTTATTAGTTTTAAGAACTGCTGTAAAAGAACTGTGCAATACTGACCTGTGTATTAACAATATCTATACATTTATAAATCAATACTGTGCTCAGTACCCCACGTGCTTCTTCTACCTTATACAGTACATTACAATACAATAACTGGCTTATCGCCTTAAGTGCAGTAGTGTGTGTGTGTGTGTGTTTTGTTCTGTTTTGGGGTTTTTTACATATTTATTAAGTGTATTAAGTTGAGTTGCACTGTCTGGACTGCTCTAACATTATACTGTACTTATACAATATAATGACATTAAAGAATCTTGAATCATTCTGTTATGGGAAAGTTTTCGTGCTTTCAGTTTTTAGTTTCTGTATAAAGACAGACTGAATAGATTGTATAATGCATTTAACATGGGAGTCTGTATTTTCCAAAACCAACAATGAATAAACCAAAAAAAAAAAAACTAACTGATAACGATGATAAATGCAAAGTATCTGTGTCTGTGGGAACAGCGCTGATAATGGAAACCAAAACAGAAGGTTGTAACAACGTTATGAATCAGTTCTAACACAAACAAACAAACAAACAAACAAACAATAGGAGACGAAATACTAACGTTAGGGAAACATTCAGTATTTGCTGAGGTCGTGCTGTGATAAATAAACAACTTATTACAGAAATATACTGTGTTTTGGTTGTTATCCCTGTTATTAACAAACAACGCGTGAAAACAGAAAACCGGCTGTTGGAAAAGGACCCATCTGATTGGTCAGTGAGGCGTCAGTAAAGAGAAAGTAAACCGCTGATTGGTCAGTGTAACTGTCACTCAGTCCGAGCCCGCCCCTGTTTCTCTTCCCTTTAGCGTTTACTACACAACCACAGACAGTAACGAAGCCCCTCCATCTTCACTATTCACACATGTATCAGGAACTGAGTGTACAGTGTGTCCCGGATGCCTTCAGTTTGTAAACGTAGCGCAGTAAATATTACACTGATTAACCGAGACATATCCTGCTGCCGCTGCTACATTCAACTGACCGACTGGTAAAAAAAAAAAAAAAAACATTAAGGATTTAAATACGTCTATACCGCTTGCATACACACATAAAGTGCTACATAAAAATCTCCTTACCAGTACGGGGTGAAACTGGCGTGAGACAATCTGTCTTAAAGACAAGAGATGAACCGCGGATACAGCGCGCCACCTAGTGGTGTAGGCGCTCTGTGCGGAAGTACGTCACAGGTTGTAAACCTGACATTCTCAAAATTATAATCTGTAAAAAAAAAAAAAAAAAGGGGGAAGAAAAAATATGTATAATCTGTCACATGATTTTTTTAAACGGTAAATAAATAGTGTGATTCGATTTGTTAGAGGTTGCAAATCGGGCATCATGGAATAAATGGCAAAAGTTCAGGTTGTGAAATATACTTTATTAATTGTATTTGTGAAATTAATTGTAATTTATATAATATAATTGTATTTGTGAAATCACCAGAAGTAATATCTGTAAACAAGACTTACTGTAAAACAACAGAAGTAACTAACCATATAAACAGTTCATTCTCTCACAGATGACTCTTTTAATAGACCTTTTCCAAGTTAATGATGCTTAACTAATGATGCCTTGAGGCTATCGGTAAATAATAGAAATCATAATAATAATAATAATAATTGTTATTATTATTATTATCCATTTATTCACCTTAAATACTGCTTATCCTGTATACAGGGTTGCGGCAGGGCTTGGAGCCTATCCCAGGAGACTTAGGGCACGATGGCGGGGTACACCCTGGACACTGTGCCAATCCATCGTAAGACACACAAACCAATGCTTACACACCACAGGCAATTTAGGAACACTATTTACCACTATGCCGCTTAATAATAATAGTAATTTAAAAATAAATGAATAAAAATAAAAATATAAATAAAGAGGGTTTCTGCCTATGTAATCCTTAGTGCAGTGTCTATGTAATAATGTGTGTAAAGGGAACTTGGTAATGTTCTGCTAGGAGACCTTGGGATCTGCCATTCATGTAGATGCATGTATCATATACCTAAACATTGTTGAAAACAAAGTACAGTGGAACCTTGGATTATGAGCATAATTCATTTCAGAAGCGTACTCATATATCAAAACACTTGTAAATCAAAGTGAATTTCCCCCATAAGAAATAACGAAAACTCTAATTATTAGTACCACAACCCAAAAAAATAAATATATAAAAATAATTAATAAAAAATATAAAGTAAAAATAAAACAAATTAACCTGCAACGTTAACCTTTGAAAAAAGTAAAAATAAATCCCGACAGATAAGTCTTTCCATTAGTGTTTGTGTGCACACGCACTGTGTATGTGTATGCGTGTGCGCGCAAGCGCTGTATATGTGTGTGAAACTAAAGTAAGACGATAGGAGGAATGAGTTCATCCCCCCCTCCCTCCTCTCTTATTTGAGAGGGGGGAGGACTACTGTGTGGGACGACTTTCACACACACACACTAACGGAAACACTGCTTTATCAGGAAAATAAACAAGAAACCTCTCTATTGACACTCGAGCGCGCATGCACACTAATGGAATCACTGCTGTAAAGTAAAAAAATTAACCTGCACTTTTTCCTTTGAAAATAATTGCGATAGAGCAGTGTTTCCATTAGAGAGTGGAATCAGTAACGGAATCAGTGCAGGCTGACAGAGAGAGAGAGAGAAAATGGATCTTTAACCTCTCTAATGAGACTTGCTTTTGCTTTATGTGCATGCACACGTGTTATAATAAACATTCGCGTTTAAAAGTACGACTTTCACACAAAAATATAGAAACACAAAATGAAAGATGCTTGACGCACACACGTGGTCACAATGTTATAGTAAACAGTACATATGCGCACGGATGTTGACTATCAGTGGTGTCAAAAGTATTCACATTCATTACTTGGGTAGAAGTATAGATACTAGGGTTTAAAAAGACTTCTTTAG
>JAOVVA010000051.1:13305019-13317036 GCA_028565275.1 Leiocassis micropogon
AGAAACATTTTGTGTGACAAACATACAAAAGAATAAGAAATCAGGAAGGGGGCAAATAGTTTTTCACACCACTGTATCTGAGGAGTTTATTTGTGGTGCCAAGCCCAATAATGGGCAGGAGTAGCACCATGATTAAGTTATAGGAATACTGCTCAGAAAGTCACAGGTTCAAACCCCATCACCACCAAGCTGCTGCAGATGGGCACTGAACAAGGCCTTTAACCCTCACTTGCTTATATGTACAATAAGAGCAGTGAGGATCAGCGCATCTGTCAAAAATGTGACTTTTGTGAAATGTTGTAAATGCAAATAGGAAAAATTAATTAATTAATTTTCTATTATCCTGTATACAGGGTCGCTGGGGCCTGGCACCTATGCCAGGAGCATGAGGCGAGGTACACCCTGGACAACAGCCCAAACATGTCTTCGGACTTTGGGAGGAAACCGGAGCACCCGGAGGAAACCCGTTATGCACACAGACCCAAAGATGGGAATCGAACCCTCGATCCTGAAGGTGCGATGTGAGGCCATTATGCCATCAATAAACACATTTATGCAAGAAATATGATAAAATGACATCATCCGCTGACTTTAGAGCATGCCTTATGTACTTTTCCCTAAAAACAGCTGTCAGCACTGAGTAGAAGAAATCCTACTGTACATGAAATTTGCGTGTTTTTTTTATTATTTTGATAAACTTTAATAAATCAGTTCATTAAAGGAGTAATAAAGAATGAGAATTATTGATTTTGGATTAGAAGTACTGTGATTTCTGAAGTATGAGTGTGTGTGTGTGTGTGAGAGAGAGAGAGAGGGAGAGGAGGAGGAGGAGGAGGGAGGGGGGGCAGCTGATGTTGGTGACGCAGGAAAAACACCCAACACAGTAGACAAAAAAGCGACGAGCAGATCGCAGACAGTTTCTGCAGGCTGAGCGCCGCACATACCCCACACACAGAGACACACACAGCTGAATGACACGATCGCGCTTTAGCAGGGCGTAATTGATCGCGTCTCGGGGCAGTTGGAAGAAGGTCCGATTTGATTTTTGGTGAGTGGTAACACGGACTTCTGCCTTTCTATATGGAGCTAGTCGGGGTTAGCTCAGCGGCTAGTTAAATGGGCAAGCCTGCTGCTAAGTGTGTAGCTAACAGGCTGTTGTAGGCTCTGTGCCGAATTCCTGTCATTGTGGATTTAAACGCGCTCATTTGTCACCGCGTATATTGTGACGCTATTGCTGATTAATTGAATTAGCCACATCACAGCATCTTCTCTCTCCCCCTGGGTTAGTCGGCTATCGGCTATCTAGTTGCGTTAGGTGGAATAACTTTATTAACAGTAGCACAAAGAGGGACGCTGGTTAGCAAACGATACACACACACAGCCTGATCAACACAAACAAGTGGTTTTAACCGAGGCCTGCTCGTGTCAAGGCGTGTGTTAGCTCGTTTCACATTTCTGCACTTTGCTTGAAGTCGTGTCTGTGTTTTAATTTGTTCCTAACCCTGACTAAAAACATCAACATCTCTGTCAGGCCTAATATTTCTCTCTGTCTAACTCGCAGTGAGCTGCAAGCTATGTGTTTGTGTGTGTGTGTGTGTGTGTGCGCGCGCGCAGTGAAAAGCCGACAGCGGTAAGTTAGCTAGCGTGCTAAACAGGCTGTGATTGCAGTTTATGTAATTTAGATATTAATGGGTGCAGCTTCACGTTAGGTCATAAACGATAGATGTATTAAAAACAATATAATGACATTATAACGATGCAGGTCAGTATTTAACCCTGTGAAGTGTTTAGCTAAGGCGGGCTAGCCAGCGGAAGAGCTAAAAGCTGCGGTGTTAGCAGTGCAGCTAGCGCTAATGATGAGGAAACTAGGCCGGAGCTTCAGGCCTGAGCGCCTCTTGTTTGTCATGGTTATCTCTGTGTACCTTCAGATATTATAAACGCAGCTCGGTGCAATCGGTGCACGGCTCACCGCCAACTGAAATCTCCTGTAAAGTCTGATTAAGCTGAAAATGCTCAAATCTGTCTGTATGTATTTATATTTTTCTTGCCCGCTCAGACGGCGAACTTGCTAGATGAGCTGCTAGTCATCTCAAACAACCTAGCCTGCAGAAGGCAAAGAACTTGATCCGTTTATGTCTGAATATGCTTAGAACATTGTTACACGATATATTTGTTTAAAAAATATATATATATATATATATTCTATACTTTTCTATAGTACACACATTGTTGTGTACTATAATCGAGGAGTCCTTGAGGGTTGTGTTGTTTTCTACACTGCTGCTAGACTGCTAACGTGAAATGACAGCAGTCCATCCGGACCCGAGTGTACACTGCACACCGAGCCATTTCTCTCATTTATTATGGAAACAACACACACGCACTGTGTGTGCGCAGTTACTGTTGGTAAAGCACTGAGAAGGATTGGCATGAGTGTGTGAAATAAGCTGAGCGAGATCATGGCTGGTTAAATGGACGGATGATGATGTTCTGCTGTGTGTTTGTTGATCATGATCACAGGTAGGAGGAACCACTCTGTGGCCTGTGTGTGTCTGTTAGGTGTGAACCTTTATGAATGTTGTATAGTGAAAAACTCTGCTGTGGCAGGTGCTTGTATATCCATCTATTGTTTGTTACTGAAAGCTTTGCACTTGCTTGTATGGTTTTCTACACAAGAGAGACATACTGTAGGGGACTGCATCATGGGGACAATCTGCAATCATGGTGTTTAGTTTTTGCACTGTATATATAAAATCAGCTGATGGTTGTTGTATCTCACCCAAGATTGTTCATAGGTAAGGAATAAAGTTGCCATTTTAGGAAATGACTCAGTGCCAGGGGTGATGAAGCGGAGACTGCGACCACCCCGAATAGAGGCGCACTCCAAAGTTTATTCCTCTTAAACCACAGCAGTCGCCTATTCCAAGTTGTTTTCACTTTATTAAGGAATGACATATTGTACTCCTAAGCTTAAGGTGTAGGTTACTATGGAAACTAACATGTTATAAGGAGCCTGTTAATATGTTAGTCTTTCGGGCGCTCCCGTCGAGGGGTCGCCACAGCGGACCATCCAATCCGCACAGGCGACTTGGCTCAGGTTATACGCCAGATGCCCTTCCTGAAAAGAGCTTGTTAATGTAAATGTTTAATTCTATATGTGTATATATATATATATATTAGATAGATTAATTTAATATGGTTTGAAATTCAGCTGTTGCTTTTGCCCAAGCCGTTGTTAGAAATTTATCAACACCCTCTGACCAGTCAGATATAAGAATATGACAGCCCTGTGGTATCATGATCAATAAATACGATATACAGTAAATCCAGCGTACCCATGCCACGCGAGGCCATGTGATATAATGAATTATTACAGGTGCATTGTAAGCCATAACCTTTTGACGTACTATCTGGATTAACAGACAACTGTTTCCGGTTTTCAATCTCTATGCTGTACATGTTTGAATAACATTATAGATAATGTTATTCAGTATAATATTTCATTATATTATATAGCATTCTATTATAGACTGGAATCTATGGTAAGGTCTACAGTTTTCTTTTCTTTTATTAAGGGACATGGACAGGAACTTGTGAAAATACACACATGAATATCTTAATGTTTGTGAGTGACAAAGTCCCTTTGTCAGATATCTCACTTGGACACGTATATATTACAAGACTAAAGTGTTGTCTCGTAGGACAGAAAATGCATGGTTATTTTTTTTTCTTTTGTTTATTATTATTTTTTTGGTCCAGTTGTTTACCATTTGTCTGTTGCATTTGTACTTGAAGTAGATCGGTGTCTGAATGTCTCTGAACATGCTCTCTTTCACCTAATATGTATAATGCCTGATAATTAATTAATGATGTCAATAATGCATTTAAAATTTGTAAATATTACACCTATCAGTGCAAATTTATCTCTTATTGATCAGAATAATGAACGATTGATTCATTTCCTTGTTCATCGATAATAAAAAGTTATACTCATAAAAAGTAAAATAATTCGTTTGAGGTCATGCAGCTCCAAACTTGACAACTATCTTGTTCTACTTGACTGAGGAGGTTTCTGCATGGGGAATGTTCTCACAGGGCACGAAAGGCAGCTGTTGCGGGGCTTTTTTGTGCTGTTTCAGTCAGTCGCTGTTCCGGTGCCGTGTATCATTTGAATGTTCCATTTGGTTACAGACACTCTACAAGTCTAAATATATCCCTCTGTGTTAATATGTTTGATTTCCTTATTTTTTTTTTACCATTTTAAACTTTCAGCAGGAGTATTTTATGCTCTATGCGTATGTATTAAAGCAAATAGACTCAGACTTGTAGGTTTATTCATGTTGTTGGTGAGAAATGAGGTGTACACTTAAGCAGTTCTCAGATCGTCAGTGTTTTTGTCCTTATGTTTTTAATAGCCTACTTGTATCTTGGCTATCGGAGAACTGCTTAATGTTGTATTTGATGTATAGATTTTTAATTTGAGGTCATGCCACATTATACCCCATCCACTCTGTGTGATTTGATTGCCTTTTGTGTTCAGGTTATGCAATGGTCTCTGCATCAGCACTAGCACTTTCAGCTGTGTGCTACTTCTCTATCAGTCCAGAGGAGGCAGTGATTTCATCCCGTGCGCCAGTGACATAAGCAGACAAGATTGCAAAGATCTGCCCTGTGTCGAGTATGACTGCCACGACCCGTGGCTCCCCCATGGGGGGGAATGAAAGTCAGGAGCAGGGCCAAGCTCCGGACGGTCAGTCTCAGCCCCCACTGCCCCAAAACCAGGTCAGTGCCACATTTACTGCTACCCTTCTCCTTGTGCTTCTTTACAGGACCTTTCTTACCATAACAGCTGTTGCAACTTGTTTTTGTGATATCTTATTTCCTGAGCTCTCGTGCCTATCACCTCTATCAACCCTATCTCGTGCGTAGGGTGACTTCAATAATTGTTGTTTCTTTCCAATTAATTAGTTCATTCATTCTCAGAGGTGTTTATAATGTAGCCTTGGTTAGTAGTTGCTGTAGCATGTTAAATATGTGGGAAAACAGTGTTGCAGATGCAAATATTTGATTGATATTAAACTTAAGAATCTATAAATATATGCATTTTTAGAAGTGTCACTTGAATAACAAGCTTAATTTAATTTTGTGGTAGCGATGTGGTGCCGGTAAGAACTGATTAGCAGAGCAGCGTCCCTGTATCTTCTTCTGGTTATGGGTTTATTGTCAGTTATTTGAAAGCACATTTGGCTCACACTCACCACCTGCTAATGAGTTTCTTCTTAATTCAAATTACTGGTGAACATTTATTTGAGAGTTACGATGGCGGATAATGTTGTTCTTCAGACAGTGGTTATTTTAATCAAAACATAGATAAAGGATTTTGTCTGATTCTTTTGTCAGTCTCCATTTGTGCTGATATTGAAATATGACGGATGTTAGATTCATCTTAGAAATCAGATGAATGGCCTAATCATAAATCATTAAGACATTGCGATGTGCTGTTTACTTTCTTACTTGAATAAACTGGCAACTGTCAAATATCAGGATTGGATTATTATCAGAGCACAGAAGTCTAAAGAGCTACGATGTAGGGCATGTCCACACGTAGCCACATACTTTGTCCACACAAAATGCCCTATTAAGTGCTGTCAGGAGCATGCCTAATCAGCAGGCGTCCCATCGGAAGCCTAGACAAAACGTCATCACCGGTTCCGCCATGTAGAAGTCTGACCGGGTCTCGTCCAAAACTGCCATCGATGTCTGCGGGGTCTGTGTTGTCGGAGTTTTTGTCACTAGTTCACGCAAGTCTGCACAAAATATCCTCATAAACAAAGCTGACGTCAAATCAAGGAGACTGGCACACAGACAATGTGACGTTACAACAAATCCCCCGGCAAACACCACTATTGAAAATCTTCACTTCAGAAGTTTTCTAAAAGCTCAGTTTTCATCGACCTTAAATTGTTTGCATGTGGAAGAAAGGCCAAAACCCAGAGAAAGAAAAATCTTTTTTTTTTTTAAAACACCAATCTACATGTGAACATGGCTCTAGTGCTTGTGTTTATACCCAGTGCATGCTGAAGCAGACCAGTAAAAGAACTCTGAGCAGTCACAGTGAAGAGCCAGTTGGTGAGAGACGCTTAGAGCTCAGATGTGAGAAGCAAACTGCATATGTAGGTCAGCCAAAGCAGAAGGAGTCTTCTCCAACACTCCCCCACGTTTCCCAAGTTCTGTAGCTTCCCTTTCAACTCTGGTCCACACATTGAGAGATTACTGTGTCACAGAGGAGCCCCCGTCTTCTCCTGCTCTGTGGATCTCACTCTGTTTTGGCCTTTCTATTTTTAAACACACTTGGATTGAGGGAACATCATCCAGAAGTATTCCACACTAATATATCATAATAATGATTAAAAAAAATATTATTATAATGTAATTTCAACACATTGTGTGCATATAATATTATTATTATTTTTTTAGTTGGTTGTATATCTTGTTTCATTTTCTAAAAATGTTTTATTGTTGCCTGCAGTGTGTTGGCTTAGTGATTAACTCTGTCGCCTTACACATCCATGGTCCGGGTTTGATTCCCACCTTGGGTCTGTGCATGGAGTTTGTATGTTTTATGGGATAGGCTCCCCATGACCCTGTATACAGGATAAATCTGTATAGACTGAGTGTTTTATTTCTTTGACTTTTGCCTGTATAGGTTATTAAGCTGGTTACTTGCATTTTAACAGGCTGTCATAGTGCATATTAGCTGCTTTAAATTCATAATGGTTTGTCTTGAAGTAATGTCTAATAGCAGCTCTTCCTCTTGGAAACTGGCAGTTTATTTGACCAAATTTATATGGATTTTATATGGTAATGTTTGCCCCAGACGTCCACTCCCACATCATCCAACGAGAACTCTCCAGTGAGTCCTCCAGATGAGCAGGTCCAGGGAGACTGCGCAGGCCAGCTGGAGGAGGAGGAGGAGCCGGCTTTCCCCCACGCAGACTTGGCCAAACTGGATGACATGATCAACAGGCACGTACAGCGCATGTACCCTGCTTAGTGTGATTTAAGGTTTAAGGTTTACTATATTTAAATTAAGGTTTACTATATTTAATTTTTATGTTCCTGCAGGCCCCGCTGGGTTGTTCCAGTTTTGCCAAAGGGTGAATTAGAAGTTCTTCTTGAAGCTGCTATAGATCTTTGCAAAAAAGGTAAAACAGTCTGTGCTTGTGTGAACATCAAAATGTTGTCTTGTGCCATTCTGGGCATTTATTAAACATACCATTTACAATAGTCAGAGATTTAGTGATGTAGTTGCATGAGGTCAGCTTGTCTTGTGTTAAATGTACAAATTCTTACTTTTAATAAACATTTTAGGTGTTTGTAATAAGCCAGGAATAAAATATGTAGCATGTAATCTATGCAGAGGTTATAACAGGAGTTGCCCCAGATTATTCAACTTTTGTTAGATAATTTAGTTTCTGTTATCAGTTATGTTTTATATAAAATGTTTTTTTGTGTCTTGAGTTAATATCACAGAAAATCTGTAGCATGACCAGTACTGAGAGACCAGAAAGCACACGATCCTTTGTCCTGATGATTCTTCTGTGATGGAAATTTAATTGACCATTTCAGAGTGCTGACATCTGAGACTCCTTTAGAATAAAAATCTCCTCACAGAAAGCTATTGTACATATAATATAATAAACTATATTGTATGAATAAATAAACTATTATAGTTTGTTAAATATCAAATGCATTTTATCCCTTTATTATCCTGAGGATATATAGTGCATCTTTCTTACAAATCTTTATGTATAAAAATGTGTTAAACACAATTACAGTAAAATCTTGAATTACGTAACTTTGACTGCGGGTGTTTTGCAAGACGAGCAGAATTTTTAATACATTTAAATTTGGTAAATGTGTGAGGTCTTGAAATATTAGTAGTATGTAGACGCTTTGTCTGCCGAGCATCACGTGATCACAACTGAGACAATGGTTCTTTGCTCTCTCGTGCTGTGGGATTGTGGGTAATCGTCTCTTATTCTCAGTGCGCATGCGTCACTCGTATAGTCCAGGAATTTTTTCATTTTTTAAATTTGGGTCCAAGCCTAGTGACCGTTCTTTAGTAACTGTACTGCAACAATGGCCCCTGTAAAGAGGGGAAAAAAGGTTAAAAAGGCTGTAGCATTGCCCCCCCCCCCACCTTATTCTGCACCTCTCTCTCTCTCTTCCTCTCTCTCTCGTCTCATTCACACCAGCCACGATTATGTGCAAAGGTTAAGTGCAGGTTAATTTGTTTAATTTTTACTCTGTATTTTGCAGTAATTATAGTTTCCATTATTTCTTAAGGGGGAAATTCACTTTGGTATACGAGTGCTTTAGATTACAAGCACGGCTTCTGCCAAGGATTAACTGTATGTATATGATTGAGCAATATCACACAGGAGGAAGGGGGTGCTGTACTGCTGGATATAGCACAGCTGTGATGCGGTCGTAGACACGAGGGCGCAGCAGGTGACCCGACAATTAACAGCGGTGAAAGTATTTTTAAATTCTTGCGGTACTATTTAGGCAAATGGTGAGGAGAAAAACCCATGGAGGTGGGGGACAGTACTGTGAATCTCATGTTTTTTTGTTTTTTTTCATATTTCCACTTATTCCTCTTAAAAATATCTTAAAAATATTCAAACTCTGATTGAATCCCAAATAGCGTTAAATGTAAAGCTATGTGCATTATACAGGGTGTACAATCCATTGTTGTGCACAAAGTGCCCCTGATCAGGGGTTGGATAGCAGTTTAGAGTTCACCCTGGTGTTGGAAGCGAGTTTGCTTTGTACCCATAAATAAAAGAACACAGATGGTTTCGAGACTTTTCAGAACGATTAAGAGGCAATTATTAAGGAGTCAAAGTGTTTTCTAACGTTATCAGATTTGTTTTCTTGCTGAAAGTGCTCCTGTGATCGGTTTTGAATGTGGGTTTTGGCAGGCAGTTGCTCTCTCGTCAGTATGGCGAACCGTACAGACCTACTTCCTCCCATGTAATTAACGGTTATTAGAAGATCTAGGACGTGGAGCGATGCGTATAGTTAAACATCCCAGTGGTGTTACTGTCTATTATCATCACTTATGGAATGCCTCTTGTCCAATCGGATTACTCAGTCGGAACTAACTGTTCTCAGATTCGAGAATTAACAATGCAGTGGTAATAATGGGACTTGTGCTTTTAAAGGCTTTCTCGACGATAAAGAAAAATAAGAGACACTCTTAAGATAGCCAGTCCCAAACCTTACTGATTAGAAGAAATCTAAACAAAATATTACATCAACAGGAAAATATTAAGAGGGAGAATGAAAAATGTGAAGTATTTTAAATGAGAAAACAAAGTTAGGAGAAAAGTAATGAAAAGAAACTGCTCTTGCAGACTTTCAGTGCCTTCTGCTAGCGTATTTTTTAATTGTTCCCGCCACTCTAACCGTAATGTGCATTAAGACGTTACACACAGTATTGCTCATCAAAGGGCTGAAAAATAAGACAAGCTTCTGTTGAAGTGCACAAATCATACCTAAAGCTACTTCATGTTTTTCTCATTGGAATAATCCAGATCACATGTATGTTTGTGTCGCCATGTGTTCTCATGTATCTCAAGTATCTCCATTTGTATTTCCTTGATCAAGGATTTACTAAGCTTGTGTTTGTGTGGTATTCGACAGCCTAATCACTATTCAACATTTAGGCCTGCGCTTTTACACTCTGTGAAGATGTCTATCCTTCAATTGGTTTCTCTTTTATTTCTATCCCAAGGACTTGATGTCAAGTGCGAAGCCTGCCAGAGATTTTTCCGGGATGGTTTGACAATATCTTTCACGAAAATACTGACTGATGAGGCTGTCAGTGGATGGAAATTTGAAATCCATGTGAGTTCTATGACTTAATTGAGATACTATAATTACTTCTCGAATACCATGAAGACTACGCTGACTAAAAGTTTGTGTTCCTCTAAATCATCTGGAACGCTTCAAAACATTATAGTTTTCACTTGAATCTAGTTTTTCATTAACGAACAGAGCTAATCAATGTTATTTTCAGCACCATAGTCTGTTTTTTCCTGTTTCATTAAATCACCACAGCAGTGATCAAAGGCCTCCTTTCACTAAAGTCGGGGAAGATGCCAGGAGTAGGAGACCGCTCTGACTCATACCCCTCTTAAGAGCCAATGGCCTCTTTTTAGTTCCACACAATTGGCCAAAATAAGATAAAGATTTCTCACAATACTGAAGAACTGGTACATCGTTTACACTATAACTTGGCCTTTGTTATTGGTCATCAATAATTCTTCTTTTTTGGCAGAGGTGCATAATCAACAACACCCATCGTCTGATGGAACTGTGTGTGACCAAGCTCTCTCAGGACTGGTTTCCTCTTCTAGAGCTCTTGGCCATGGCCACCAACCCCCACTGCAAGTTTCACATTTACAATGGTACCCGGCCGTCAGAGACGGTGCCTGCTGGGGTGCAGCTGGCTGAAGATGAGCTCTTTGCTCGCCCACCTGATCCCCGCTCACCCAAGGTAAAGAGCCCTGTTTTTTTCTTTTCGTTGTTTTTATTATTTTAGCAGATATTTTCACCAAGACTTCCATGTGCTTCCTGTGTTTTTCTGCAGGGCTGGTTGGTCGATTTAATAAACAAATTTGGCACATTAAACGGGTTTCAAATTCTGCATGATCGATTCATGAGTGGCCAAGCTCTGAACGTTCAAATCATTGCCGCACTCATAAAGTAAGCGAATTCCACATATATATGTAAATATTAAAGTCTTGTGTTCCTGTTCTTATGATTTACCATTGATTTGTTTGTGTGATTCTTCACAGGCCTTTTGGGCAGTGCTATGAGTTTCTCACGTTGCACACGGTGAAGAAGTACTTCCTTCCCATTATAGAAATGGTTCCTCAGTTTCTAGAAAACCTCACTGATGAGGAGCTAAAAAAGGAAGCCAAGAATGAAGCCAAAAATGATGCTCTGTCTATGATAATCAAGTCATTGAAGAACCTGGCTTCACGAGTACCAGGACAAGAGGAAACGGTGAAGAACATGGAAATTTTTAGGTTAAAAATGATTCTTAGGTGAGGCCTCAGGAAAACACTACAACACAATTTCTGTATTTAGTAGAAATTGTCATTTTTGTAAATAGTTCTGACTAACTACTTCTTTCACAGGTTATTGCAAATTTCATCTTTTAATGGCAAAATGAATGCACTTAATGAAGTAAATAAGGTGATCTCAAGTGTCTCGTACTACACACACCGTCACGGAAACCCAGAAGAGGCAGAGTGGCTCACGGCAGAGCGTATGGCGGTATGTTGGGCTTGTTGTCCTAAAACGCTTCTGCTGCTTATTAAAACTACACTGCCTGGCCAAAAAAAAAGGTTTTGTTTCAACAACCTTATGCAACGTCCTATTATTTATTTCCATCCAGTGTTGCATTAATTCTTGGCTGAGACTTTCAGTGGGGTTAACGTCAGGCATCTTTGGTGACCAATACATTTTTGAAAATAGTTCCTCATTTTCCCAGAACCACTCTTACACAGTTTGAGCCCAGTGAATCTTTGCATTCTCATTTCTGGGTTATCCAGACATTTGATAATCTGGTCATTTTATTACCACATAGCTTTGCTGAGTCTATACCTAAAAACTGAAACAACACCCCAAATAATAATACTGCCTCCAGAAGCTTGATGCATGATGGGTGCATCGCTTTAATCCAGCTTCACTAACAAGTTGTTTTCTTATCTCTTTAGTCCCTGTCCTGAGAGTTCTTGTTGCAGTGTGCATGTGGAAATGCTCTTAATTTCACTATTAAACATAGTGTGTTAAGAGTTTAAGTTCTAGAGTTTATAAATAGATGTATGTGTGTATGTGTGTGTGTGTATGTGTGTATGTGTGTATGTGTGTATGTGTGTATGTATGTATGTGTGTGTGTATGTGTGTATGTGTGTATTATGTTTATATTTATTTATATA
>JAOVVA010000051.1:13326226-13345884 GCA_028565275.1 Leiocassis micropogon
GAATGTAGAAAATAAATCACTAAACAAAAACAAAGAAATTTGCAAGTGACCCCAAACTTTTGAACGGTAGTGTATGTCCATGTTACTAGCCTGTTTTAAAAAAAAAAAATTATTTATGTTTTTTTTTTTTAAAGATCGGATTTGAGTCATATGTGGTCTTATTCATTTGTGGTCCTGGATTGGAAACGTATCCGAAACGCAATAATGTAACTTGACTCAGATCGGAATTCATGTGACTTTTTGTCTCTGCGCATGCGTGAAGCGCACACTGATGTCCATCATTACAGGCAGGACAGAGATTTCATAACAATGCTAGCAACAGCTGCTAAAACAGCTTGCATTCTTCTTCTGGTCCTCAAAAAATACATCATTCAGAGCAAAATCCTAAGCATATATTTATTTATTATTTTTTTTGCTAAAATCTCATCTGTTGTTTAAAATGAGCGAGTGGTTCCAGGAACTTGACATGTTTTAGCACAGATGGCGTGAGATATGCATGTTTGCATTTGTGTCGGTTCAGAGGACAGATGCATCCACATCTGTAATTATGAATGTGAAGCGTCATGACATGCAAATTTTATCTGACCAAAAAAATTAATAAAATGAAATGTGGCATGTGAGATGAATCTAGTCTTAATGTCCTTGTTTGAGTTTTTTTTACAAAACTGTCATGCTGGTTTCCCCACAGACCTGCCATTAGCTGTAGAAATATATGATGTTAAATAATTGTACTTTTAAAATTTAAAGATGCACCAAGCAGAAATTGAGCATTAGATTGTCGGCTTACTGTGGATGTATCGCCTCGTATAAATCAGTCTTGTGTATTTGTTGATACAGAAACTTTGATTTACATGTATTTTAGTTTAGTTCTGCAGTAGAGCACAGGAAAGCTCTTAATCTGTCCTTTTTCCCCCTCTTAGGTTGTGATCCAAGGCAGTGATGACATTGCTAACCGAGCAATTGATTTGCTTAAAGAGATTTATACAAACCTTGGACCAAAATTACAAGCCAATCAGGTAAGATGTCTACTTTTTTTTTTCTTTTTTTTCTTTTTTTTTTTTTTTTTAAGTGTTTGTACAGGTATGTCTGCAGATGATTTTAAAATGGAAATTGAAAAGAAAAAGAAAAAAAGAATTACAAGCTCAAAGATTTGATGTCAGCATTACGTTGTGTTGGTCTGCAGGTAGAGATTCATGAAGATTTTATTCAGTCTTGCTTTGACCGGCTCAAAGCCTCCTATGACACTCTGTGTGTGCTGGATGGAGATAAGGACAGCATTAACTGTGCCAGGCAGGAGGCCATCCGCATGGTGCGTGTTCTCACCGTGCTCAGGGAGTACATTACCGAATGTGACAGTGACTACCACGAGGAGAGGACCATCTTGCCCATGTCCAGGTCTCTCACATGTGCCCAAAGGACTTCAGTTTTAGTGTTATACCCAGTGTTATACTGAATTGTGGCATTTCTTTCATGCTTGTTTTCTTTTTGCAGAGCATTTCGTGGGAAGCACATCACCCTGATTGTGCGATTTCCTAACCAAGGTCGGCAGGTAGACGATCTGGACATCTGGTCCCACACCAACGACACCATCGGTTCTGTGAGACGCTGCATTCTCAATCGAATAAAGGCTAACAGTGCACACACTAAGATCGAGCTCTTCATCGGTGGCGATATCATCGATCCTGCTGATGACAGGAAATTGATCGGCCAACTCAATCTCAAAGACAAAACAGTAAGAACTTTACACCTTTTTGGCTGTTTTGTTACATTGAAACAAAACAGCTATGAGCTAAAGATGATTCTTATGGTGTTTCATTATCTTTTTTTATTTTACTTTTAAGCTTATCACGGCCAAGCTCACCCAGGTCAGTGCCAATATGCCTTCAAGCCCAGACAGCTCCTCCGACTCTTCCACCGGCTCCCCAGGGAACCATGGCAACCATTATAGCGATGGACCAAACCCTGAAGTTGAGAGCTGTCTTCCTGGAGTGGTGAGGACTATGAATTTTCCTTAATCACAGTCAAGCTCTATGCTTCCCTGTCCCTTTAATAATCTATAATGATTCCAGAAATGTTTTTGTCCAGACAATTTGGCAGAAAACGGCTACAAATGTTTGCGTTGCCGTCAATTAACGTGCACACTTTTTTTTTTTTTTTTTTTTTTTTGTAGATTATGTCCCTGCACTTGCGCTACATTTCTTTCTTGTGGCAAGTTGCTGACCTGGGCTGTAATCTCAATATGTCTCTTCTGCGAGATGGAGCTCGGGTTCTTATGAAGCTCATGCCTCCAGGTGATTTAGCTGGTCTCCTCTGACTGTGCCTTTGATTGCTAGCTACAATGATTGGATTGCAAAATTCATGCCATGCCCTTGTCATGTTCTTTACCAGATAACACTACAGTGGAAAACCTGCGAGCCATCTGCTTGGATCATGCCAAACTTGGAGAAAGCAGTCTTAGCCCCACCCTCGACTCCCGCTTTTTTGGTCCATCACCTTCACAAGTCCTTTACTTGATAGAGGTTTGTCTGCTGTGCTTGTTCTCTCAGAGAGAGAATTATTGCACACTTCAGTAATTATTTTAATTACTCTGTCAGTCTGTGTTCATCAAAACGCTAAGTTGGTAGTACAGACATCATACTTTAGGATAGTTTCACAAATTTGTATATCTGAATTTTAATTCAGATGTACTAACAGTTTAATTTTTGTGCTTTCAGGTGGTTTATGCTTTACTGATGCCAGCTAGCGGCACACTGGGAGAGGATGCTAGTGACTTCCAGTACAACTTCTTGAGGAGCGGTGGCTTACCTTTGGTCTTGAGCATGCTGACCCGAAATAATTTCCTTCCAAATGCTGACATGGAGACGCGCCGAGGAGCCTATCTCAATGCACTAAAAATAGCCAAGCTCCTGCTTACAGCCGTGGGCTTTGGTCATGTGAAGGCTGTGGCTGAAGCCTGCCAGCCTGTTGCAGAGGGCAACATCCCAGTATCACCTGTAAGTTTCCCTTAGAGCTTCACACAGTTTTCTTGACTTGGATGTATTAATGATCAAAGAAATTATAGTAGCTGTGTGCTGAGATTTTTTTTCTTTTAAAGAATCGCTTCTGAATGTAAGGTTAAAAGAAAAACATGAAAAAAATCAGGGGACAAAATCTCTGCAAATGTGACCTTTCAGTACAATTTGCTTAAGGGTCCTCTTTTTAAACACTTTCCATCATATTTAAACTATACTGACTCTCTGTCTAGGTCTCAGCAAATGTCAAAAGTATATGGTGTCTTGGGAGTTTAGGTGCTTCGATTACAGGCCCGTGCCTGTCCTTCATAATAAGTGCAAGTCATCTGTGAGTGGGTAGACTTAATAGGATGCTGTTCCTTCTAGGGAATAATCTATGGAAATACAGTTTCCAGAAAATCATTTTTAAATGTTTGTGATATTTGTGATCAAATCTCAGTCTGTATCTGAACATGTATTTGTGATTGAATTTGGTCATTTATTTTCCCCAACAAGCCAAGTTTATTTTTCTTTTTTTTTTTTTTCTTTTCTTCCTCTGACAGTGTTTTGTGACTTATTTAGAATTTTTTTTTAAATCATGAACTGAACAATATGTCCTCTCTCTGGCTCTCCTCAGATAAACCAGGCCACTCATGACCAGGCGCTGGTGCTTCAAAACGCCCTGCAAAACATCCCGAATCCCTCAGCTGAGTGCATGCTCCGCAACGTAGCCATCCGTCTGGCTCAGCAGATCTCTGATGAGGTATACTTAAATAGGGTCAAAGCACCTCCAAACAGTAAACACTTTGTTGGGTTTTTTTTATTATTTTTTTTTTTATATCACAGTCTGGAGGATCTGTTTTTAGGCTCACCTGAAGAAAATCCATATTTACAGTGATTGACTTTGAAGCATTAAATGCTATCCTTTCATGTTTTGCTTGTTTTTCAGAGTTTCTGTCTTAATTTATTTTTTATTTTTCTAATAAAAGGAAAAAAAATGTAGAGTTTTTATTCTTTCTTACACAGAATTTTTTCCAGGCCTCTAAGTATATCCCAGACATCGGCGTGATCAGAGCAGTTCAGAAGATTGTCTGGGCCTCTGGTTGTGGTTCTATTCAACTTGTCTTCAGTTCCATTGAGGAGATCAGCAACATTTATGAGAAGGTACTATATTAATGTTAAATTTTATCAATGTATGTGGTTTCAGTGATATTTGTTTTTCAAATATCAAATGTTTTATCAATGTATTCTTACTGTGCTTTAAATTATTGCTATTTCTAGACTAATGCAGGGAATGAACCAGATGCAGAGGATGAGCAGGTGTGCTGTGAGGCCTTGGAGGTCATGACCCTGTGCTTTGCCCTTATCCCGACTGCGCTAGATGCACTTAGCAAAGAGAAGGCCTGGCAGACCTTCATCATTGATTTACTGTTGCACTGTCAAAGCAAGTGAGTAGCACACCTTCCCTCAGCATGTGTACAGACCATTGAAATCTCTTGTTTGATCAGTATCATGGGGCATTATTAATTGTTTTTTTTTTTTTTTTTTCCCCCCAGGTCTGTTCGCCAAATGGCCCAAGAACAGTTCTTCCTCATGGCCACTAGGTGTTGCATGGGTCACAGGCCTTTACTTTTCTTTATTACTCTTCTCTTCACAGTTTTAGGTGTAAGTGTTAATCACTTTTAAGTATTGGGGGGGGTTAAATAACTTAAGGAAAGTGACGTACAGTTTGAAAAACACAGTTTTGCTGATTGATGTTCTTGTATTTTGTAGAGCACTGCAAAAGAACGAGCCAAGCACGCTGGTGATTATTTCACCCTCCTAAGGCACTTGCTCAACTACGCATACAACAGCAATATCAACCTCCCTAATGCAGAAGTTCTTCTCAACAATGAGATTGATTGGTTGAAAAGGATCAAGGTATGGTTAAATTTGGCTGTTTTTCACTGAACTTCTTTGGTTTAACTTGCACACATTCTCAAGGCTTGTTTCTTTTTCTTGCCTTTTTTTTTAGGATGAAGTTAAAAGAACTGGAGAGACTGGGGTGGAAGAGACCATATTAGAGGGTCATATTGGTGTCACAAAGGAGCTGCTGGCTTTCCAGACAGCAGAAAAGAAGTACTATATAGGTTGTGAAAAGGGGGGAGCCAACCTTATCAAGGTTAGCCATGTAGTCCTGGTTTATATTTAAACACTTTGTTTTCAGATTTAGTTGAGAGGCAGGGGGTTTTCATATTTGGCATCAGGGTTGGATGTACAGATTTTTTTTATTTTTTATTTCTTACCACCGTCCTGTTTTCTTTCTAGGAGCTGATAGATGACTTCATTTTCCCAGCCTCTAATGTGTACCTGCAGTACATGAAGAGTGGAGAATTTCCCCCTGAGCAGGCCATACCCGTGTGTAGCAGTCCTGCCACCATCACGGCTGGCTTTGAACTTCTAGTCGCACTTGCTGTTGGATGCGTTCGCAATCTCAGGCAGATTGTCGACACCCTAACTGACATGTACTACTCAGGTATGGACCATAACCCATGTGGATTAACATAATTTTCTCTAAAATGGCAAAACTCTGGAAGAGATTTCGTTTAGTTTCAGGGTAGTTCAGCATAAACTGAGATGATCGTGAATAAGTCACACATATGTCACATGTGAATTGCCTAAATATTATTTTCCTTCTGTGCCTTTCCTTACAATCCTCTTGCAGGTTGTGAGGCACTTACAGAATGGGAGTACTTGCCACCAGTGGGCCCAAGACCCACTAAAGGCTTTGTAGGGCTGAAGAATGCGGGTGCCACTTGCTATATGAACTCTGTCATTCAACAGCTCTACATGATCCCGCCCATCAGAAACGGCATCTTGGCTATTGAGGGCACAGGCAGTGATGTGGATGATGACATGTCTGGGGATGAGAAACAAGATAATGAGGTATTAGTGACCTTTTAGGGTTTAGTGCACTGTGTGTACGTCTAAATCATAGTCAAATCAAAAGTTTAAAGCTTCTGAAGCATGAATTAAAACCAAGATTTTAAAGAAGCGCCTTGCCTTGCTGCTTTTTTTCTTTTCTTTTTTTCATGACCTATCATAAATACTCTGAAATCATAGCCCAATGATGATGATCATCCTTTCTCACTGTTGTGTACTGATAAATTGGCCATCTCTGGGTGTCTGTGCCTAGAGCTGAGGGCAAATTTGCACATGTATTAAGTGTTAACATTGGAATGGAAAGCTAGTCCTGAATCCCTTTTTCTTCCTCATTTTAAAGCTTCTCTTAAACCTCAATCATGTGATTTATTCACAACTGGCTCATGTATAGTATAAAGGGTTTTGGTGAAAGGTGGTTGCCATGAAATGAGCTTCCTTTTATATAATGTTTGCTGAAAACAGCCCTGATTTGTTTCTGGGATGTCCCGTAAGTGCTGTTGTTTTTGCAGAGCAATGTCGATCCACGTGATGAGGTCTTCAGCTATCACCACCAATTTGATGACAAGCCATCACTCAGTAAATCAGAGGACAGGAAGGAGTACAACATTGGGGTTCTGCGCCACTTGCAGGTGATCTTCGGACATCTTGCTTCTTCCAGACTCCAGTACTATGTTCCCAGGGGCTTTTGGAAACAGTTTAGGTAAATGTCCTTTACCTGTGTGTAAAGGTTTTGTTTTTACTGTTGGGGACATCTCCGCTGCGTGATTCCCCAGCACCTAGCCGCCTCTGATGACGGCATGTTTGTCTGGCGTGTAGAAACCCGATGGTAGTGAAGCTTGGTGATCTAATCTGGCTTTGTGGCTCTTTCTCTCCATGCAGGTTGTGGGGTGAGCCGGTGAATCTAAGAGAACAACATGATGCCCTGGAGTTCTTCAACTCACTCGTAGATAGTTTAGATGAGGCTTTAAAAGCACTGGGCCATCCTGCCATGCTGAGTAAAGTGCTTGGCGGTTCTTTTGCTGATCAGAAGATCTGTCAGGGATGCCCTCATAGGTATGTCTGGCTCAAACGGTACATGTGGTCACGTGACCTAGAATGAATGTTTTTGCTTACAATTCTTACATATCTCTCTTTTTAGGTATGAATGTGAGGAATCCTTTACAACACTGAATGTGGATATCAGAAATCATCAGAATCTGCTTGATTCCATGGAGCAGTATGTGAAGGGTGACTTGCTTGAGGGAGCTAATGCCTACCACTGTGAAAAATGCAACAAGAAAGTAAGCCATTTATTTATTTTTAATAAAGGGTTTAATTCTGTGATCGGAGCATTTGTTGAACATTGAACCATTTTGACCCTGTTTTTGCAATTTACAGGTAGACACAGTGAAGCGCTTGCTCATTAAGAAACTGCCTCCAGTACTGGCCATCCAGTTGAAGCGATTTGATTATGACTGGGAACGGGAATGTGCTATTAAATTTAATGATTACTTTGAGTTTCCCCGGGAGCTGGACATGGAACCCTATACAGTAGCAGGAGTGGCCAAGCTGGAAGGCTCTGATGTCCACCCTGAGAATCAGGTACTTTAACCTTAATTAATATGCCCTCATATTAATTATAGTGATTTCAGTGTTTAATGAAAGCCTCCTTTTGATCTATTTTATAATAAGATATATTTGTTGATTATAAAATACAGGTTATCCAGCAGAATGAACCCTCTGAGCCAGAGGCACCATGCAGTTCACGCTACAGGCTTGTGGGAGTGCTGGTGCACTCGGGCCAGGCCAGCGGTGGCCACTACTACTCCTACATCATCCAGAGAAATGGCAGTGGCAGCGAGGGTGAAACCAATCGCTGGTACAAGTTTGACGATGGCGATGTCACAGAATGCAAGATGGACGATGATGAAGAGATGAAGAACCAGTGCTTTGGGGGGGAGTACATGGGGGAAGTGTTCGACCACATGATGAAGCGCATGTCCTACCGGAGGCAGAAGCGCTGGTGGAATGCCTACATCCTGTTCTATGAGCGCATGGACTCGTTGGACAAGGATGGGGAGCTGGTGAAGTACATCTCCGAGCTGTCCGTAAGCAGCAAGCCACACCAGATCAAGATGCCGCCAGCCATTGAGTGCAGCGTACGCAAGCAGAACGTGCAGTTCATGCACAGCCGCATGCAGTACAGCCTCGAGTACTTTCAGTTCATCAAGAAACTCCTAACCTGTAATAGTGTCTATCTGAACCCACCACCAGGTAACATTAAAACTGCTTAGTTCGTCCCTGAAACGTTTAATGTTCTTAAATGTTTATTAATAATGTGTTTTAAATTTGTTTAAATGCATTTATTCAGATAACGTACAGCCGGTAGCAATTTTTAAGTTAAAACTTTTAACAATGTTATATATTCAATTTTTATATGAATATAAAAATTTTTTGGACTGACGACAGTTCAGAGCTGCTGATGTAGAAAACTATGAAGTCTTTGGATGATGGATGAAGTTATCAGTTAGAATGAGATTAGGTTAACTTCTTTAAATAAAATTATCCTTGTGATGTAGTGCCATGCATGTATTGAGTTATTAATGGTGTTAAAATGCTCAGTGTTTAATTCATTAGTTTGTGTTCATTTATTGATGTGCACCTGGAGAATTAATTTTTATTGTCCCTTATTGTAATTGAATTAGGACAAGACCATCTTTTGCCTGAAGCAGAAGACATGGCCAAGATTAGCATTCAGCTCGCTGCTCGATTCCTCTTCAGCACAGGATTTCATACCAAGAAAGCTGTCCGTGGCCCAGCCAGCGATTGGTACGTTAGCATTTTGGAATATTGCAGTGGGACATTAGCAGATTATTAAATATTTTCTGAGACATTTAAATCTGTATTTAAAAGCATGTTTGTTTACATTTTGGTTTTAATGTTTTTTTTTCCACCATATTAGTTTTAATTATCATCCAGGGGCATTTTTTTTTTTAAAGGAAAAACCCCAGTTTATTAATTGAATGTAAATCATTAAAATGTTTAACAATACGTTTGGTATGTCTTATTTTTAGGTATGATGCCCTGTGCATTCTCCTTCGACACAGCAAGAATGTACGCTGCTGGTTTGCACACAGCGCCCTATTTTCTTACCCAAACCGCTTCTCAGAGTACCTACTCGAATGCCCTAGTGCCGAGGTTCGGGGGGCCTTCGCCAAGCTCATTGTATTTATTGCACATTTCTCTCTGCAAGATGGACCGTATCCATCACCGATTGCCTCACCAGGACCGTCCAGTCAGGTGAGATCATCAGATCCATTATGAACGGACCATTAAAACAGTGATGTACTAAGGTATTTAAATGTTCAATATCTTTAACATGTTTCTGCACTTTGTTCCAGGGCTGCGATAACCTGAGCCTAAGTGACCACTTGTTACGTGCCGTGCTCAACCTGCTACGGAGAGAGGTGTCCGAGCACGGTCGTCACCTGCAGCAGTACTTCAATCTGTTTGTCATGTACGCCAACCTAGGTAAAGAATTTAACACCTGTTTTATAAGCATTCCCTTACTAGCCAGACTGAAAACCAAGATAAAGGGACTGATCTCATTGAAAAGGGTTGTGCAGAACGCCAGCACTTATGGTTTTGGGAATTATTCAGTGTTCATATAGCCTCTAATTTTTGGCGTAGGTTTGGCAGAGAAGACACAGCTGTTAAAGCTCGGTGTTCCAGCTACTTTCATGCTGGTGGCTCTGGATGAGGGCCCAGGCCCACCCATTAAGTACCAGTATGCTGAGCTAGGGAAGCTGTACACAGTGGTGTCGCAGCTGGTCCGTTGCTGTGACGTAACATCTCGTATGCAGTCCTCAATCAATGGTGAGTTTCATACCACTTTTCTCCCCTTTCTTAGTATATGCTGTTCTGTTGCCTGATGATGATTTCACATCCTTGCTCAGTGTCATGTGACTGACAAAGCAGCCATCTCCAGGTGTTTGAGCCTCGTTGGCTTTGCCTGGAGCTGAGGGCACATTAGCAGCTGTTTTCATTATTACTATTACTATACCTGACCAAATCTTCTGTTAAAAATAATTGTGATGTTCATCTTGTGAAGGTAACCCTCCTCTTGCAAACCCGTATGGTGATCCCAGCTTGACTCAGCCCATCATGCCTCTGCATCAGCTGGTGGCTGAGATCCTGTTTGTGCGTACCAGTTATGTGAAGAAGATCATTGAGGATTGCAGTAACTCCGAGGAGACCATCAAACTGTTGCGCTTCTGCTGCTGGGAGAACCCACAGTTCTCCTCCACTGTGCTCAGTGAACTGCTGTGGCAGGTAAAGATCCTAGAACCAAGAACACTCTACAGGACCTTCTAACTTTTACTCTTTGCACAAAAGCTTTTTACAAAGTTCGTCACCACCTGCATTTAACTAAGCAAAAATGTAAGAGCATATATTAATTAAGCCAGTGATTAATATAGTTCAGCTGCCAACAAGTTATTTAATGCAGTAAATGGCTTCTTATTTCTTAAACGAAGACGCATCCTGTGGTCATGGCAGAGATGTTGCTCTGTTTCAAGGGTCAAATTATTGGCCTGCATTGGTCTGGAAGGATAGTGGTGAACCATCATCTTCAGGGAAGAAATGTGGTCAGGAAAACCGTTTCATTACAGAGATCACTTAAATGTTTGTTGAAATGGAATCATCAAAAAACAACAGTAGAATTCACAGCTATGATTAACAGTGAAAATTAGAGCACTTCCAATGTGAGGATAACACAAGGGAATGGGACTGAACAGCTGTGTAGCCCTAAAGAAACCACACATCAGTGAGACCTATTGAAAAAAGGCATAAATTTGGTTAAAGATCATAAAGAATGGACTGTGGAGCATTGGAAGGAGGTCATGTGGTCCAAAAAGTGAAAATTTTCACTGTTCCAGAGTGATGGGTGCATCAGGGTAATAATAGAGGCGATGAAGTGATACACCCACCATGCGTAGTGCCTCCTGTACAAGCCTGTAAGCGGTAGTGTTATGATCTGGAGTTACTTCCGTCAGGTCTAGGTTCAGCAATGTTATCTGCCCAAAAAATGGTCAGCTGACCACCTGCATACCTGCGTGAACTGAATAATCGGGTTTTTCCATCAATGGATTTTTCTTCCCTCATGACACGGGCGTATTCCAAGACGACAATGCCAGGGTTCATCAGGCTTAAATTGTGAAAGAGTGGTTCAGGGAGCATGAGACATCATTTTCACACATGGATTAGCCACCACAGAGAACAGAGCTTAACTTCACAAGTATCTTTGGGATGTAATAAATGTTGTCATTGCGTAGGATTATCAAAATGATGCCATGAGGAATTTCTACCATAATCAAAGCAAAAGGCTTTCTAAAGAAATATTAGAACGTGTGACCGGGCAGTGTATAATACGACAATGTTGAAAGCTTGAATTTGATTTATTAAAATGTGTTTTTCTTCATCACCACCACATTTTGGTAATTAATTCGTGCGACACTGTGTGTAAATATTATGTAGTTTAGGAAGAAGTCTCTGGTGCAGAAGATGGTGTGAAAGCTTGAAGCTTTTAGGCATGAGTGGTTCTTACATTTTCTAATCAGCATGAAAAGTGTGGTGATTAAATGACTTCATAGCTCTTATCATTATAAGAAGTGTTTGAACATTCCATGTTAGATTTAGCTATAGAAAAAAGTCCAAATATCTTTGATTCTTTTCATTGATCAGTGTGTACAAAAGTATTGAATTCTTCGCTTGCTCCTGAGCCCAAGTAGAATGCTTTTTTTTTTCTTTGATGAGCCTTAATGTCATTTTCAACTACTGATGTGTTTTGTTTTGTTTTTTTCCGCCCATTTTAATAGGTTGCTTACTCCTACACGTATGAGCTAAGGCCTTACCTGGACTTGCTGCTACAGATTTTACTTGTTGAAGACTCTTGGCAAACTCACAGGTCAGCCTGTGCTCTGCTCTCAGCTTGTAAACCAGAACTACTTGAATTGCATTGTTACTCATTTCTTCCTTTTTGTGGTCATCCAGGATCCACAATGTGCTCAAGGGCATTCCAGATGACCGTGATGGCCTGTTTGACACCATCCAGCGCTCTAAAAATCACTACCAGAAAAGAGCTTACCAGTGCATCAAGTGCATGGTGGCTCTGTTCAGCAACTGCTCAGTTGCCTATCAGATTCTTCAGGTACCTCTGACCACTTAGAGTGAACATCAGTGTTTCCCAAAGGTCTGAAATATACATGTCGTGGTAGCCCTCAGAATGGGCCGGCAATATACGTATATATTGTTGGGCGTTCGAGCATTTATAAAAAGGTCGCATAGGCAAGGAAATTACACAGATTCATGTGTTTTTACAGTTTACAGGAGCAGTACAGTTTACACGGTTTAAAAGTAATAATCGCTTTGGTCCTATATGACCGATCAAAAAACCCAAATGCGCCCAGATGTTTGAAGCCTCCTACGTAAACGCACACCAGCAGGACTTTAAAAAAATAAAAATAAATTTATTGGTCCAGCGCTGTGTTGCACAGGTACGGATGCAACGGTCACTACGATCTTTTTAAACTTTTAACTTCTCTTGGCTCACGTAGCATGAGTACACCAGGCTCACACTACGGCATCTGTACCTGTTTATTCTCATGCTAGCGCACGAGCGAACTGTCCGCTACTAGTTAATCAAACGCAGATGGACAGATTTTTAAAAAGGATCGTCAAATATACTTGGTATACTCTATGTGGGAAACACTGATACATGTGCATGTTTATTTGGAGTCACTCATTAATATAAAGGTATTAATGATTCCATACTCATTAATGCAACGTTCTTCTGTACGTGTTCATAGAGTAATGGAGACCTGAAGAGAAAGTGGACATGGGCTGTAGAGTGGCTTGGTGATGAGCTAGAGCGCAGACCATACACTGGCAATGCCCAGTACACATATAACAACTGGTCACCTCCTGTTCAGAGCAATGAGACTTCCAATGGCTACTTCCTGGAGCGTTCCCACAGCGCCCGCATGACTTTAGCCAAGGCCTGTGAGCTGTGCCCAGAGGAGGTATGGATATTACACCCTGCCCATGCAAATGTTGTAATGTTTTATCAGGAGATAAAATGACTTGGTAGAGGCACATCATACTTTTTTAAAACATGGCTTCCATTTTATGTTTGTTTTTTTAAATTATTATTTTACTTCTTGAACTTATCAATTGATTAATTGCACTTAAAACACTTAATTGTAAACTTTACGTTCTGGTACTATAGACTTGTATGTTTTGATTTAAAATATGTTTTACTCATTTATAACCATTATTAATCCATGCTAAAAATATTTAAATACCTGATTTTTATATCACAAGAACATGTAATAGAACAACTGGGATTTTAACAAGGTTTGTTATTGAATTCTATTAGTCTTTGGTTATGCTTTTTAACATAGTTAAGTGACCACAGTAAAACAGTACTGAACTATAGGTAGGGCTTTGAGTTTTCGAAAACATTTCCTTTTTCTTTTCTTTATTTTCCCAGACAGAATGTAGATGTATTGTTGTCAGCACTGCTAAAATACATGGATAAGGTTTATTCTTTATTTTCTGTTTTAGAAGTGCTTAATTATTGCTTTTGTTTATTTAATAATCGACGCCTGTTTGATTTAAGTAATAGAAAATTGATAATGTTAAAGTATCGATTGACACTTGTGTAGTATACCGAATACATTATTAACTGCCGTTTCAAACTAGTGTCACTTATCGAAGCACGAGGTGGTGTCCGAAGAGGACGCAGGACGGAAGCTGTCCTCGCCACAGCAGCTTTTGCCAGGGGAAGTGACAGGCCAGCAGCAACACACTGTAAGATTCGTATGCCCCGGCCACACTCGTGCCATCTGCGTAACCTATTGGTGTTCACAGCGCATGGGGAAGCTAAATCCATTACCCACTTCCACAACAAACAATCCCCACTGTTAATTAATTGTCTTTTGTCCAGATATCAATGTGTTTATGAACTCAAACTGTTTCTTCCCATATCGTCATGTACAACATGATCGAAAACTCTAAGCCTTGGCTATAGTGTTACAGTTGTCCCTTGTGTAAGAAGTGTGTTTGAGTGCCTTTAAAAAAATTTTTTTTTTATATTAACCTAATGATTGGCTTAAAGGACACAAAATCTAGAAGTCTTTGTATAACTGGGTGCAGAGACGATTTAGAATGCATGCAAGAGAAGTGTAGGTTTTCCTTTTTCAGGTAGGACATTTATATCGGTGTGTTATTTAATGCACAGTCATGTTTGTTGGTATGTTTCTCTTAGGAACCATAATTTTGTATGTTGTATAGCTGATTGTCTTTCTGTCTGCCACCAGGTTTCTTTATATGTCGTTATAATTATCTGTGAAGTTTTCCTTTATACGCGAGACTAGCTGTAGCATACAATTCCCTTATTCACATTCAACAAATCTTGGCCAGCCTTTTTAGTCAAAGCTTCACTAAAACTAGGCAGTCATTATCACACACTTGTGTTGGTTTTATGAAGTCAAATGATTGTTGTTCATCCTTAAATATACAGTATATATGTGCTTAAAGGTTAATGAGCAAATGGTGTTTTTAGGAGCAGGATGAGCAAGAGGCTCCTGATGACCAGGACTCCTCTCCACCAGAAGACACGTCTCTGTATCCCCACTCTCCTGGGACACAGTATCAACAGGTAATGGACCATCCCCATTGACGAAAATACCTTTTAAATAGTTCCATGTAGAAGTGACACTAAAGGTGGGCTTTGCCTGTTTTTCAGCAAAACAACCTTCCCCACGGTCAGCCTTATACTGGCCCGGCAGCACAGCATATGAACAATCCTCAGCGTCCAGGTCCACGAGCACAAGAGAACTGGGAGCCCCCAGAAGAGCTGCCCCCTGCCCAGACGAAAGAGTAGCACCACGTTTTCATTCTGTCCTCCATCCGAGCGCAAGACGTTCGATCAAAGAGCGAGGCCCCAGGCCCCACCATGCAGCGTCACTCCACAGACTATCTCTCCAGAAAAATTCTGCTCCCTGTCCTCCTCACCCTGGGATGGAGTATCACTGTCTGCCCTGCAGTATTACAACCTGCCTGCAGTGGATGGTGTATGGTGGCATAACAAGCCAGGCCTGATGCACTTGTCTCATGTGACAGTGGTGTACATATTCTAATAGTTTTGACTGTTCAAAACCATCAGCACCACATGCTGGTTGGAGACTTGCAGATTTACAAAACTTTAAAACTACAAAAATGCAAAAAAAAAAATTGTAAAAGAAAAAAAAAAAGCCCTGTTTAATCACCTGTGCTCAGTTGTGCAGTTTGATCTGCCTTTTGGACCTTTCGGTCATTCAGCTCTACATTATTTTAATCCATGTCCACTCTTGGTTTATCTATCCCACCTCTGGAGCTGGAGATGGCTGTACTGTAGGCATGATGGAATGGTTGACTGATCCTGATGCTAGGTTGACATAAGTGGTGATACATCATTGTTCTGGAATCTTTCATTGCCTTTCCTCTGTTTTGGTATTAATTGAATCATTTGAAAGCTCTAGTTGATATGCTGTAATGTTTTAGCATGGCTTCACACCAAACTAGTGTAGCCAAAGGGAAGTTCTGTGATCCTAACCGCCGTAGTTCCTAATTGACAGCTATTTTGACAAGCCGTTCCCTCTCCCCAAACCAAATCACTTCTGCAATTTATTTTTTATTTTTAAATCAGTGTAAGAAACAAGTGGCTTCTGAATTGCACATATGTATCCTCTGACCTAACATTTGGCACTCAGTTCTTGGTGGGAATAAATGTTTAGTTTGAATTATAGGAATTTTAGAAAGAAAAAAAATGTATATGCAACAGTTTGCTATGCCAGGATGCCTGGAGCATTAGTGGACTATACTCAGTTTGCTTGTTTGTCTCTCCATGGTTGAACCTTGTATTAGACAAACGGGGGAAGAAAAAAAGAAGAAAAAAAATGATTATCATTGGCCACTAAAGTTGACAGCCATCAGGTGCTGTCTGTTCACATGCTTATTCTACTTGAACACAGATTCTGCCTGGGGACTCTATTGGAGCAGAATGGACAGAGCAGGGTTATACTTTAAGAGAACTGCTGGTTAGTTACATGGCAACTTAAACTAGATAAGGTAATATTTAGGAATAAGGGTAAACACCAGTAAATATTGTATTTAATTGGTAACTTGAAAGCATTCTGGATTATCTCAAAATACCAAATACTCCTGCAAATGAAACTATTCTGCCCACCATATTATATTTAAATATTTTGCTGTTTTATTTTATAGAATTTATTTTGTTGTATTTCACTGAAAAGGAAAAATAGAATTTGATTTAAGAGGAACATTTGTCCTTGTGTTCTTTTTAAAACTAATGACTGTACAGAGTTCATTGCCCTTTTTTGCTGACTTTTGTTTTGGCCATAGTGACATTGAATTCTGGAGCCACAGTCGCAATGTTAACTTTCACTTTGTGAGGTTTTTTTTTTTTGTTTTGTTTGTGCACAGAACTATTACAGACATTGCGCCCTTCAAGAATAAAGAAACTAAATCTTGAATGTGTATGTTTACATTTCTACATGGAGCCTGTACTGAAGTTGGTGATGAACCGATGGGTGTTGCACAAAATTCTAAACCATCAAAGTGCAAACAAATGACTAACAGGTGTTTCTTCCCTAGGCAAGTTAATCAGCTCAGCTGTCAAGAGATATATATATTTATTTAGTCTCACTAAAACCAAATTATATCCATCATGCTCATTATTCTTGATGCTCTCAAACAGTTGCATGCTTAATTATCTAGGTGGGGGGAAAAAAGAGACATGCCTGACTTGGTACGACATTTTATTATGAAGATATAGTTTAATTTTCTTTCTCCTGGACGGTCTTTGTTCCACGCAGTCTGCCAGTACGACGGGCAGCAATGAGACCGACCTTGCGTCCAGCAGGTGCATCCCTCCTGATGGTTGAGGGTTTGCCAATGTGCTGATGGTTACCACCACCGAATGGATGCTCAACAGGCTGAAAGCACAATAAGAAAGTGAGTGGAAGCAGGCAAACTAGGAGAGTTGTTTAAGAAAAATTGGCATCTTAAAAAAAAAGCATGCACCCTAAACAGTCCAATCTTCTTAAACATCCTTCACAGTTAACAAAAAGATCATGCAACACACAAAGTGGGGGGGAAAAAAATAATAAATTGCTGCCACTTACATTCATAGCCACACCACGGACACGAGGCCAGCAGTTCCTCTTAACCTTATATTTGTGGTAAGCACGGCCTGCCTTCAGGATGGGTTTGTCAATACGACCACCACCAGCAACAACACCTTTTAGAGAGTAATTAAATAGACCACTTAACATACAGGAGACTGGACAGTATTGGTTTAATTTGGCACCCTTTTGCAAAACATCTCACTCTACCACATATCACCATGAAAAACTGGCTATGATAAAATGCTGTGTATTTTTATATTAACCTCATGTTACATTTAAACTATAACCAGCTGAATACTTTGTCCATCTCAATATTACAAGTTAATCTCCCCTACACGTAAATTTCATTTCAGCCCCAGTGTTTTGCTTGCATTATTTTAGTTTCACATACCAACGACAGCTCTGTTAGTGGAGGAAATGACCTTCTTGGCTCCAGAGGGCAGTTTTACTCTGGATTTCTTGGTCTCAGGGTTATGCGAGATCACGGTGGCGTAGTTTCCAGATGCGCGAGCCAGCTTTCCACGGTCACCAGGCTTCTCTTCCAGAGAGCAGATGATGGTACCCTCAGGCATGGCACCGACGGGCAACACATTACCAATGTTCAGCTGAGCTGCAAGTCGGAGGATTACAATGTGATTCCATGGACCATTGTGGACCATTGTGGACACTTCACGGTGTATGAAAGATTAAAAACGTTGACGTGTATAATACAATAGAGAAAAGAGCTATTTGCTTGGTGTTACCTTTCTTGCCACAGAAGATGAACTGGCCGGTGTGGATGCCCTCAGCTGCGATGAACAGCTCAGTCCTTTTCTTAAACCTGTACGGGTCACGGAAGACCACCTTAGCGAGCGGAGCTCCACGGCCAGGGTCATGGATGATGTCCTGAAAGAGATGGAAGCACACTCTTACTCTTCAAACCCTCGTTTTTAGGACTTTGGGAGTTGAAGGACTTGGGAATAAAAACCCTTACCTTCACAATTCCCTTGATGTAGCCGTGGCGTTCGGCGAAGTCGATGTGTCGGAGTTTAGCAGCACCTTTCCTGTGCTTGATGTGGGCTTTGAACACGGAGCCCGCACCTTTCCTCTGCGCCCTGATCACTCGGCCCATAGTGCCTCCTGAAAACACAACACATTAATCAGTCTGGTGTACACACACACACACACACACACACACACCATACGTTAACAGAACACACAGCGTGGTCAGGGCTCAGACTCCTGCTCCACACTTCTGTCTCATCCTCAACAATCCTGTACAAACCTCACACACTGAGGCGGTGTTACTCAGCTAGCGAGCCAACATTACCACACTCATAACTACATAATAATAGTAATACTAAACTAATAAACATTATTTACTTAGGGACGTTAACCCGTCAAAAAAAAACAATACACCGCCAATTAGCTAGTTAGCCATTAGGCTAATGTGTGCAAGAGCCGGTCGTGGCCATGGAGACAGCAGGAGAGCTCACGCGCAGGAAAAATAACCTCTACAATTCTAACAGCTATACAGTTCCATAAAGTCACTGCCACAGTTATTACAGCAATTGAAAATCCTTAGTACTGGCTGCCGGTTACACGAACACACACGTATACACACGTCTAAGGCCTGAATATGACGGCAGTCAGACCTGAAGGTTTTAAGTTTAATTTCACCAACAAACTCAACACACTTTAACCACAAAGCGGCATAAAGGTGAACATAAACATCAGGACAGTGTTTATTAGACGAAGTTAGAAATGGATGGTTAAAATTAATCAGAGATTTGACTAAGATTCAGCAGAGAGAAACAAAGCCAGCTCTCATACCTAAACTCCGTTGAGGGGAAAAAGGAAGTAGAAGAGGAGCAGAGAGATTTTCTTCCGGAGAAATAGAGAGCGCGTGCCAGCGCCCCCTGGTGGTGGGAATGAGTGTGGCTGAATTCCAGTCGCTCCGTTTTCTCCCTAATGTACGTCTTATACAGTCTGTGTGTGTGTGTGTGTGTGTGTGTGTTTCTCAACTCCAGTCTGGACTCACAAAGGTGACAGGTCGAGTCCTACACGTCATATAAGACTCAATACACTTTCCTACTTTCTATCCACAAACTGAAAAAAAGATGCCATTTAAATGTTCTAATCTTATTAATTTTAATATATTGCTACATAACAGTAACGTCTACCTTAGATTATGTAGGCTTAAATATATCTCTCGCGCGCGCTCTGTGTGTGTGTGAAAATGTATTTTATGCAATTTAGTTTTTCTCGTCTCGTCTACACCCCTTTACCCTGTACACAGTACACATACATATATATACTCACACAGTACAGACAGGTTGGGAACGCTAATTAGCCTAATCTGCGTGTCTGTGGACAGTGGGTGGAAACAGGAAAACCCAGAGGAAACCTACCAAGCATGGGGAGAACATGCAAACTCCACAAACACAGATCCAAGGTGGGAATCAAACACTCAACCCTGAAGTACTGAAGCCACTATTTACAAGTATATCAGTACTTGGACTAATCCCTCTCCCATATA
>JAOVVA010000051.1:13346716-13376363 GCA_028565275.1 Leiocassis micropogon
GGCACCTCCACATCATTGCATTCAGTTTTTATTCACGATTTGTATAGTGTCCCAACTTTTTTGGAATCCAGTTTGTATATATATATATATATCAGGTTCTAGAATCTGGTTCTAGAACCTGGTGCAGTGTGATTCTAGCCCCTTTTATAACAGGCAAATTAATGAGTTTCAGTTTGACTTGCTAGTCTATACCAAGTGGTTGGTGTGATATTGAAGTACATTTTTTTCCAATTTAATTTTTCAGTATCTTTTGACTCTACATTAACAACCCACTTTCTATAAGACATTTGTTCTTCTGTTAAAGTAGGAATTCTTTGTGTAAGATACATTAAATAAAGCAACATAGGGTATTTGTGCATTTAATTGATATTAATTACATTTTGTTGGATTTGAATAAGAGTTCTTTATTCATTTTGAGATTACGTATAATATTATTTTGTGATGAGCAGGTTCTCTCCACAGAAGCCAAATTTGGTACAAACAAGGTGTAATGATGTTTGTGTTTTGCGATCAGATGCCCATTTCTCTTTAATATACTGTAGATCTCACTGGCATTGCCAAATGCTTTGTCTAGTTTATTTATAGCTCATATTCTTGGCATGCTCTTTTCCCTGCCTCTGTCAGAAATTATGAGAGATTTATGAGAGAAGTATTAGTGTATGTAAATTAATGTTCTGACTGTTTTAGACATTACTGCAATGGTAAATCTCTGCCTGTTACAAAACCATGTGACCTTTGCATTACATGGATTTATAAATATAATTTCTATTAGGAAATGGGGCAGAGGCAGGATGCAGATGCAGATTAACGTTTATTAAAATAGTACAAACAATCACGCAAATCAGCAGGGGGTAGTCAAGGTCAAATCACATGCAATCAGGTAATAGGCAAAGAGGATGCCAGAGGTAACAATAATAATTGTGGTCAAACACACAAACAGAATCATAAACTAGAATAACAAACTTATATGTTTCCTATGAACTATACTGCAGAAGGTATTCAGATATGTAAAATTATAAACTGTCATTTCATAGGGAACTGCTACAATGTAGGCAACATAAGCCTTAAAAAAATTACCCATCGGTCATTAGGTATTACCCACCTGGCATTAATTTCATGCATCATTCAGGGATGATGATGATGATGATAATAATTATTATTATTACTATTATTATTATTATTATTATTATTATTAATAATAATAATAATAATAATAATAATAATATTATAAATATTACATAAGCTATTTACCTGAATGCTATTAAGACACAGAGGTCAGCCTTTCTGGAGTAGTTCTTGCAAGAACAGTATTGTCAAGTGCATTTGTGAAACCCATACAATTTAGAAAGAAAAATATATCAGGAAAAATCAAGGTGTTAGAAAGTGATCCCAAACTTTTGAGCAACAGTGTATATTTTACAATAGTAGCAACATGTATATTATTGAAATTAATTGATTAATAAATATGATTTGTTTAATATGTTTGATGTACAGTGTAATTTTTAAATACATTTATTATTATTATTATTATTATGCATAGTTTTTTTAGTTTTTTTTTACAGATGAATAGCCTATGTAATAATAATAAATTATTGATACATAAATATGTACATAGATTATTTACAAATTGTTACAAAGTATTATGTTATATTAATATTATTATTAATACCATGAACAGCGACAGCTGGAAAGACAGCGGACAGTTGCAGAGACAGTAAACAGGGGCAGTAAGTAAGGGTTACCATGCCAAACTGCAGCTCCCACAAGGGAGAGCCAAAAAGCTATGTAAAGTCCTAAGGCAGTGGTGACCAAACCTGGTTCTCTGCCCAAAGGAGCCATTCCCTTGAAGTGCCCAAGAGAGGGGGTGAGCACCCAACAAGATGGAGATACACGCAATTACCCAAGGTAATAGAAATATGATGAGTGCAGTCTATATATGTGGCAAAAGTCTCCAATACTAGCATGGTCTGAAGATCCACAGGCCAAAATGAGATGCTTGATGGGGGGCAGGTGGTGCAATATACAGGTCCAGCACCTAATGAGACACAGGAGGTGCCAGGCCTGGAGGCAATCCACAGCGCTCAGTCCCTCCACACTCCACTAGCTTTACACCAAGTCAGGCAATTGGACATGGCTTCAGTGCATAGTGTATCATCACTACTGCTATTGAGAGGTTTGGCACTAAAGGGCAGTGATCTACTGGAGATGCAGGGGAGGCCTAATCAAAGGGAAGTGAATATCAGTCAACTTTGGAGGGAGCTTCAAGTGCTAGGATACCAGTAAAAGCAGGTAAAACAGGACACGTTTGGCCTGGCAGAGCTCTGTAACAATCTCACCACACACTGTCAAGCTGAGTGACATAGGAGGAGGAGCAAGCAACAAGCTAGGAGACTTCCCTTCCATTTGGCCCTCTTGCATCTCCAACTTTCACTGCAAACCCAATTTCACCAAGAAGATCCATGAACAGAACCATGGTCAACTTGGCTATTCTCCAGAGGAGGATAAGGAGTACTCCCGCTCCATCTTTCATGACAGTGCAAGACAGCAAGAATTTGGGGAACTTGGCCCCATGCAGCATGTTAATAGAATCTTCTCGCTCCTACATGGTGAGTACAAAGTATTTTCAGTATTTTTCAGAAATTCCTCCAGAGGATTTCATACATCGACACCTCAAGCACTCCAAGGTGCCAGGATGCATTGCGTATACTGGGGTTGTTACCCAACTGATCTGGGAGGCACAAGAAGGCAGGTGATACCTGGTAATCCTGTAGCTTGACCTTGCTAATTCCTATGACTTAATTCCACACAAGCTGGTGCAAACTTCACTAGATCAATATCATTGTCCAGGCAAGATCAGGGGCCTTATCCTGGACAATTACAACTGCTTTAGCTCGACAGTCAACTCTGGACTTGCAAAGGGCATAAAAGACCCAAAATACCCGATAATCCCAGGTTACATAACTGTGTCTATGTCGCATCAAGAGATCATCAAGCATCAAGTGTGTTAGAACAAGTATCACGTTGTCCTTGATAATAATAAATAGAATGTGAAATTTTGCCATTATTTATTTATTTATTTATTTTTGCTCCTGTGAGGCGCAGTGACTGATGGGTAATATTGCTTGTCTAGTCCCTGTGAAATAATGAACCATTGTTTACTCATTTCCTGTGCTGTTCACCTTTCCCTTTAAATGAGAATTTTTGCTTCCTATATGGTTTATGATCTTACATTTCTCTGCTGAATACCTGGTGCAGTCCACTTTGCAGGTAACTATTTGGCAATTGGAAAATCCCCTTATTTCCCATTCTGTGTAGCACGTTGTACTATAAATTGTGCACTCACATATTTAGGGATAGGATAGGCACAAAGGGTAAACGGAAAAACAGCATAATGGTGACTTAAATAGTATGCCAAAAGTAGTCACACAATTTCTGACTGTAATAAATACTCACACTATTTAAATAGGAACCCTGTTCTGTGTGGTAGTGGGTGAGTTGGAATGGAACTAGTATAACCTGAACAGCAGCCATTAGGTTATGGAGATTTGTGCTTTTCAAATTTTAGCTCCTGAAACAGCATGGATTACATGTTCTTGTCACCTCTTGAAATTCAGTCCAAATTGGTGAGACAGATTTTTAGGAATTACATGTATGCTTTGAGCTGCCTGAGAGAAAAAGGAGTCAAGAGATTACTTTCTGAAATCACTCAGTTTGATAAACTTTTTACCCCTTGCATTGTTTGATTGTTTGACTATGATTTTTCACTTTTTTTCTGTATGTACACACACAGTATTTATGTTTAGTGATATATTTGTAAGATAGGATTTGTAGCTCAGTTTTTGTATAATATGGAAATGACAGTCACTGTGACGGTAGATATAAGTGTATGATACATTGAAGGAAATACAACTCGCTAAAATTTGGTGTGCAGTAAATGATATAAATTATAAGCAAAATTGTATTCCACATTTTTTTCAATAATACAAAATATTATCATTTTTGTTCATTCAAGCTAATTTACCATTTTCACAGTATTAGGTAAAAACTTTATTTTCATGTATCTTTTTCTCTTTCCCAATCAGCCAATAAATAATTGCTCCAATAACTCTTGGCAGACATTATCCTTAACTGACTATGGCAGTAGTTTAAATAAATCTTGTCTTTATGCAAAATAATAAAAATATGGTTATTTCTTCAGATTTTGGCTTGTACAATAACTGTTTTTCTTTTTTCCCAAATGGGTCACCATAATTCACATTAGGTTTTTGTGGAGTAGAGTCTGGGATTTTTGATGATTTATGATGATCATGATTTGGATCAACTACAGTGTTTTTAGCAAGTATGTTTTTTTGTTTCTTCTGACTAAATCTAGGGTCTGTTTCCACTCGAGTATAATTTGAGTTATACTTATATATATATAAAAAACAAAATCAATGGTCTTGTATAAACAGATGTGGTGTGGTAGTTATCTTATATAAAGGTCAATATTGAACTGTTTTTAACTGAAGGGCAGAAATGTGTAGGATGAAATCACTACCTTACGCAGTGTGTTCAAGTTAAGACCCAAGCTATGAGAAGTGCAAAAAGAAACATTTACCTTAACAATTTGTTTCTGAATGTACATACAGTCCTCAAAATGGGGATACTATATTTTCCCGCCAACAAATTTGGGAGCTTATTAATTACAAGATAAACAGGCGGATGTATTTTACAGTGCTTGTTTTAATATAATCATGTGTGTCACCCTCCACGCCTATGATGATCATGACTGTGATGATTACAGTCTTGCTGGAAGTGGGTCCACACCTGACTGGGGTGTCAGTCCAACAAGCTCCAAGCACACATTCACAGCAGAGACAATTTATCTTGGCTAATCTATTTTCCAGCATGTTTTTGAGAGGTGAGAGGAAAGTCATGGAAACATGGAGAGAACACGTACAGAAACTCTACACATACAGTAACCTGAGCTCAGAATCAAACTGGGGAGCCGAACATGGAAGGTTGCAACAATACCTGTTTCACAACAATGCTACCTCCTCTTCTACCTCTTCTACCTTAGGTAAATTATTGCCCATTTTAGTTATTTATTGTCTGAACTGATAAATAAAGGTTTAGGATTTTCATTGCTGGTGCATAGATTTATGTGCTCTAGGCTATACTATACTGTTAGAAAGATGTAAAATGGATTTTATGAAAATGTTACTTTTATTCTTTGAAAGCAATTAACTAATGTATAAAAAAAAGTGAGAATACAAAATCGCACAATACTAATTTTGTTAGAATATTTTAAATCCTGTGCTTATTACTTTAACCATCTACTTTTTACATCTAATAAACAAAACCCTTAGAGAAGTTATACACTAATCAGTGATCACCTGCCTAATACTGAGTGGGTCCCCCTTTTGCCAATACAACAGTGATAGACTTTCACAACCAACATGAACCTTTTCATCAATTTAATCTACACTAGCGCTTCTATTGGATCAGACTACATAGGCCAGCCTTTGCTCCTCATGTGCAACAGTGAGCCTTGGCCACACATGACACACATGATGTCGCCAAGTTCACCGGTTTTCCTTTCTTGGATCACTTGTAGTAGGTCCTGACCACTGGCAGACCAGAAACATCCCACAAAAGCTGTAGGTTTGGAGTCGCTCTGCCCCAGTCCTCTAGCCATAACAATTTGGCACTTGTCAAAGTCATTCAAATCCTTTTGCTTGCCCATTTTTTTTCTGCTTCCATCATATCAACTCTAGGAAAAAAGCTTCACTGGCTGCCTAATATATCCGACCTACTTAAAGCTGCCATTGTAACGAGATATTGAAAATGTAGCTACTGTGTGAAGGGCCAAATTGAGATGTGTGGCTAAAGCTCACTGATGTACATGGGGAGCAAAGGCTGGCTGTGTAGTCCGATCCAACAGAAGAGCTACTGTACCTCAAATTGAGGAAAAGGTTAATGCTGGTTGTGATAGAAAGGTGTCAGAACACACAGGTCATTACTGTTTTGGTGGTCAAAGAGGGACCTACTCAATATTAGGCAGGTGGTCATAATGTTATGGCCGATCGGTGTAGGCAGTTACAGTTTAAATGGCCTTTTTCATTTCGGACTCAATAAACGAAATAAAACCTGCGTGTAATAAATAATGAATCGTCCCATAATGCATTTATTAAGCTTAAGGTGAATGACATTTCTTTTTCATGTTTATAACAAATAAAGTTATGCAGAATTCAGAGATTAATCACGAACACGTAATAAATATTATTGTTATTTTCTATTATAAACATGGTCCCACAACTTCCTGCTAAAGTGTTCTCGCGATACTTTCCGTTGAGCTGCGTTGCCGCGGACAATGAAATCTCGCGAGATCTGCGCTCAGTTTGGGCTCTATTTCACGTACCGAATATTGCAAGGTGCTGTTACCAACAGACTGAGTCTAGACATATAGCTAGTTAGCGGTTGTGAAACTTCGGAGGAGGTTTTTTTTTTTATTGCTAGGCAGTTAAATACATATTATTTTGTAGGTTTGTATTCTTTGGATTTGGCGCAGTTAGCTTTCTAACATAATAAAGAAGAAGAGGAAAAGTGACGCGTCGTTTGTGGAGGAGATTTTTGGCTGTGTTCCTTTAGCTAGCTAGCCGGCTTGCTAACAAAGAAGATATTTTGCGAAAAGGAGCAATCCTCCTCAATATTTTATCTAGTTATGAGTCATGTGGCCGTCGACGGTCTAGATCAGCAGGTAAGGTAGACTTTTATAACCAGCCTGGAATCTCTAACGTTTACTCGTATTCAAATCAACGGCATTTTTCTTTTTAAAATCCCTCTTTGCTGATGACGGGCTTATTTACACCGCGGTGTCCTGATTACCGGCAACTGACTTGTCCGGTTTGTCAAATCTAAACCGGATCACAGTCTGCTGTCCAGCCTTGCTGCGAGGCTCTGAGGATTAGCTTACATCCATAGTTAGCTAGCTAGCTTGCGTATTACGCATTTCGCCAAAGTTAGGCGCTGCACAAATCATCATCACCACCACCGCAGCAAGATAAAAATGTCGTGCGTTTACCAGATACACGTCATGTAAATAAACAGCTCAACGCGTTGCCTATCATTTGATTGCTATTGTTTGTTCTTGTGTACGTGAACTTCATTATGCGTTGTTTATTTGAAGTCTGAAGCCTTACACGTGTGTGAAGAGCCAGGGAAAGCTATCACTGCCTGCAGCAGTCGTGACCCGGTTTACTGCCGAGGCCCACTCAGGAGACAAGATACAAGGGGTGCCATTACATATAATCGGCGGATCTGCTGTTCCAGATTGTGAGCCACACTCGCTAATGTTTGGTGTTGAGGGTGATTAGCGACAGCCTGCTGCTGAGTTAGCCTTGGCTTCTCTCCTCAACATCTTGTCACTTCCACTGTCGGACATTTTGTTCGCTTCGCAAGTAAAAAAAAAGAAAGAAAGAAAAATCGCAATTGATCAGATGTTACACACGACTATAAACATAGCCTGGTAAACAATAAGTTAGTCTATATGCATATGTTTTGATTTTTAAAAGTCAACACATTGTTTTCAGGAGCGATTAGTGCAAAGGGAAGATGCATGTAAAATGCGCCACAGTACAGAGAGAGAGAGAGAGAGAGAGAGAGATGTGTGCGCGCCGCCGGATGCGGTCATCACTGCGCCTGCCAGCCAGCCTCACATCTCTCTCTCTCTCTCTCTCTCTCTCTCACACACACTCACTCTGTCACATCAAATAGCAGAGCTGTGTTTACAAAATATGCAACAGTCGTGGATCAGTGTGCTGATTGTGGTTAGAGTTGAGACCTGGACTTCTCCTTTGCTGTACTACAGGCCAGGGTGTACCGAAAGTCCTCTTTTTAGCAAAACGTCTTCAAGACAATTGCCAGTCTTCTCTCCCTGTCATAATGAATTCGTGCTATCATACTGGTGTACTGCATGCTTCTAATACCTTCCTTTAAATGACCTGTGAGCTATAGCCTTTCCTGGTACATGGTGGGCCTCTCATGTCTTCACAGGTAGACATCAAGGGGATTTCAGAAATATAAGTGTGAAAGATTTTTACTTTTTTAAACTTCCCATGTGTATGTTCAGACACTGTGTATAGAGACAGTAGAACATAGCCTGGGGCCCCTTATTATTATTGTTGTTGTTGTTTTCTTCAGTTGCAGTACTTTGCAATCTACCATATCACATGTACTGTGTTTTTATTATAGATTTATTATAACTATTGGTCTGTTAGACTGATTACATGAATTATATGGCTTTAATCCAAACCTCCATTACTAAAAATGTTTTTAGATTAAACTAACCCGAGTCTGTGCTATTATGCAGCTAAATTATTGTACAGCTAAATGCTGAAGTTATAACAGAATAAAACCTTGTTTCACAATGTACCCACAACACAACTGATGTAGTGTTGCATTCCATACTGTACTGATACAATTATCACATACTAAAAGTGGATTATTAGTAGCTGCAGTGTGTTCTGTTTAATGACTGATGGTTGACTTGCCTTTTCCCCCCCCCCTAGCTTTCTGCCCTAGACTTGAACTCTGCAGACGGTCAGGGTGGAGGTACTGGCAGTAAGTTTGACAATCCCAGTTTACTTTACATGCACTTTACATTTACACTCCTCGGACATTTTCTTTTCCCTCCACACATCACCCTTAAACATTCATTGGTTTGTTTATCTAATGCAGTGGTTTTCATACCTGTTCTTGGAGGACCCCATGATCTTTGTATTTTATTGTTTTCCCTGCTGGATTATCACACCACTTCAATTTGGAAAGACCATTATCTAGTTGCTTAGTTAAGTCACTTGTGCTGGGAAAACACAAAGGGCAGAGCGATGTCCAGGACCAGAGTTGAGCTCCACTAATCTACAGGAATAGTTTAATTGTTTTTTTGTGGGGAAAAAGATGTTGGCTTATTTATTTATTTGCATTTTTTAAGTTTAGTAGTTAATCCTTTTCAGTATATGGCCAATAGTTTGTGGATACCTGACCATTACACCAGTAAATCTTATTCCATATGTTAGTTTCCCAGATCTGTTATAACAACCTTCGCTCTGCTGGGATGGCTTTTCACTAGATTTTGGCATATTGCTGTGGGGATTTCTGCTCATTCAGCCACGGACGCCTTAGTGAGGCCAGGCACTAATGTTGAGTAAGGAGCCCCGACGCACAGTCTGTATTTCAGTTCATCCCAAAGGTGTTCAGCGGGTTGACATCAGGTCATTTGAGTTTTCCCCACAAAAGACTCCGCAAACCATGATGGAACAGGTTTGGGCCTCTTATTTCCGCTGAAGGGATATTGTAACGTCACAGCATCAAAGGTGTCCTGTGCAGTTGTGTGCTGTTTGGGAACGGTTTGGGAAGACCCACATACAGGTTTGCTGGTCAGGTGTGCACACACTTTTGGGAATATAGTACATGTTTTGGTTGTATTCTAGATACACTCATCAGACTTTGGTTTGTTTTTAGTATTATGGCAGTATATAACAGCACTGCACATGTACTGTTGACTGAAATGTAATCCTGCACAGCCATTTAAGTGTCCATTCACTGAGATTTTTTTTAAACCCCAGGGCGTTACATTCCTCCTCACTTGAGAAACAAAGATGCTGGTAAAAATGGTAAGTGTTTTCATGTAGGTTTTTATCAACAACTAGTTGTTGCTTTTATTTTAAAATATTCCATTATTTTTTTTTTTCTTTCCCAGCAACACCAAATAAAAATGCTGCTGTTTACAGACTGCAGCTCTAACATTCAAGGAGCATGAGTTGGATGTTTAACAGTTGTGACCAGATATACCATTTTTTTTAATCGCTGCTTTCCAATACGTTTTAAACACACACAAAACGATGCAAAATGCTGCAGTACGTTTTCAAATGCAGTGATTGAGGCACTGTATATTTGAGACTGCATGAATTGGTACTCCTATTGCTTTGTCAATTTATGTAGGTCTCTCTCTCATTTTTGCTCATAAATTTTTTGCTTCTTTTTACATAGTCTTAATTTTTGATTATTGCTCATTTGAATGAATCTTTTACATTTTGCCAGGTTTTTGAGTTTAATGAGAGTGGAGAGTTGTGTTGAGAAACTAATGTCGAGTTAATTAACATTCCTGTGAATGTTTATTTATTTATAATAAATTTTTATATTGGTGGGAACTTTGGTAGAAAAACAGGTTTATTGTAATTTTCTTACTTTATTTCTTACACTGCTTTTTTTATTTATTTTTTATTTCTTCACAGCAGGAAATGCTTATTCCTCTAGTAGACAGAGCGGTTATTCAGTGCCACCAGTACTGAGCTGTAAGTTTGTTTTGTTAGCTTTGCTACGGGTGCTCTGCATTCCTAAATGCATGAACGTTTAATTACATGTCTAGAGCCAGCATATAGGGCCAATACATAAAGCTTAAAGTTTACTGGGTACTGTCAGTGATCTAACCATTTCAGTTCAGATCAGTAACAAATCCTTCTCACACTTGACCGTTTGAGAGGTAGCCAAACCTTGTGCGCTGCGACTGATTTCTTCCTGCTCCACACAATTATCCATCAGCTGCATTTGCTTGTTTCTCTCCTTTTTACATTTTTTATTATTATTATTTAAAGAAGACAGTTATTTCATCAATTTCTTCTAAACCGTATTCATAAACTTAACTCCCTGAAGGGAAAAAGTACTCAGTTTACAACTCATTTTTGTACAAATTAGAGTAAGCATTTGTCTGTAGAAAGAAAGGGGTTGTCTTTAAGTGCATTATGCCTTTGCTTAGGTTGCCCAAGATACCCATCTCAGGAGCTTTCCTTCTATCACACATATGGTGGTGGCTGGCCAGACAGATGTGGTACACCTGGATCTCTGTATTTGCATGGGACGTGCAGTGTCCCCCCACCCCCCGCACACCCCGGCTTTAGCCCTCAAGCTGACTGCTACTTAACGCAGCGATCAGTCACAGCTTTAAGACCTTTTGTGAAAGAGAAATAAGTTAGCAGAATTTGCAAACTAATTAATGCTCTAATATTATGATGGGAATGCCTGCTTTGGCTGCATGCTTAACTGTGTGTTTATCCAGGTTTATATAAGTGTTCTTATCTCACACTGTGGTACAGCACAAGTGTCTACAGATGTAGAATGTACCTGTAGAGGCAAGAGTGGTATAATCTTTATTAACATTTCTTGTTCCATTATTAATAATTATATATATTGTAGTCATTAGTGATTATGATAATAAACTTAATAAAAATATTTTTTTCATTATTAGGCTGCGTTCTTAAGATGGCCACTGGGGGTCTACTGCCACAACACACAGTTCTCCACAACTCCTTTTATTTAGTCTTGCCTTTTTTATCTTTTCCCCCTCAAATCGCTCAAAATGTGTATTTCAGTGTAAAATGACTAGTTTAGTCATTGCTAATTCCCTTGTCCTTAGCTAGAAATTTTCTCTGTCCCGCAAAAGATGAACCTGAGAAGATTGCAAACGTATGTGTCCTTTGATTTATTTGTGTTTTTTTCCCCCCCATATTGATGCCAGATGATGGAGAAATGCATTGTTTAATCAAGAGAGTACTTATTTGCATCTTTTTCATGCCTACATATTTATGGTTAAATTTTGGGGGAGTCTGAACAGACTGATGAACAGCACTATGACCTTTTTTCCACTTCTTAATGGATTCAGGGAAAAGTCCAATTTTGTTCATCTGAAGCTTCTTCTGTTTGCAGTAAGAATAGGATTGGTCTGCTCACTTGGCATAATTGTGGAAAGTGGTTAGGGAGCACTGGCAAAGACTCCACATCTTACCTGTTTTCGTCCCCTGCACACATCAACAGTGTGAATGAGGACACAGACAGTGTGCTCAGATTGGCTGACCACTCTGGTAATTGTAGAGCAGCTTGTATGACATGGCCTTCCATCACTGTTTTAGGTTCGGAGATTGTCTGCCAAGTTGCAGCTGATACTGTTCAGGTTGGGCTCCAGTTTTATAGCTTTTGCAGTGAAGTCCCAGGAAGTTAAAAATGATGACAGCAGGATCTGTGTGGTGTAGTGGGTGTTTCTTGTCCTATAACTGGAGCCTGAAGAGAAATCAATGAGGCGGTCTTGGCAAAGGTGGTTTCTTGGTTGCCTTTGTGGCTTGAATAGCAATATTGTCATGTCTGGTTAGACTGTAGACAGGTATTTTAATAAACTTGGCCTTCCTCTTTGTACCTGGGTGTTTGGTCCACCTTTCACTGGTTTGGTCCTCTGAATCACTGTATGCTAATGCAGTACTAGATTGCTTTCACTTGCTTTTTGACTACTACTGCTCGCTCACCCAGAAGCAGTGGGAACAGGGCTTGGGAATCCACATCATGCCATGCTGCATTGTGGGATTAATCTGCTATATTCACTATAAACGCAGTTTGTTACATGAAGTTAATGATATTAATGGCTTTGTGGCAGATAACACAGTGTGGGACATGCTTAGGAAAAAAAGTCAAAAGGGAAATTTGAAATGCCTAAAAATAAAAAAAAATTATGTTTCACAATTTGGGTTTGCCAGTTCCAAAACACCAGCCAGCTCTCACAGATCATATGATGGCCGTGGCTGGTGTTGGCACCTCAGAGACTTAAATGAACCAGTGCAACCTTTTGACCTTCTGCTCATCTATCATCACAGTACAATGTAACATAGGAAAGAGCTATTCACTCTTCCACATCCATGAGCCCACGGACACTTATGATGGGCTATTGTCTATCTGATTAATGGAATGGGAGAGTAATGCCATCCCTTTCACCTCGAGAGCACTGCAAATTTTGCTCCCTTTGCTGCTGGCCATGGATGACTGCAGCATAGTTGGGATTCAAACTCGCATCTCGTAGCAATAAGGTGAATGTTGTTCTATACAAAAATGAAATTTCACAAGATAACTTGGTACTGTTTTTCAAATAGCTTAAAACTATAAAACAATAATTGAAACAGGACCTGGACTACAGACTTTGAAAAGCTTTGACCTTTTGCTTTTCTTTTTTTCTAGTGCAGTTACCCAACCAGCTGCTGAATAAAGAAATTATGGAAACAAGAAATATTTGAATTTGATAGTACAAACATCTTCTGCCCTCTAATTTCAGCTTTGTCTGCACAATCACAGCGGATTATTTCCTTATGACATTAGAGAAGAAAAATCTGTTTAAGATTTCATAACCTTTTTAGGCTATGTGAAGATGATTAACTATGCAAATATATTAACAGAATGAGGAAGAGAGATGGAAAAGTAATAAGCTTATTTTAAATACATAACGGAGTACTTAAGTCCTTCCCCCCCTCCCTCTATGGACTAAAAATGCCAGGATCATGTTCAAATTTTTCCTGATCCAAATATGTAGACTTTCTTATTTGGATTTGGACTTATGTTTGTCATTTTAGACACGTTTTTACATTTTATATATATACACGTTATATTACATAGATACTGTGTATATATATGTACATACTGTATATATGTATGTCAAATATAACGCTGACCCCAAATTTGAAAAGCAAGCATAGCTTGGTTGAGTGGTAGGTAAACTCTGCGTTTTGAAACAATATAGCAGTTTCCCACAAGTCATTGCAGTGTGACATCACATTCCCAAACCCTATTGTTTTTGTGGGCTTGGCTTTTGGCTCCCCTTCTCAAATGCATACAGTTAGGTCTACACCTTGCCAATGGCTCTTAAATTTACTTTTTTGTTCTCTGTGGAAGATTCTCCTGGATGGGATGCTGGGCGTACCAACTGCTTTGTCAATGGATTTCATGACAATCGCATGAATGGGGCTGGAAACTTTAATCGTGGCCCCCCTCGCAATGATCGGACTGGCCGCGGCAGCTTTCGCGGAACTAGGGGTGGTGGTACCTTCAACCAACCCATGCATAACACAAGTAAGAGCTTTTATTACCCTGGAATAAATACTTTCATTATATTTTTGTTGTTTCTCTAAAATATGATGGAATTTTGTCTTTTCTCTGATTTTGTAGCCTATAGTGGCTTTGATAACAAAGATGGAGGTTGGAACACAGGTTTGAACAGGGATGCTTACTCCAGCTTCGGTGGACGATCTGATCGAGGGAAGTCTGCTTTCTTCAATGACAGAGGGACAAGCTCAAGAGGAAGGTAAAGGAAATGTTAACAGTAAATGTTTTCTAAGAACTTGTTAAACAATAAGTAATCATATTAATTTAAAGTGGTTCATACATATTTTTGCTAAGCAGATTAGGAATGATGAGATGCCATGTGTTTATGAACAATGTTATTGTACAGGTATGAGCGCGGGGGATTTAGCACTGGAGGGGGAATGGGAAACAGTCGGTGGGTAGAAGAGTCCAGGGATGAAGAGGACTGGTCAAAGCCTACTCCACCCAATGAGCGTCTGGAACAGTACGTACCAGAACCAACTGCTAATTAGGCTTCCCTAAAGAGCCCATCTGCTGCTTTAACTAAGCCTTTCTTCTCACTCTTTCCCTCTGTCTCTCCTCACCGCTCGCCCTCAGTGAGCTGTTCTCTGGAAGTAACACAGGGATTAACTTTGAGAAGTATGATGACATTCCTGTGGAGGCCACTGGCAGCAATTGCCCTGGCCCTATTGAGAATGTAAGTATCACAGTGCTTTCAAAAGACAGCTTGTAAATCCCAGAGACCAAGCCTGAATATGATTTTATTCCATTTTTTTTCAGTTCCACGATGTTGACATGGGGGAAATCATAATGGGTAACATAACTCTGAGCCGCTACACCCGTCCCACCCCTGTGCAGAAGCATGCCATTCCCATCATCAAGGCCAAGAGGGACCTAATGGCCTGCGCTCAGACTGGTAGGTCATTTTCCACATCCAATGCGAGACTAAAGTCAATCCTTGTCCTCATGATTGATTATTTGGCAGCGTGCTTTATAACTCCTGTGTTGCATTTGCTTAGGCTCTGGGAAGACTGCTGCTTTTCTGCTCCCGGTGTTGAGTCAGATCTATACTGATGGACCAGGAGAGGCTTTGCAAGCTTCTAAAACCAGCGGCCAGGTGCACTTCTTTTTACAATCTTTACAATCACCAATTACAAGTGATTTGTTTGTGTTAAGATTTGTTGTTTTTGGAAAGCCCTTCATGGCTTGCTTGGTGTGACCCAGATACAGCTTAAATTCTAACTGCACTGCTTTATTAGGAGAATGGAAAATATGGCCGCCGTAAGCAGTATCCTATCTCTTTGGTCCTGGCTCCAACCAGAGAACTTGCTCTACAGATCTATGATGAAGCCAGGAAGGTATGTTTAACATTTATTTGGCTCATGGCAGACCTGAATGATTTCTTTTCCGATATGATCAATGCTTACCGTCTGTGTTATAGTTTGCATACCGCTCCAGAGTGCGCCCATGTGTAGTGTATGGAGGTGCTGACATTGGCCAGCAGATCCGGGAACTGGAGAGGGGCTGTCACCTGTTGGTGGCCACACCAGGACGTCTGGTAGACATGATGGAGCGTGGCAAGATTGGCCTGGACTATTGCAGGTGAATGCTGCAAACACAGACAGGGGAAAGTGCTCACAGCAGAGATTTTATGTATATAATCAAATGGAGGTGATTCTCAGTGCAAAAAAAAAAAAAAAAAAGAACTAATTTCTTTGTTTTTCTATCCCACCAGTTACCTGGTTCTGGACGAGGCTGACCGAATGCTGGACATGGGTTTTGAGCCACAGATCAGACGTATTGTGGAGCAGGACACCATGCCACCAAAAGGCGCACGCCAAACCATGATGTTCAGTGCCACCTTTCCCAAGGAGATTCAGGTACATTTCCACAGGCATCTTTTCATTCGTACACATCATTGCTTTATTAGCAGCCATTAACACCGTGCATGTTGTTTACAGATCCTGGCTCGTGACTTTTTGGAGGAGTATATCTTCTTGGCTGTGGGTCGTGTAGGCTCCACCTCAGAAAACATTACCCAGAAGGTGGTCTGGGTTGAGGAGAGTGACAAGCGCTCGTTCCTGCTGGATCTGCTCAACGCCACAGGTAGAGCCACCTGTCCATGTGCTAGGTTAGGATTGTAAACAGTCACAACTGTAGAAATTTCCCAGATGATTACTGTTTAAAAAAAGATATGAAACAAGTCAGGGGTTGTACTGGGGTATTAAAAGGTTCAATGTTTGTTGCAGAATTTGATGTTCTGTAGCCTTTTGTTTGATGTCCTGAACAACACCACTTGTGGGTCTAGAAGAAAAATTCATGTACCTGTACTGTACTACAGTATTTTTTATTTTTAAAAAAAGCCTGTTTCACTTGTAAAAGATGCATAAAGTTTACTGGGAGGTTTGATTCTATTTAAAGTCATTCCAAGTGAGGTTCAGGAAAATGCAACTGAAACTCCTGAGAGGCCAGGTAAGTGTGGACTTTGTAGTCCAACATGATAAAACATGTTCACATTCCACTGGCCTTCTTTACATTCTACTTTTCCCTTCCTCCATATGCTTTAATATCTCGAGCTTTTTAGGTAGGATGCTTGTCGAACACTCATTCACTCTTTTAGCTCTGTCTCTGCCAAAAGGTATCATTTTACTTTTTGTATGTGTAATTTGCTTGCAATGTGAACCATTTTTCCATCCATTTGGACATAGCCTCTGGAAATCATGGCTAACCGTGGTAACAGATTTTTCCAGTTGTGCAGCTGAAGTCATATTAAATTTGTTGTATCCAAGTAAGCCTGTTGCTTTAACTCAAATGACATGTCCATTTAGTTAAAGCACATCCTTAAAATGGACGAGAGGGAATAAAAATGGCCTTGATCTGGTGTTTCCATGGTTACCAGCACAACGTTATGCCGAATGTGAGTGGCTGCTTGGATGAGCTCTCATCTGTGTCTTACCATAGCAACTTAGCATGGAAACACAAAAGCATGTACAGAAGTGTCATTGGTCCTTGCTGCCATCTCTGTGTTATCTAAGCAAAGGCTGCTGCTGTTCTGTAGAAGGCTGCTGACGAAAAGCTGGGAGTGAATGGAGTCTTTTAAGCGAAAGGCCTTGTTCACTTCTCACTCACTTACATCACATCCTCTTGAGATTTGCTTTGATGGCCATTAAAGAAAGCTGTGACAAACATTGAACCCAGTTTAATTTCATTTTTTTTTCTTTTAAGGCAAGGGTCTGTTTCTCTCAACGTATTTTGATGCAATGGAAGAATTTCACTTAATGGTTGTCAAATAATGCAAAACTGTCCTGTTCCATGTTTTAGCTGTCACTGCACTTTTTTTTACTTTGGGTGTCTGTCTTAAGTGGCTTGTTCTCGTGTGAAATGTAGACCTCTGACTGTGTTTCTGGATGCAGGAAAAGATTCCCTCACACTGGTGTTTGTGGAGACTAAGAAGGGGGCAGATGCGCTAGAGGACTTCCTGTATCGGGAGGGCTATGCTTGCACCAGCATCCACGGTGACCGCTCTCAGAGGGATCGAGAGGAGGCGCTTCACCAGTTCCGCTCGGGACGTTGCCCCATTATGGTTGCAACAGCTGTGAGTATATCCTGAGTGTTTTGTAAAAGCCTGTCTGTTGTGTTGTACAGCGGTAATGCTAATCATACTCGCAACGTCACAGGTGGCTGCCCGTGGTCTGGATATCTGCAATGTGAAGCATGTCATTAACTTTGACCTGCCCAGTGACATCGAGGAATACGTCCATCGCATTGGGCGCACGGGACGTGTGGGAAACCTCGGTGAGTTCATTAGAAAGCTTCTGTGGGCTGAGAGTTTTGCTTGGTGCAATTCCACTGCATTTGATAAAAATTTTTTATAAATTTTGTATATGCCCTAATTTTGATTTATTTTTTATTTTTTATTTTTTAATGAGGAAAAGCTGGGTTCAGATTACTCATGTATAATATAGTCTAACAAATTAAGTTAGAGGTGCAGATGCTTTTGTTCATTGTGTTAAATTAGGATTTATTTAAGCAACACTTTTTGTAATGCAAAGAACATGGTGCATCTTTATGTGGGTGATCCCAACTCCACTCATCTTTGATTACATAAGGTTTTAACCAGTAACCGATGACACATTTAGTTTTGACAGTAAAAAAAAAAAAAATTCTCCTAATCCAGTCTCTTTTTAATAAATTAATTTAATTGTTCTTGTGTAATACTTTAGGTTTGGCCACCTCTTTCTACAATGACAAAAACAGTAATATCACCAAGGACCTGCTGGACATCTTGGTGGAGGCAAAACAGGAGGTTCCTTCTTGGCTAGAGAGCTTGGCCTTTGAGCACCAGCACAAGAACAGCACCCGAGGGCGCTCCAAGAGGTGCATCCTCCTCGTCCTATTAGCCTTTCATCTTGTTAATTTTTAAATTATGCGTTAGTGTTCACTGTATTAAGTTCTGATGTTCCATTGGTGTGCAGGTTTTCTGGTGGTTTTGGAGCCAGGGATTACCGTCAGATGGCTGCAGGTGGTAACAGCTTTGGCAACCGGGGTGCTCGTAATGCAGGAGGCCACGGAGGGAACAGAGGTTTTGGTGGTAATAAGGGTAAGTAGAACCCTAAAACTGTCTGTCATAGGCAAAGAGTAATTCCTTAAATTTTTTTATTAAAGTGCCCCTATTATGCAAATATAATCTTTCATGCAGTGCGTCATGTAGCTGTATGTGAACATAAACTATCTGCAAAGTTGTGACGCCGACAGTGCATGATAAATAATGTTTTTGTTTATTAAAAAAAACGAGTCGGCTCACATTCGCCTAAACGAGTCGTTAGCAATTCGAATCTTTTTCTGTTACGGATCCACGTCACTAAGTAACATATTTGCATAATGTCCGCCCACGTTCTACGTCACGAACAACTTGCCCACCCACAAACAGTACAATTTCCACGTGGATTAACGTTACATCATGTCAAGAAGACGCTGTATCCTGGGCTTACCACTGAGAAACGTCCTGCTCCACTCGTGCATGCGAAACAGTTTCTTGTCGATGTGCCACTTCAACCGTTTCATCATCAGACTCCGGCTCGAATTGATGGGGTAAAATCGAGGCCATCTTTTCTATGTACTGACCGGTCTCCTGAGCTGTCATTCAGTTATGGTAATGGGCGTTTCGTTTTCCGACACACGCAGTAGCGGTAGACCAATCATAAAGGACCGCGCCATCTGACCAATCACAGCAGTGAGGGCTCACGGAAAGGGAGGGTTTAGGCAGACTGATTCTTTGAATTGCTTCACACGAGTCGTTTACGAATCTTTTGGAAATGGGGTAAAATTAAATCTATTTTTGGAGAAAACTAAAGTGTTTTTTAACCTTGCATACATGTAAACCTGTTTTAAGAGACTCATAAAGCAATATTAGCAACCTTTAAAATGACATAATAGGGGCACTTTAATGAGAAATTGTCTTTTAGTTAATTTTTAAACCAGATTTTGCCCATTTTGTAAATTCACGACTACTAGCCCGCTGTCCTCAACACACAGCAGCTACTGACCAGTGAAGGTGATGCACTTTTTGATTCACATTAAGCCAGCCATCAATATCCTCCTGATTTGAGGCTCATGCTACTTTATAGGGTGGGTTACGACTCATATGAAAGCACTTATTGCCCTTTTCTGCATACCTGAGCTCATAAAAGCCCACATTTAGTTACTGCAACTGTGGTTAGGTAGGAGTGACTGTAACTCCAGCCAGACAGCATAATCAGTTTTATACCCTTGGATAAGGTTAAGCTTTTTGTTGGTTGATTTTTCTTCCTGTGTGTTTGTCTCAGGTGGCTTTGGAAATTTTGTCAGTGATGGCTACGGGGGAAGTTACGGAAACTACGGAGGAAACTACACCCAAGTGGACTGGTGGGGCAACTAAATGTCTCTGTGCAGTGGCTCACCATGCCAGACTAGCTGAATGGAAACCACATGTTAACTTAAGCCAGACTCTGCGCCCTGTGTAGCTTTAAGAACTCGCAGTACATTACACGCTGTGATTCTCTGCCTGCGTTCAGAATGGCCGTGGCAGAACAGAGCGTCACTTTGTAGTCAGGAAGCAACAATGGACACCCAGTTATGTTTGATCTAGAACATTGAGCTTAGTTTTCAACTGCACTTTTCTTTGTTTTTGAAGCAAAAACTGAGGATCATTTATATGTTAATGTACTGTGCCTTTAAATTTAAACAGAATATTGTTTTACCATTTCACTGAAAGAACTTGGCCAAGAGCTCGATTTGTTTTTGTTTCTAAGGCATATAAAGCTTGTACTTAATCAAACCTTGGCAAAAAAGGAAAATGTGGCTTGACTAAGTCGCAATTCCATTTGAACTTCAAATTGACTTAGGGATATCATGTAGCCTACATTACAGGCCAGAGAACTAACAGCTCATGGAAGCAGCACAGAAGCGCTGAACAAGTGTTTATTCATATGTGGCAACTTTTGCTGTAAAGGATAAAGAGTTCTGACTTTTTGCTCACTCTATCCTGGGTAGGCACCTATTTAGGTATATGGTAGTCTTCAGAAAGGCCATTCCAGTTGTGATAGGAATAGTCATGACAAAATGGTAAACACTCAGTGTTAACTACACTCTGGTTAACAATACACAGTGCTGGAACTTGTTACTCCACTGCTTTTAATTGACTTGACAGTGTTATGGCAGCTAGTAAGTACCACATGCTAGCCACTGTAAGCAGGCAGCATTTTTTTGTTGTTTTTTTTTTCCTGAAACATTTTGATGGAAAACAAAAAAGAAATGATCATTTGAGTAAAAAAAAAATTTGTTTCATCGCAAAAAAAAAAGAACAAAAATATGCGTGCCAACTTAAAGGCAAAATTAAAATAGCTTAAAACGGACCATAGTACCAAAGCGACCCTGCCTCTCATCATGGCCTCTTTGGTTGTATACGCATGCTAGTGTTTTGTTTTTTGGTCAAGGACAGAGGACAAATTCTGTCGCAGGCTTTACTTTATGACAAACGTTTTCTCTTTTCAAGCTGCGTTGGAAGGCATGGCTCAATTTCCTAAGCAGAGGTGTTAGGAAGTGGCCGAGTTCATTCTGAGGCATTGGCAGATATGCACAGGGTTTTTCTTAGTTGGGCCTGGCATGCTCTCGGGGTTCACTGCACTGTGGCGGTCACGATCACTGTGTGGTGGCCAAACACCAGGTTTTGCCCTCCTTTGTGGTACATTTTAATGCTGTCATCTCCAAGAGTTCATCTGCTCTGACGTAAACTAAGCACTGGCTCAGAGCCAGCTTTCTGCTTCCTTTAAGGAGGAAGAAAACCTCAGAGAGGAGGAGGAAAAAAGCATTTAACTCAAGTGCAATAGATTTTTCTTCTCAAGTGTGTTGTGCCTTGACATTTTTTTAAATTGATGAATTCAAGCAGATGCACTGACAGTATTGAGAACTTAAAGTTGAATGGTGCTACTTAAGTTAGGTCTAGGCCCATGTATGTTGTGCCCATCAAGTTTTACAAAGTTCTTTTATTGCACATCTAGAGTTTTATATATATACATATATATAAATGTCTTGAGTGTGTGTCCTCAAGCTTCCAAATGTTGTGAATGGGGAGATAGAAACGCAGCTTGTTTACAAAAGGGGAAGGGATCTCAATATTTACCAGGATTTATTTGGGACCAGGGGGATCAGCAGTGGGGAATTTAGCTCTTTGCACACAGATTTCTAGATTCTACTTTTGCTGCTAGTTTTGTGTAATTTATTAAGCATTTTTGAGAAATATTTATTTTTGTAAGCCTCAAAGCGATTCTTTGAAAGTTTCAAGAAACTTGACCAAAAGAGTACAAAAACACTGGCACTTGAATGTTGAATGTCACCTGTATGCGTGGAATTTCTATACTTGGGGTAGTGTGAGCTTTTTAATGTTTCAGACTATATTGGACTGAGTCAGTATCCACAGCTGTTGAAGGCCTACAGGCCATACGTCTATACAATTACCGATTGGCTTTCAAAATTGGAAATAGGAGAAAAAAAAAAAAACATGCCAAGGTTTGGAATAGTGTTCAAATGACCTAATAATTTCTTTAAATGTATCGGTGCAAAAAGTGTCCAGTTTCTCCAAATGTGTGCATTTCTTCTTTTAAAATGGAATTTTGTTCTGTTAGAGGTTTTGTTTCAGTGAATGTCTGGCACAAGGCAATCTTAAACATGTGGTTCTTCTCTAGTGTTGCATTTGCATAAACAGTGCCTCTGGGTTCGGGTCTCCGAGGAGCAGTTAGCAAGTGACGGTGCTAACAGACACCTGCTGTGCAGTTTCCAGTGTTAAATTCGTACCCTGCAGGAAACGATGCAAAAGCCTTTCACTTGCTAACTTTTCTCCGAGTGACCCAGAGCACTTTAGATTTAGTATTTGCTTTATGTAGTAGTGTAGAAGCTATGCACTGCATGAGAAGACTCATCTGTGCATTTATTGTATGATTTTACCAAAATAAAAGTTTGAAATGCTCTCTCGATTACAAAACCAAGCATGTTTTCTAAAATGTTCGTTCGCTGTAGCAGAACATGGGGGAAGAACATGTAGCAGCTGTTAATGGTGTGGCTAAAACCTTTATTGGACTTGTTTGGAATTTAAGTGGCTTAAGTTTGTTGTTTACAAACAGATAAAATCATTCTTTCCTGATCTCATTCCTTGTCTTCATTTCGTTACAAGGAGAAGAATGTACCTAAAGCTGTGTTTGTCATTTTCTAAAATGCAAAATGGGAAATTATACTACATGATTTATTAATAATCTGAAGTGTATGATTTAAAAAAAAAAAAAAACTACTGGTTCAGTGATGGTGTGTTTAACAGATAAAATACTAGGCATTTGGAATGAACTATTTATTTTGATTAAGAAATAATGTGAGCCCTGGCAATGAGCGAGAGAGAGCAGGATTTAAACAAAATTATAATAAATTTGTCTTGTTCACACACCTGGAGTGGCAGCATGTAGACACCATGTGATGGACTGATATACTGTCATAAGGATGAGTAGTGTGTCCCTATTCACTGTTGGATTATTTGCACAATTCAACCCCTGCAACACATTCAACCTTCTATAACACATAATTTCTGTTGCTGTTTCCTGAGCTCCTGCCGACATCCAAAAACGCAAACCATCGGATCTAAACATGCTTAAGGTCACGGCCATGTTTATCCTTTTTAATTGCAGAGGTGAACATTTCCTGGCTTTTTCAGAGGTGAAAGTTTGCTGGCTGCCTGTAAGATTCGTGATTATACGCAGGGCTGCAGTGATGCTTTGCTGATCGCAGATCGTCGATGTACCCGGCTCTAATCCTGCAGATATCTAGAGGATTATTCTGCCATTAAGTGATGGCTTTTGGAAGTGAAGTACTGCTGTTTGTGAGCTCGCTCTCTATCTCTCTCTCTCTCACACACACACACACACGAGATACCATTAACTCAGATGTTCATTCAGAAACATGGTGCTGACAGATGAACATGTGTTTCATGAACAAATTTTTTAAATTAATTTCCACTTGATTGGATGCGTGTTGAGGACAATAAGCAGGTACGCTGTTTTGGGGGTTACTTAACTGATGTAACTTTTTTTTTTGGTATATGTGTTTTCTTATGTTTAGAAATCCTTGTGATGAAAGCAGAGTAATGTGATTTCTGCTTAGAATGAAATTTTCCAAACTATTACTGAACATTTTCCATTCTGCATTTCAGACATTTTACTCTGACATGCCACAGGTGAAAAGGTTCAGCAATGTTTTTCTTTCTAGGTAAGAACAGTTGATCTCTTATTCAGCGTTACCTGTCCGGTGTCTTACTACAGTATATTTATGTACCTTTCAATGCCTCACCAGCAACCCGGTGTATCGCAGTGTGTAAAACAAGAAGTAATGAATGTTCCATTACATAAGTGTAGCTGATCTGTTTCAATGCTTCTGTATAAAATCACATGAAAAGAAAGTACAGAGAACAAGTCAACTCTACTGTATGTCTGTAATCTAACATCTGTCCCTTCTTGACTCGAGTAAAGACTATTGCTGTGCAGAACAGCTGCAGGATAAGAACCTTAAAAAAAAGGGACCGGTGTCCTTGCCATGTGACTCGAGCATTAATTATTCCTCATGCTCCTACTTGTGTTCTCTCTCTCACACTTTAATCCTCCTCGCCCTGTCGAGGGGAGAACAGCAGAACAGAGAGTTTAGTGTTCTACCTGTTATAGCTCATAATTATCACATGCTTTTCCTGCATTGCTTGTGCTGAATCCGTTACTGTACTATGTAAATGGTAAGTAAGTGATCTAACTAAAGCATTAGAGCGCACTTCAAAGCAACATCATAGCTTTTTTTTATACGCAAAGCCTGACACAGACAGGTGAGAGAAGATGGGACGGGTAACTCTGTTGGGACATGTGATGGATTTATTTTTCCTGACATAGTTTCTGTCCACTTGGAGATAAACATCATGGGAAATTAGTACACAGCTACACGTTTGTCTGATGAAACGTCTCTATTCTGGTGAGAGTGCTCCGTTTTATTATGACTCCGCCCCATCTACAGCACCTGACACTCATTCTGTGGTCTGATGTGTATAAAAATATCCACGCGAGACATTACCTTGCACTACTATTCTCAAATATATTTTGTGAAAATGGTATTTTATCCCCTCTAAGTTGGACAGAAGCTGTTTTGGCCGACAACTTTACTAAGACAGTGTAAATGATTTATAGTGGTGTTGTAAAACATGTTTTTATGGCTTTATACACTTATAAAGTGTTTTCATCCATCCAGAACACTTCAAGTTCTTTATTTTCCCTCCTCAGTGTGGGTCATGGTCCTGCCACATGGCACGACTCTCTGGTCCTGCTCTAGTTCCTGCCCCCCCAGCTGCATGTGCACTCAGGAGAAGAGTTGCACTGTGCTGTGTGACCGTGCCAACATGGCTGAGCTGCCCAGAGAGTTCCCCTGTGAGGCGTCCTCCATCAACCTGAAGAAGAACAGCCTCAGGTTCCTGTCAGAACGAGCTTTCGGCACACTCCCCTCTCTTAAGTCCCTCTTCCTGGACCACAACAACATCTCCTTCATCACACCTGGTGCTTTCAAGGGTCTTCCCAACCTGCTAGAGCTCACGATGGCCCATAACGAGTACATCCGCTATCTTCACACACGGACCTTCACCTCCCTCAAACGCCTGGTGCGCTTGGACCTTTCCGGCTGCAACCTCTTCAACATGCCTGACCGCATCTTCCTGGATCAGCCCTCGCTCAGAGAGCTCCTCTGCTTCCAGAACAATTTCAGGCGAATTCCAAGTGCTATACGAGGAATGGAGAACCTGACGCATGTTTACTTGGAGCGCAATAAGATTGAAGCAGTAGCCTACAACTCTCTGCTGGGATTATGCAGCCTTAAGTATCTAAACCTACAGGAGAATCGCATCAGTGTCGTCCATGACGAGGCATTTAAGGACCTAAGACAACTACAGAACTTTTACCTTAATGATAATCTGCTGATTGACTTGCCAAGGAAATCTTTCAAAGGCCTCTGCCATCTCAAGATGTTAAATCTGGGTGGTAACCTGCTGAGCAACGTCTCCAACACCTGGTTTGGGGACCTAGTGGAACTGGAGGTTCTCTATCTGGACCGGAACCGGCTGTCATTTATTGACCAGGGTGCCTTCGAGAATCTGACCAGCCTCATGACGCTGCATCTCAACAGCAACAAACTGTCTACTCTGCCTTGGTCCGTCTTCCAGCCCATCTACTTCATCGGGCATCTTTATTTGTTCCGTAATCCCTGGCAGTGCAACTGTGAGCTGGAGTGGCTGAAGGAGTGGATGGAGAACTATAAGCTGGTCAGGGATATCCCATGTGCATCGCCTCCTCCGGTAGCTGGTCTGGATCTGAGCAAGGTGCTGTACGCACACGTGAACGGTACTTGCGTTGACCCAGCGGAGTTTAACGCGACCACAGCGGCTCCAGGTTACAGTACCACACAGAGCAGGTTCAACAGCCTGATTTCCCAGCTGATGAATCAGGAAGTCAGGGAGGAGGTGAGGAACTTTACTGAGGGTCAGAGGAACAGGTCAGCGCTGGAACCAACAGAAGGCCAGGTCTCAGCTGCTTACAGGCTTTCTAGTGTTGGTTTCGTCCTGCTATTAATGCTGCCATCGTTGTTCCTCATCCAAGCTGAGACGGGCTGTCTGTTAGACCACGGTACCGCTTAATGAAGGCCTGGCTCAGGTCTGGAGGAAGATATTTGCCAAGAATGTGTTTGGACTGAAAGTCATGCAGATGAGAGATTAATCCTTCTTTCAGATTCAGAAAGGGGATTGTGTGAAACTGAAGGAAAACCCATCAGCTATAGGACTACAGAAGTTCTTCTTTTACTTTTTTTCCCCCTTGCTTTTGTATCATGAAAAACATCATAGTATTAAGATTTTAAATTCAAATACACTTAGCGAACTCGGTATACAGCGTCTGATCCGTTTGAATTGTTCTGGATCCAGTTATTCATGAAACTCTATAGACAGTGGTAAAACCTGTGACCCATTAAAAATCATACTTGCATAAACACTGATGTTCTATTTTAAGTTCTATTTTATCACATCCTCTAAATGAAACATGATTCACATGAGGCAGTTTGTATAATGTGAGCAGGCAGTATTTCATTAAATCCACTTCCTGTAAGTTAAACAGGCACCGTTACACGTCGACTCCTGATTCCTTCAGCTGGTGAATGGAAATTTTTCTAGTTTGAATATTCAGCATTAGGCCTGTTTTAATGCAGAGGCTTAGCTGCACTCGACACTCGGCTCTCTAAGCTGCTCTGTATTCAAAGCGATTGAACACCTTCTTACTTTTTAAAATTGGGCTTTTGTTCCTGTTTTCTTCACAGATGTGTTTCTGGCCTAAACATTAAGTTGAGCTGCAGCTCAGTGGTGTTAGTTGTGGAATGCAGATTTGGATTAATGCACGGGTCACATTGCGGTGCTATTATACCACGCTCTGATTTTAAAAGCATTTAAAAAGCAATACACTCACTATCAGCTAGGCAGAAGTACAGGTTCATATAAATCAGCTGTACTGCCTTTAGCAGCGTCACGATTTAGATCAGGGTTTGTAGCACGACTTTTGTTCCACCATAGAAGTCTAGCCGATCACGAGTGTCTGCGGGCTCGTGTATGCAGAAGCGGGTAGACGGCGCTTACCTAGGAGTGTGTTACACTTCCCTGTGATGCACAACGAGCAGCAGTTTGAAGAGATGTCATTGGCCAGCTTTAAGTGTCTTTGACATTAGCTTCAATCTCTGATGATGTGGTCGTCATATAACAGGGAGCGCTGGATTGTAAGTGAATTCTGCATTAAAACAGGCCTAAAGTGGGTGAGTGTGTGTGTGGGAATGTTTAGAATTGGTTCAAAAAAAAAAAGGGAAGGAGTGACGTTCTAAACAGCTGTGATGAGAGCCGATCTCCTGGAGGTAATCAGCATGTACTGAAGTGTCTTCAGGTGGGGGTGTGACGAGATGAGAGTGACGCACACAAGTGGATGATTAATTAACAAGTGGAACTCAAGTTTACTTTTTTGGATATGGAAAGTAAACTCGAGTTCTATGTTTCTCAGATGTTCCTGAAACGAGGTTGTACAGTACGTGTGCTCAGCACTTACATTATTATTATTATTCTCTTCAGATGTCACATGACGGACAGCTCCAGCAATCCTGCGCCTCCAACTTCTTTCACACACAATGTACGTACACAAAGAGGTGATAAAATACACATTAGCCTCCTGGTAACTTCTCCTACATTTTCTAACCACACACACACACACACACCTGGACATTTATCACACTCATCTTCATGCTGGGGTGGGCAGACAGGATGTGACCTCCTACAGCTGTAGGAAAAATACAGAAAGAGCGCCACTGAGGCAGTGAGAGAAAGAGGGAAAATGTTTCCATCCACTGCATCTGTGCCAACTCGCACAGAGCAGCCAGACGCGAGAGCGGAGCCAGGAGCGCAACACAGAGCAGACGACACTGCACGTCTTCACCACAGAAAAGGAAATATATTTAAAAAATGGTTCACACTGAAGAGCTGCTCAGTCATCAGCAGAGGAATTTACACAGGGCAGTCTGAAGTTAACAGTTCGTCATATACACAATCATTCAGATTATTATTGTTTTTTTTTTTAATCTTTTTGCAACACAGTTCATTTTGCACAATGTGTCTGTGTGCACGTCTGACTAAAGCAGTTACACTGAATAAAAATCTGTTTACCCTTCTGATTCAACTTCAAGAAAACATGAATATACTCTCGGATGAGAACATTTCTGTAATGGCGAAACCAGTATAGATTGTCCTTTTTATCTCTAGGATTTTTTTTCTTCTCTCTTTTCTTTTTAACAACAAATTAAATGGAGACATTAACACATCTCACTACACGGCTGGTAAAAAGAATTGGCTAGAAAGTTCGGAGTGTCCCGATGTGCCCAAAGATGTGCATAGGTCTTTTTTTTTTTTTTAAATCTTCATTCTCCACTGGTCTTCACTTGGTCTGAACTGGTTCAGACATATGGAATGTTCTGTGCTGTGAATAACAGTAGCGTTACACTGCTAACACTGACAGTATGCAAGTCTCTGAATGTTCACATGCATGAGAACTTCAGGTCTCAGAGGTATGGACTTGTGTTGAGAGAGAGAGAGAGACAGTATCTGGAAGTGGTTAAAACAGCAGATAGTGAGACACAGGGAAACTAATGTGCTCCAGTGACGCGAGGGGTTATAACAGCTGGCTGAGAGAGAGGCTCTGAACTGATAATGTGGTGACGCATTGCTGCAACGTGTCTGCTGTCCTCTCTGTCTGAGCAGGAAATAAACCTAGAGTGTTTAGGATACTGTCTCTTCAATTTAAAACTACAAAACGCTGCATGAGGACATGGCAATCTTCACGACTGTATTATCTTGATTTATACGTCACTACACTTAAGCAGTCTGAAGGGCTGCGACTGGATTAGTCCACCGGTCATCAGACAGATCTGAGGCGGATCCTTTCTCCAGGGAATGGTGATGATTTTTCTTTCCTTCTTAATTATTTACTCATGTATGCATTTCTTATCTAATTGTCTCTCTCTGTCTCTCTCTTATTTATTTATTTATTTTTGGTTGCAAAGATGTGTGAGAGAGAGTTTGCGGCTTCAAGGTCGAGTCGGAGGAGAGTTCGTGGCGTTCTAGTAGACCCAGGACACGGGCACCCACTGCGCTGTAGTGCACACCAGATCTATAGCCTCCTCCAGGTGCCGGATCGTCTCATCGATCTCGTTGTTGATGATGGTCTGGTCAAAGTAGTGTGTGTAGGTCTTCTGGAGGATCTCAGACTCCTTCTGTAGTCGCAGCAGTGACTCATCCTGTGGGGGGAGAGAAACAGAGTGAACCAGGGAGAAGGATGAAAGGAGCCTCAAGGGGAGCAAAATTATAGACGTACTGTACAAGCTTTTTTTTGCCATCACTCATACCAACTAGATGCGATTACAACAGGATTATTTTGAGATGTGTGCTGTGGAATATCAGAAAAAAGTGCAAAAGCTTGTATACCCTCTGTGGTAACAGGTAACAGTCAAAAAGGCCGTGTTATAATATTTTTTGAATTTGTCCCTTTTCAGGTCTAACAATGTTTATATATATATATATATATATATATATATATAT
>JAOVVA010000051.1:13385857-13400857 GCA_028565275.1 Leiocassis micropogon
TATATACACACACACACACACACACACACACACACACACACACACACACACACACATAAAAGCATGTTCTATTCACCTGGCGTGCTTTTGGCTGGATAGTTGAAGGCAAGTCCTGTAAAATAAAACCCACAGATAAAGGAAAGGCAAAAAAAAAAAGAAAAACACATTAAACACAGCAAGTACACCTATGATATGATATCTCTCTAAATCAATCTGATAAAGATTGTATACCTCTTAACAAATTATTCTTAATGTATTTGAAGAACATGGTGTGATGTTGAGGTTAAGTCTCAAAACAGCAAAGCAAAAGGAAGCAGAGAGCAAGCAAGCGCCTGTTAGCATCACACTCTGTCCAATCATCTGGCAGGATCTCTACAGGAATGACGGGCTCCCGAAGTGGGTCACTTCCCACTGGATTGACCCAAGGGCACACATGCTCTGTGTTTATTGACAGGCCTCTTTGACAGGCATGCTAAATTACTGTTACACTGCATTATGTTCTCACTAACATAAAACAGGATCCCTAATAATGTCTGCCTATTGTGGAAAACATTTCGTCTTCCCATCTGTAAAGTTGCTCTTCCACTGGACTGTGTGGCGTATTTTGTAACCCGAATCCGGAGCTTTGCGAACCCTGGTTTAATACTTGTGTCTGATCTGTTCTATCACATAACAGTATCTGCAAAAGTAGATACTGGTAGTGGTACCACAAGCACACCCTAAAAATACACTTGGCAAAACAGACTATTCCAAAGACTCACCCTTTCTTCAGTGAATAATTTCCCATTGATACTGGAGACACGTATTTAAAAACTGATGATGGAATCATGAAGGCTATGACATTCATACTAAACATCGCTGTCATACATTTAATCTAACCGTATAATATATAAAGCTGTGACTATCCAGTGTCACCCAGAATAGAACGGGTTCCTCATGGTGTCTTTTCTACATCACTGTCGCATCTGGCTTGCTCATTAAAGATGTGTACTGTGGGCCTCCAAATGGCACAGTGGTAAAGTCCCCTATCAGCTAGAGATTCCCGTGTGATGCTGTAACCTCTCGCAGCCGGAGGCCTGGAGAGAGCTGATTGGGCAAGCTTTTTCAGAGGGGAGGGATGAGAGGTACTGTACCTTGCGCTCTCACATTAATCACGGCTCTACAGCTAGTCACGGGCGTCTGTGAGCTCACGCAAGCGGAAGGAGCGGATAGTGCTGTCCTCCGAGTGTGTTACACCGCCCCCAACGGTGCGTGAGCGAGCAGTTCGAAAAGATGTGGCTGGCAGGCATCATGAGCTTCGGAGGAAACACATGAAGGTCTTTGGCCCTCCCTGACTGGTAGTGGTAGCTTTGATGGGGGAACGCACCAATGACAGGTGGGAATTGGATACGACCAAATTGGGAGGGGGCGGTGAACTGAAAGTATGTCATTATACTGAGTACTAAACAGCAGCGTACTATTTACACTTACAATTTATTAGAAGGGATTTTGGATACAGCCTTAGTGCTGTCTGACTCCTGATCATTGTGTGTTAGCTGTATTTGATCAATCAGTGGTCTGCATTAAAACCACCAATATGTCAGACAGGGACTTTTAACTGTGTAGAATAGTTAAGAGAGGAAAAACTAATTCTCAGAGTTCCCGTAATGTGCAAAAATATTCATGAATGATGGTGCGTATAGTTCCCACTGTGACATTTGGTCTTTATCATTCAAATGTTTTACTGTGGTTAAGATTCTCATCACCGTAATGTTCTTGAAGTCTTCTGTAAATGTCAATCAGTTCGATGCTTTCATTTACAAGAAATCTTATCACAAGTTCTGGTTTGACTTGAACAGGAGTTTGGTATCCAACCAAGAAACGTGAACTAGTTATATGGGTCATTTGAATAATGGATGTAATGATGCATAATACAATGTAATTAAACAAATATGATATTGAATTTTGGATCCATTATTTCACTGTGTGGTGAAAAAGCTTTATAAGTATATTGAAGAGAGATTTAAGCTCCACACACACTGTGTACACAAATGGTCATTTGCATAGATGACAGCAGCACAGAGCACACCAATTTCTGAACTGAGATAACGGAAACTAAACAGAGTGATTATCCAATATCCTTTAATCATCATATCTTCTGACTGGGAAGGTTTTAAAACCTTTATTTAAAAAAAAAAAAATAGCAAAAAGTGCAACGTGAAATTAAGTATTATCATGCTGAAACATATTATTGAGGGAATAAAGTGAAAACCCAAAAAACTAAAATATCATCAAAAACAACATTCAGGGAGATCTTCTAGGAGGTAGGGGTTAGGGGTAGGGAGGTCAGTCATTTGAGATGACTGTAGGGTCCTTACCAAGATAGAACTGTTAACGCTGGAATGGCCATTAGCAGGGGACTGTCTGGAGGTGGTAGGGGACTCTTTCTGTAATAAGATACACAGGTCAGTGATACAGCAGAGAGACAACAGAGAAACCTGGACAGAGGCCTCTGCTACAGCAAGAAAGGGGGCTGGAGGTTTCATCATGTTGGGCAATATCACACTGCAAGATTTTCCACCCTTAAAATATGTGTGTATTCAGCTAAAATGACTGAGACAGCACACTGGAGCACATGTGGGTGGAGGGAGAACGACTGGAAAAATTATTTCACAATAAATTGTAGTCTTTCTTCTCTACCACACAAAGACATGAAATCTTATTTCCTGGCTGAACTTTGAGTTATAAAAGGTGCAGTTGTCGTCATTCCGCTATCTTGGTTGTGAAATTGGTGCGCGCTAGCGTGTGAGCCAGGACCTGGGCTCCGTGTGCTCTGTATGATGCAGCGTCTCTGGGAGAATGCGTTAACACACAGCCACAAGGCAGGCAGTTAGTCACACAACAGAAAAGTCCACAGCAGTCACAGCCTGTCCCTGAGCACTCCACAGAATAACAGACAGAGTGGGAGAGAGAAAAAGAGTGAGAGTGGAGGGGAGAGGGCCATGGAGTTCTTTACCTCACAAGACGACTGCTGTATCCGGTAGCTTGGTACAATCTTAAAGGTGATGCTGCCTCTCATCTCCCTCTGTGCAGAGAAATACATAGGGGAAATAATGACAGGTCATATTATATATCTGTCTCACGCAAGTAATTAGATTTTTTCCAGGCTTTTTGTCTGAGAGACTAATATTCGATCTGCACTCACGAGCATTTTCTGAAGCTGCTCCACTGTCTGATTAGCTACACCAATGCCATTGATCTCCCGGATCTCATCTCCAATATGCAAAGTTCCTATTTGATGCAAAGTGGAGATATGCACTAATGAGAAAGTATGGTGGGCTTTGTGACCACAGACAGCAGGGTACAAAAGCAGATGCATTTGAAAAAGGAGTCAAGCAAAACAACTCAAGTGATCTAATATATGTTATCCCTATATACATTATATGGCCAAAGGTGCGTGGACACCTGACCATCATAACCATATGCAGGCTTTTCTGAAACTTATACAAACTGCCAGGATTAGAAGCACACAAAGTTTGTGGACACCTTCGGAATAAACTGAAACTCAGGCATGCCAAGCCTCGTTGCCTGATGTCTGAGGTTACTCCCAGTAACACTCTTGTTGCTGAATAAGCACATCCAAATAACCACATTTAAAGTCTCCTAAAATGTGAGTTCCACAAAGAGTGGAGTCTCTTTTGGAAGAAAAGCGGGGACCAAGAACAGATTAATGCCCATGATTTTAGAAAGTGATGTCCAAAAACAGACTATGGTACAGTACGATTGTCAGGTGTCCACAAACTTCGGGCCATATTTTATATCTATATCTGTAATAGGACAGTCTTGGAATGAGCTCATCTTTATAATCTTTTCTTAGGTGAATGTGGATTAACATGCAGCTGATAAATGATTGTGTGTCAATGTAGAAATGTGGTGTCAAGATAAAAACAGATATATTCACAAGTCACACTAGTTAATACTCAATTCTTTACCTGTAGGTGTTTTTAGTTCCTAACTAAAGTCCCCTCTCTGCTTAATGACATCAAAGTAGTTAAAAAAAACAAACAACTGTTTACCTTGTCTGTGAATCATGCCACCATGCATTATTCTGGCCACTATGCAGTGGTTCAGGTCATTCATCTTCAGTGTGATTCCCTGCAACACAGGACAGAATTGCATTTAAAGTGTCTGTACCACCGATCACAATATCTGAACATTGAAAAAAAGAAAAAAAGTTATTACGCACAAATTAATGTGTGCGCACGTGTATAAGTGAGTTTTTCTACTGCACATACCATAGGCTCATCTGTGTTCTTCTGGAACTGCACCAGGCGTACCCGAGTGACGTTCTCCAGATCCATGTCCCCGTTGGTGCTCTCAGGTGAGTCTCCGTTCAAATATGGTGAAGTAGGTGGGGGTGTGACCCTCAGTGCCTCATCACTGTACACTTCATGAGCTACCACATCATGAGTCTGCAGTAAGGCCTAAGTTGAGAAGAGTGGCACACGCGCACACACACACACACACACACACACACACACACACACACACACACACACACACACACACAAAGTAAAACATTGACACTTTTTTCTAAGTTAGAGACAGATATGTTTTGAGACAGACAAGTTACTTAATCAAACTTATATTCAAAATTAGATTATATGCTTCAGCAGCCCTTGTATCAGATTAAAAATAATGTGTTTTACACTGTAGCATGCAGCTTGTTTCTGAGTCCCTCAAGAACTGAGATTTATACACACTTTTACAACACCTGAGACTTAGATCAGGGAGAATGATCAGACAAAATATTACAGATTACGCCTCGAGTTTACAATCTGCTTCAATTCTAAAAGCTTGTACCACCTCCAGTCTACAACAGTTCACGCAAAGTGATTCCACAAAGGTAGTCATTTACAATCTTGTTTTTGTGTCCGTTTGATTGATGAATTAATGAATTAATAAATCCCTTAGGGACCAACAGACCGGCATAAACATCTGCCCACTAATAAAATGTATTCACAATGAACCTCTCAATATAAAGCTTACACCACAACTTTCTTTTGACATTATTGAGAATTTAACCTCCTTAAACATTCATCCTTAGAACAAACCCTCTTCTGGAAGAAAAAAAAACATACATGGTAATACATGGTACGACAAGCTCATACAACTCACAAGATGAGTACTCCATTAATCCTTACCGCCGTCTTCACTGACATACTGCTGTCCTGTCAGAGTCTGGAATAGTGCTATGGAGTGCTTTTAGTCAGCCTTGGAATAGGGAATGTGGAGGCAAGGTCAACAGCAGGCCGGAATTCAGCTGTCTGTACCTGACTCTCTCTCGCTCTCTCTCTCTCTCTCTCTCCCTCCCCTCCCCTTCAGCACTAAGCCTTGGTCCCTCTACCTTCACCTGGCACTCAAAGTTGGAAAGGGTGACATCACACTGCTGCTGTTTCTTTTCCTACAACCTTCATAGCCTCACCTCCAGACAACTCGAAGCAAAACGTTTCCTTTTCTTTGACAATAGAAATCTGTTCCACAGCCACTCTCATGTAGCTCGACTAATTCCCTCTCAGCTCCTAATCTCTGTCTCTTGCCCTCTCTCAGTTCCAATCCACATACCCCCGCTCTCTTATCTCACATCCTCACTCAAAGCTGAATAATCAGCTTTTCTTTTATTAGACTTTCAATCTCTTTCACATTTTTCTGCTCTGTACGTCATGCCTCTTCCCGCAGACACATTCATTCTTCACCTGATATCTTCGAAAAGCTGACAAGTGTGTATTGCTTTTAGGCTCTGTTAGTGTCTGCTCTAACACATTATTCCTGTCATGAGTCTCCTTATTATGTGAGCTTATTGACCAGGAGGGACAGCAGTGTACAGGACACACACTCGCCTCTTTATCTGTCCACTGCTGAAACGCTGATACGACATTTGTTCCACTGATAAGAGCACAAGCCCTCTCTCTCACTTATTGATTCCCGAAGAACAACCCTGAGATGATGTAATTACTCAGAGTCACAAAGTCCAGACAGTTTTTTTTTTTAAACGAAACTATTCTATAATTATACTGAATCGTGCACGTCAAACTTGAAAAAGGTGTCTAAGTGTACTTAATAGAATGAAATCTTTATACTCAACTCTTTTCAAGTCTTCACTTTATAAAGTGGGATGCAAAAGTCTGGGCACCCCAGAATTTAGGGTATTGTGAATAGTTAATCAGATTTAAGATGAACTGATCTCCAGAAGCTATAAGGATGACACATTTCATTACCATCTTTTACAATTTTAAAATAACTAAAAAGTAAAAGGCACCAAATTTAAACTTACGTGCCCTGCAGATTAAGTATCACACAATTTAGCAGGGTTCAAATATTTTAAATGTTTTTGTTGCCAGATGAAGATCTTTTAATTCTTTTTGGGGGGAATTTTCCCCATTCATGCATGCAAAAGTTTTTAGGCTAATTAATGATATTTAGGTCAGGGGACTATAAAGGCCAAGCAAAAGCATGTGTCTACTGTGGTAGTCCATTGTGAATTTATTCATCTTGATATTTTTTAAAATCTCGGTTTGATGTTTGGTTACAATATTTGCCAGTATTTCATCCAGTCTTGCCTTAACCAGTGAAATGTTCCTTGTGCAACTTGCCCACAGTGAAATGTTCCTTGTGCAACACAAGCCCACTGCACAATCAATCCACCCTTGTGCTTAATAGTTGAAGAGGACTTCTTTACATTAAATCCCCTAATAAACCTTTGCTCATTGTGGCTGGACCTTCCATGAATGTGCATGTGTAGGAGCTTGACTTGGGGAAACACAAGGGGGGATCTTTGTCAGAAGCAGTGATTTTAGTAAATGATAAAGGGATAATTTAAGGTGAGACCTAATTTGAGGGAGAGGGGAAATAGAAATAATGTAAAGAAAGTTTAGGATGTGCGTCAATGTGGGTCAAAAGCAGTGTACAGTGGGGATGACGGCATAAAGCCGGTAAGATGTGGCAATAGCAGGCAGAAATTGTGGGTATGAAACAGAGGCAACAATCGCAGGTTGGCTGACAGCAACTGCATGTTGAAGCCTAAAGAAGCCTATCAAAGGACGATGTCAGCAGTGGTGGGCCAGAGTAAAAACGAAGGATCCGACGGCGCAATCTGTCGCAACCCGGTAGTGGCCGCAACAGGCTGGAATTGAGGTACAGACTGCAATCTTCAGTGGCAGCAGCAGCAAATCTGGAATTTTGAGCAAAAAATGTGGCCGCTGTGGCTGTCGGAGACCAGAACTGGAGGCGTAGAAGTGGCGGCAGTAGGCGACATTTTAATGGTTCCTAAATCTCGAGAGACGTAACTGTAGCTAAAGGTGGAAATGACGAGGCTGCAGTCACAATCCATCAGCCGCTGACCCTCAGAAAGCTGCCCAGTGGCAAAGAATACTCTTCGGCACATAAGCCCGAAAAAGCAGGCAAATATGCTGTGGCACTCACAGCACGCCTTGCACCACCTTTACCCTGACCTCTGATCTCTCAGACTGGCACTCTCACAGCTTCTTACCTCCCAGCAGGGAAACAGAGGCGGTAAATGAAGATATGGCACCAGGCATGTCATATCCTGTCAGTGAGGTGGCCGCAGTGCTGAATGAGCTTGTTAATTTAGGTTTCTAAAGTGTGAGCGAATAGTGAAAAATTATCAAGGGATAAAAAAATGTTCTACTCTGCTTTCATGGGCATCATTTACTCATTCCCCACCGAGTGCTAGGTGGCTGTTCAGAGAAGCCCAAAGATGCCGATTGATGGGAGGTGGTTTGAAAAGTCAGAGAATTTATAAAGCTTTGATATTTGCATCACCTGGCCTTTCCTAGAAATTACTGAAAAGGTCACAGCCCTAATTAAGGTCTGAGACCTTGGTAAACACTAGCTTTCAAACATCTTGCAGTGGCAATTTTTATATGGATCTCCTTTCCTTTTTTACAATTAAATCATACAAAACAAAAAATACACAAATCGTGCAGATTTTTTTTCCACAGAGATTTTTTTGGAGATTCCTTGGAGATCAGTTTAACTTTTACTTATTTGACTATTTACAGCAACATAATATTTTGACCATGGTGCCCAAACCTTTGTATATCACTGTGTGTGTTTTATTAATAATTGTCTATATTTGGAATCCAAATGAAAACGCTCCATGGCTGTTATATATTGTACATATAATTTGCATAGTAACTTTTTAGGTCATAAATTGAACAAAGTTAAAAAATAAAAACATTCCTGTGGCACTGTGCAAAAGTTTGGGCACCCTACATAATCAGTACTTAGTAACACCTCCTCTGGCAGATATCACAGCTTGCAAACCAGCTTTTAATAGCCAGCTAAAAGTCTTCCAATTCTTGTACTTGGGATTTTCTCTCATTCTTCCTTGCAAAAGGCTTCTAGTTCTGTAATATTCTTTAGTCGTCTTGCATGCACAGCTCTTTTAAGATCTACCCACAAATTTTCAATGATGTTTAAATCAGGGGACCGTGGTGGCCGTTCCAAAACCTTCAGCTTGCATCTCTTGAGGTATTCCATAGTGAATTTCAAAGTATGTTTAGATTCACTGTCCTGTTGTAGAAGCCATCCTCTTTTCAGCTTTTTTACAGATGGTGTGATGGTTGCTTCCAGAATTTGCTGGTATTTAGTGGAATCCATTCTTTCCTCCACCCGTGCAATGTTTTCTGTGCCACTGGCTGCAACACAACCCCAAAGCATGATGCTTAATAGTTGGCAACGTGTTCTTTTCATGAAATGCTGCTCCTTTTTTTTTTTCAAAACATGCCTTTGCTAATTTTGGCCAAAGAGTTCTCTTTTAACTTCATCAGTCCACAGCACCGGTTTCCAAAACGCATCAGACTTCTGTAGATGTTCTGTTGCATACTTCTGAAGTTGGATGGGGACGCAGGTAAGGCTTTCTTCTGCTGACTCTTCCATGAAGGTCTTGTGGAACGGTGCACCACCACTCCTGAGTCTGCTAAATCTTCCTGGTCTTTCTGACCAGCATACGAGCAGTTCTTTCTGAGAGTTTTCTTGGGGCTTCCAGATCCCATCTTGACCTCCGCAGTTCCCCTGAACTGCCATCTCTTAATTACATTTCTCACTGTGGAAACTGCAAGCTGACTTTTCTATCTTCTTGTAGCCTTCTCCTGCATTGTGGGCATCAATAACTTTCTTACACAGCTGCTTAGAGGAACCCATGGTTGTTGAGTGTCCGCAAGTGTGTGCACAAGAGTTAAAGTATTTGTAAAGGTTTGAAATGGGCATTTACCAATGACAGCTGTTGCCATGCATCAGATTTAACGAGCTGATTAAGGTCTGAAAACTAAAGAGTTTTTGATGCTGTGCTAGCAGCTATGGGCTTGGCAGAACACTGATGGATATTATGTAGTGCAATTTGGATAAGCATGGCCAAAAATAAAAGTCACAATTGCTAATATTTCGTTTAGCTGCCTTAAAGCTCTGATTACATTGTATATATAATCACTAAGTCATTTGTGAAATTGTTTTTCACAGTTTGAGGCCTGGAATATGTCTGTGCCATCAGGAGAAAGTCTCCACTGATTTGATAATCTGGTTATTCAGTACATTCAGGTCATCAGCTGACTTCATTTTATTGCCACATAGCGTTGCTAAGGTTAGAACTGAGTAACTAAAGCAACTCCAGATCATAACACTGTCTCCAGAGACATGTACACTAGCCACTATTTAGTCATATCCAATTCCCCCTGTCACTAGGGGGCTCCCACATTAAAGCTACTACTGCTAGTCAGTCATCATACTATCACGTGTTTCCTCCGAATCACCCGAACCATGTGACGCCAGTCGCCCGCATCTGTTCTAACTGCTCGCTCATGCACCGTTGAGGGTGGTGCAACACACTCAGAGGACAGCGCTATCTGCTCCTTCCGCTTGCATGAGCTCACAGACGCCCCTGATTGGCTGTAGAGCCGTAATTCAGCTCTCTCTTTTTCCTTCGGTTGCAAAATGCGACGCAATAAAATAAGGTCAGCTGACGACCTGAAATTATTGAATGACCCGACTATCACATCAAATTTTCCACTGATGGTCACCACATTGTTTGCTGTATTTAAAAATAAATGTGACTCAATGAAATCTTAGTGTGCAATTTTATTTGGTCATGCAGTTATAAACCTTGCAGCTGGAACCAATCTGCTGCTCACCTTCTTATCATCATCACGCCTTAAACAGCACTGTGGTGTAAACGCCTGATTTTAATCGGGTTAAGTTGGCTAAGGCAACTACAGGAGGTGTTTTTAAGCTTCTAGCTTCTCCTCTTTGTAAAAATCATGTTTATGTTCAGGAGCGGGTTAATAAAGCATTTTAGTTAACTTTTACATGTTAGCAGCTTAACTTACCATAAAATGGGGCTGGGTTAGGATTCTTCTCAGCTCTTTAACATCTGTATTATCTGGACAGCAGGAAATCTCTTCTATTACCTGCAGAAGGAGAATAAAGTTAGTTCTATAAGGTATAAATAGTTTAAACTTATATTAATGTTAAATACAATGTGCGTGTATTAGGTATAGGTCAAGAGCAGTTGAGATTAACAGTCAGTAGCATTGTGCGTCATTCAAATAGAACTTGTGAATTTGGCATTTAAAATGAATGTCACTACATAGGGACCTTACAGTTTTAAAGAAATTTCCACTGCTATGGTGAAGTGTTAATGAACACCATGACTGACGTATACAGTACATGTTGGACGCATCTTAAAATGTTTAACTAATTTTCAGGTTAGTGTGGTTACTTCTTTCTGAGTAAGTAATTGAGTTTTAGTCAAATATAACACTCATCATTTATGAACAAATCATTTGCCCTCTTCCTGTTGTCAAGTGACTGTGTGTGTGTGTGTGTGTGTGTGTGTGTGTGTTAGCTGTCTGTGTAAAGGGTTTTGTCCTCAGGGGTAGTGGAGCCTGTGGTAAAGGTTAAGTATCAGTAACCAAGACGCTGCTTCCCCAGAAAATACATAAATACATGTACTTGTGATTGATGCTGATAAGGACAAGGTGTTATCTTCTATGACTGACATCTGCTAAGAAACAGTATGACTACTTGGTCATAAAGCAGGTGCTACTATTAAAAGACCAACTACAAGCTTCCCCTAACACCACAAATTTGCCTAAACACAAGTTTTTCAAGGAAGACATTTCTCAGTTCTTATTTGAATTTTTTTTCAGCATGTCTTTTTTATACACATAAAAAAGTGAATGAATACCAGCAGAATACTAATCACACTTGGTGAGGAATAGATTTATGGACAGACACATTGCATTTGACATACACACAGCATTCATAACTTAAAATATTGTAAGATTTTTGTGATTTGTTTGTGTCGTGCTTGTTCTGGTTGAATTAAGACACTATGATGAGCTTGCCCGTTTGGTGATGCCCGGGTGTCTGTGCTGATTGTAGGTTTGAATTGCCAAACAGGATGAAGCACTGACCTCTTTGGCTCTCTGAACAGCATCACTTGGAGCATTCCTGATCTGTGGGGAGGACTTGGTGTTTATCTTGTCATAGAGCTGGAAAAAGAGCGAGTGGTTTTAGAAAATGTCGACACAATGCTGATTTATGCAAATAAAATACAATGTACACATTGTTACTCATTACTCTGGAAAAATGGAACATTTAATTTAAGAAAATTTTACATAGCTACACTGTTTATACAGTATGACCCTGATATGACACTGTTATTAGGAATTTGACTAACTGTTTTTTAACTTTAAAACAGAACTTTCCCTTTAGACATTATATCAGTTGCATTTTTGATAAGATCACAGATAACACAATATTTCTGGCAGGTTTTTGGCTCTCGTTTTTCAGTCTAGTTTTTCGGTTGTTAAGCCGCACTGTGACCTATGAATCATTCAAGTATAAACCCAACTGAAGGTATGAGCCAGTGAGAAACAGGTGCAGTCAGATGATGGCAGATAATCAGACCATTGATTAGTATATACTGGTGAGGCTGAATGCTGAGGGGTAGGAAACAATCAGAGGGGAAATGTGGTTGCTGCCGAGGTTGTTGCATAAACAACCAATTAAACTGCATCTTTAGGCACTTTGAAGCCTGTCGCAGTAAAACATTAGTTCACATTTCATTTGCTCAGAGTAATATATTAAACATATAAAATATAGACTGTTGAAAAGAAGTCACTTCCTCCAGACAAGACAAGAAGCTTTAACACACCAGTGTAATCATTTCATAACCCCCCTGAAAACAACCAAAACTAAATAAATCAACAAACAGCAGTCTTCTGCTCCAGGACTATGTGTCTACCCAATGAGAGAAGGAGTAAAAAAGTGAACGAAGAATTCTCTGTGCTCTGTCTGCTTTCTACTGTCATTAATTCAACAGTTCAACTTTAATAAGTTATAAGTTAATAAACAGTAACAAGTTAATAAACAAACCAACCGATAAATAATAACAAAATACGCCATAGAGTAAGTGTATAAAATGACAACTCCTGCAGAAACTCTTCTTCATAAGCACGTTATGGTTTACTGCCGTGTAACTACATCACACTGCAAATATAGAAAGTCAAAGATAAAGAGATAGCACATACGCTGCCGATTACAGTTCAACAACCACATTTCTACATGGTTAAACTGTTGAGGACTGAGCCTGAGAGTAAGGTGCAGAAGTGTAACCTTATTCATTTAAAATCTTCTCAGACACCATGAACTTCCAACATGGTATCCTGGAAAGCTTTTGTAATTAGAAAAACAAATACCAGTCAAACTGAAAATACAGTAGTCTAATTTACTCACCTAATGTTACAGGAAGACCAGATACTTATCAGCTAGCACCCAAACTAACCAGACACACACACACACACACACACACACACACTCCAGATGCTACTGCAGCGGCCTGGGCGACTTTAGTCCGATCGTATGGATTATGGAGTTCCAGCTCCAGCCAAACTGTTGATGTGCCAATGTCCTAAAGTGTGGTGCAGGCTATTAGACAGACAGACCATGCTGCAGCACTGGTATTGAAAGGAGCAGTCTGACAATAGGTGCCACTGTCCCTGGAGCTGGAGACGGGTTTTCAATAGTACACGGGCACTCACAGAACCCGAGTGACATGCCTACTGTCCTGACTGGCACAAGACTTTGGCCAGTGTTGTGAGCCGCTCTGTGAAGCATAGCTCAGGGTCTGCAGCTGGAGCTATTCATACACGGACAATGTTCAGTGTGTACAGTACAAACACACAAGCTAATCACATGAAATTGCTTGTGTGTCTTTTTTTTTTTAAACAAACACATAGAGCGGATAAAGAATGAACAAGAGACGGAATTTCTATATGATATATGATGACCTTGTGCATATTTTTAGAGGAGAAACTGCAGCACTTTACATCTCTCCTGCGTCTACACTAGCCTCCCATGACAAACATGAAAGGAATATAAAAGTTTCTTTAAATAGGTGCTATTACACAGGAAGTAAGTGAATAGCATATGAAGAAAGACTTGCAATTAAAACATTGCAGTGTTGAGGTGAGGAAAAAAAGAAGAAGAAGAAATACACCACATACACTACGGCCCAAATTTAAGACCTCGCTCTGTGCACCTCTGCTCGTGTCCAAAGCAAAGGTAAAGCAGCTATGGTTTGAACCCAATCAAAAATAAAAATGCTATGCATCTGATTGCGGTTTAACCTGATACTGTCACTGTGAGCATCTTTGTGCATGTGTGTAAAGACTTAGCATTAGCACTAATGAAGCAGTAGGTCATAACTTACATCAAGTAGTGTGTGAAGATGTTGGTCCTGGAAGACGCTGTGCAGAAAGTCCAGGTCTTTCTCACTGCAATCTGTTAGTGCATGAATCTCTTCCAAGCTATCCAGCACCTGCGATACAGCCCCTACACACACACACACACACACACACACACACACACACACACACACAAAGCATGACTTGTAGATCCCGACCAAGAAAGGATAGCGAATCATTTATATTTTACAAATTGCACACATTACAATTTACAAACTCCAGAAAGGTGAAACAGGACGTCAAATAAAGATACCTACTTTCTGCTGCTAGCAGTCCTTGTGGAAGGCCAGCATTGGACACACACAAACATTATATTTACAACACAGTTTGAGGGATGACCAGGAAAAGACATTCAGTTAAATAAAATGTCTCTCACATAGATTAAGCCAAATATCAAGACACACATTAAAAATGAGCTTCGATGTAGTTTGTTTTGTCTCTCAATGGCCACTAAAATAGAATAAACATTCTTAGGAATAAATCTGTAAATAAACCCTGATGTCTTTTTAAAAAAAATAAATGTAGTCCTGTCCAATTCTTTTTCCCCGATTTTCTCCCCAATCTAGTCGCGTAGCCAATTCCTCCCCGTCACTGGGGGGCTCCCACATTAAGGCTACTACTACCACTCAGTCGGGAGGGCGAAAGCTATCCCGTGTTAGCCGCTCCTTCCGCGTGCGCGAGCTCACAGACGCCCCTGATTGGCTGTAGAGCCGTGATTAATGTGGGAGCGCAAGTACCTCTCATCCCTCACCCCTGAGAGAGCTCGGCCAATCAGCTCTCTCTGTGCCTCCAGCTGTGAGAGGAAAACAGCATCAACCGGGGTTCGAACCAGCGCTCCCCGGATGATAGGGCGAGCGATTTACCACTGCGTCACTCGGAGGCCCAAACCCTGATGTCTTGAAGATGAGACGAATCCTTAGTGCTGCTACTGAACTACTAGTGAGTGCAGAATACGCTTCATCAGTCTCGCTAAAACAATGCACGGTGTCGTAGTAGATGAGTACCAGATGAGGTGGGATCTTCAGAGAAGTCTGCCATCTCCTCAGGTGGGTCTCCATAGAATGAGCCGAACTTGTGGCTGGAGACTGCGGCTAACACAGCACCCTGAACACAAGAACACAGGAATATGAACACACTGAAAATCATTGCATTCTAATGTAAAGACAATGCCAGGTTTATATATAAACACAGTATA
>JAOVVA010000051.1:13405857-13408646 GCA_028565275.1 Leiocassis micropogon
GGTGAGAGCATGTGGAACTCCTACTTCTTGGCTGCAATCTTACGCTACACAGTTGTTCTCAATCTCACCTGGTTAGTCAACAGTGCTGCACATATGTACGGCAACCGACCCTACAACAAGAATATCAATCCTCGAGAAAACCGCTTTGTCACATTTGGAGCTATTGGTATGTTTATGTTTCTGTATTATGTATCATTCCAATTAGTGATGACATAGGGGTTTGTGCATGCTTTTATATATACATATATATAATATAAAAGCATGCACAAACCCCTATGATATATTTTTATATACTGCATTTATAGTGGTGGATTCTGTAAACAATATAAAGATCCCACTGAAGGACTATATCATTGCAATGTTTTTAATAATTGAATCAATCATCGCTGAAATTTCTGGAATTAAGTTGTGAACTGTCCAACGCATTATCATACATGATTAAGACTAAACAGCTGTGTGACTGTAGGAAAATCACTCATTAGTGAGGGTAATGAGAAAAAAGGATTCAATTCCTCATCCCGACTCTGGACAGAAATAAATGTGTAAATGGTTGCGTCGTTGCATAAGGTTGTCGAAACAGTGCCATGGCAAAGGTAATCAAAACTGAAGGCGTCCAACCAAATATACATCTATATAACTATGCTTTAATTAAATGTTTATAATATATAATATAATAGTATAATTTTTTTTTTGTGAAATTGGCATATCTCCAATGATTCAGAAAACAGTTTTTTAAATTAAGTTTAAAAAAACTGTTTAAACTGTTTGTTTTTAAATTGTTTACATTGGTCATTGTATCTCCTCATCTCCCAGGAGAAGGTTTCCACAACTTCCATCACACGTTCCCTTTTGACTATGCGGCCAGTGAATTTGGCTTACGCTTCAACACCACCACGTTTTTCATCGATCTCATGTGCTGGCTCGGCCTTGCCAGCAACCGGAAGAGAGCCACGCCGGAGATGATCATGGCTCGGAAGCTAAGGACAGGTGATGGGAGTGCTTGAAATATAAACGCAGAATAAATGCACCGCTTATATATATCAGAACGGCAATGTAAAAGTGGAGTGTTGTATTCTTTCTGTAAAACGTCTTTACTTCTAATCTGTCACATAACAATTAACTATAAACAAGATTACCATTGTGATGGCTTCGATTTAGCTGGAAACTGTGGACATTTTTGGCTGTTTCATAGGAGAGTAGATTTTAATGTGAATTTCTTTGTTGCACTTATTTCAGATTTCATTGTTGACATGTTTTATTTTTCCTTAGTTAGGCAATCCGTGTAACATAAGCATCCACATATTTTGTAGCATAATTAAGGTTGGGTACATTAACGGTATGTTTTACATCTGCCCCATCCTACCCTATAAGGTGACATCTTTAGTCTGTTCTATTTTCCCAATAATCTGCCATGTGCAGGGTTTGCCTTAAATTTGCTGCTTTTTGTAATTTCCTCCAAATCAGGCACTTTAATGAAGAATTGAATCCAAATGGCAATGAGTAAATTTGCACTATTTGAGCAATTAAGTTTAAGCTATACGTATTCTATGGCTGCACCTTATCGCATATAAGCTGTCAGGTGCAAGAACATGGCAGAGGGTCACTAAATAAAAAATGAAGTGAAACTAGCTGTCTGTTTTCTCCTGTTGCTAATATTAAAATACATATTATAGGAAAGTTTACAAAGATGTTGAAGGAGTACAAGGAAATGTGACTTTTTATCGTCCCCCATTTTTAAATCTAGATTGTACATGTTTGTTACATGTGGGTCACATCAATGCCCTGGGTTTATGCAGATTTGTAGCCTACTTTTAGATTTATATTACATAGGATGCTGCAAAAAGCATCACATGAGTAGAAATGATTTGCTTTTATTCACATCAGTTGACATGAATCATTTTGTAGAATAGCAGAATATATGTAAGTATTTTCATTGTGTAGATGCCCATACGTGCATTAATGTGTGGCTGTGTAACTTTTTGCTCTGTGTACATCAGTGCATGTAATTATTTTGTTTGCAACATGCTGTAGGAATTAATTTACTTTTAAGTTCCTGGCAACCCGACTTTTTTCTTGCAGGTATTTATGCAATATTTTCATCACTTTGTTGTTTAATTATATTATATACGTTATATATGACTAGACCTACGTCTGGTCTACCAGTTAAAGAATGAAAATACTAGTCACAGAAAGCAAGTCATTTAGAAAGTAAATTTGTTCTGACACTAATGTTGGCAAACAAATTTACATGAAACATAGCTTAAAGAAGTTGAAGTGAAAGTTCGCCCTGGAACATTAAATGTGCGTATAATAAATGATTTGTGATGTACGAAGTTATGTTCTTGTGCTAATTTGTTGGTTGGTGCTGTTTTTACAGTACATTATTCTTGCAAGAAAACAATTCATCAATCTCAAATACAGTGAAGAAGAGTCAGGTTTAAGTGCTAGCTCCTATAAAATAAAAATTAAATATTTACCATTTTAAGAAAAAGAAAAAAGTTAAATTTCCCAGTGCAAGATGTTCACCTGATCTATTTCAGGTCTGTATAAATATATTGACAGACACCTACTTAATTTTAGGTAAGCTTTTTTCATATTAAGTATTAATTGTAACTTGCTTTGTTCATTTTTTACATTTATTTTATTATATTGCTTTCGTCCACGGATAATTGTTATAATTCATGCTTGGGCAACAATACTTGCCTTACTTGCCTTAAAAAATGCAAGTATGAAAGGATTAACACCTAAACACCCCTATCACAGAGAGAAAGTTTTATCATGATTGCTTT
>JAOVVA010000051.1:13424016-13441806 GCA_028565275.1 Leiocassis micropogon
GGCAAGTACCCAAAGGCTATTGATTTTTTTAATATGCATTATTAAAGTACAAAAATAACTAAAATTATTAGAACAAAATATGTTTTTTTTCTAAGTAAAAGTGTAATGTAATATAAAATAATAATATGCTGTTTAAAATTACCATAATGTGCACCATCTGCCTAATTTGCAGCATATAATATTCACAGCATTGTTGTCTATTTGTGGAACTATGTGGTTTCCTCAGCACTCTGACACTACATTTTATTTTCTGAGCAGGGGTTTTTAACCCCCAGGTTAACCTAGCACTTACCTGAGGTGCAACATGAAACAAAGTAGTGAGCACCAATGGTAAGTCTATGATATCTGCCTTTACATACACGCATGCACATATACACAACCATAGGGATCCATGAATAAAACCAACAGCGTGGCTCTGAGGAAGAAATGTTGCATGAATCCAGAGAAAAAGATCCTACAACTTTGTACACTAAAGCTTTGTGAACCTCGGCACAGCAAAACTCCCCGCCCAAAAAAAAATCAACCCTGAGCCTACCTTCACATCTCGATGAATGATGTTGTTGTCATGGCAGTACCGCAGTGCTTCAAGGATCTGCCTCATATAGTGACTACAAAAAGTGATGGAAGAAGAAGAAGAGGAGAAACATTGGGCATTGAATCCAACTGTATACTAACCGCTTCCCCTAAGTGTACAATACAGTTCATGTATACAGGTTTGTGCTGGAAGAGAACCAGATGGCCCTATTTACCCCTCTGGACTCTGTGTTTGGGGTAATCTGTACGAAAAACAAATCTCACACACTGAAGGTCAGAGCTTCATTCTCACAACTTTTTTTTAAAAACAGATTTTTAATACAAGCCATGGGTCTGTTCAAGAATGAAAAGCATTTAAAGAATTTGCCAGGCCGTAGAATTAGATTGAAGTAAGAGCTTGTACTGTATTATACAGCATATAATTCTCCTTTCATTATAATCTGTGCTGATTTTTTATTTGATAAATGGTAAAGTGAGAACAAAAAAACAACAGGTCTGCTGCAGAGGCTGAAGAGAAGTGAAAAGGGAATATCGCTTTAGTCTTTGTGGTTCGAATGCTGCTCAATACATCGTTACAATGTGCAATTCTTTGTGGGAAAAACAGTCTGTGAGAAAGGTCCGTGTACAACATCATTCTGCAAAATTATTCTGCAACTGTGCCAAATGCAAGTGTAGTCCGAGTCCAACTTACTATCAAAATACAGTGAAACCTCTGATTACTGTTTAAACAAAAACTCAGCGTCCCCCTGACTACTCGATTTTAGGCTTCACAATGACAAATGAAGGTCTTTATCAGATTAAGTGAATGACACAGAAGACAGGCTTACCTGGCTACAGCCTCACTGTAGACAAACCCAGCATCTGCCCTTTTCACAATCTCAAAACAGAGGTCTGCTCCATCCATACTGAAAGAGAAAATGATAAAAATAAGCTTTTATCCAACATGACATAACTGAAATCTCTCAGAGTGGAAGTACCCATCAATCATTATCCAAGGACAAAAACAGGGAAGTGGTAGAAACATATTCTTTTGGATTCTGTAATGCTGACTTGATGCCAGGAACATACCTGTGTATTTTTAAATGTTATATCTAAACAGGGTGCTTGGTTGATGAAACACTGTTTTCTATAACAAACCATCCAACTAAATGTCTGGAAGTTGAGTCATGTCAACTGGACTTCCCCAAAGGGTCCTCCCCTGCGGCTTGTTACGTGAACAATGGAGAAGGTGCGAATAGTTCACGTAACAAGCAGTTTTATATAGGGGAGCACCCTTTGACTTTGGAGGACTTGAATATGAGGAACTTTCCAACTTACCTTTGATTGAAGAAGCTACTTGGATGAGCGGTGAAACGTTTCTACTAAACTAACAAGTCGTCCAGGTGACATGACTCAACTTCCAGATAACCTCACCTGGATGACTCAGAATCTTCACAGACATCCAACTAAATGTGTATCATTATGTATATGTTATCCAGCAGCCACAGAATGAGTTGATCCCTGTTGTTAGATATAAAAGGGTGAAAACCCTAGTTTTCATGCCGGATTCTCACCTAGAAATCTCAGTCTTACAATCAGTCTGCCAGTTCTGCTTTTCAGAAACCTTTAAATCCAAAAAGTAGCAGGTACAGTACGTACACTTCACCAGATTCAGGCAACACATGAGTAGACTGTACTCTGCTTATATCTTTCTTATGCACTGTGGCATACTGAAATATTCTGGATACACAGTAAGAATTAGTCGAACAGAAATTCCTATGTATGTTTTTTGCACAATATGAAAAAAATTTATATAACGGAAATCAATGTATAAGTCACACCTTCTGAGCTGCTCTCTTCAGTTCCGTTTGATGTGGCTAGTAATCAGAGACTTTAAAATGGAAAACAGCAGAAGACTCTCAGAACCTATAGGCATTTATTTAATCTGTTGCATGCAACATTAAAAACATCAAGCAGTAAATTATTGATCTGAGGGACTGTTATACACAGCCTACAGTAAGTGTGTTCTGTTTTACATCCACTGTGTATGCATAAAGAATGCTCATCCACTTCCTGTCGACCCCCTGCTCCTGTTCTCGCTTTTGGCAAGGTTATGGTGTGTTCAGCTCACAAGTGGGATACTCAGGTATATTTTATTTTTAAAGCCTTCACCCTAGAGCTGTGGTATCTGACACCAAAACTTTAGCAGTCTTGTACGCTGCCAGGTGCGGCTCCTTCGTTTGTCCAGTACATTCCACAGATGCTTAACTGGACGAAGATCTGGAAAATTTGGAGTCATCGTAACAAGATAATCAACCTTATTTGCGTCACCTGCCACATTTTAATATTATGGCTGAACAGCCTGTGTATGTAAAATGAATTAAGAGTGGAAGATTTGTCACCCGTACGCATATAGCATCGGTTCTCTCTTCAAATGCTTATTGTACTGTTCATGCACATGCCAAACAAATAAGACTGTCACATGACACAAATTATGAAAATCATATGGAACAACACCTAGATAAGGTACACACCTACTGTAGCACTGTCAATGCTAAAATAAACACGAATGGAAAAAACTAACTCTTGCATGCTATCAGTGAGAGGTGAATTGTAAAATATCCTGTAACCAATTGGCACAATGTGCTTATGTTTGGTTCACTGAATTACTAGCCTGTCTATCAGCTGTGTCAAAGTCATTTCCTTGCGTTTTGCCTCTCACCTCCCTTAGACATACAGAACCCAATATAAAAAAGATTCCATCCAGGGTCTCTTGTAATGAGAAGAGATTTTATAGCTGAATTGAGGAGCAAATGAAGCGTGTACACACAGCAGCACAATCTCGCCTAAAGGGCATCATCGATAAAGCGATAATTTAGATTAGATAAACACTGTACGAATTCGAAGGCAAAAAACAAAACAAAAAAAAACAATATTTTAAAGCAGGTTACTTACAACTCAAAGACCATGTAGAGCATTCCATCTGAGCTGTAGGTCTCCAGCAACTCTACGATATGTGGGTGTTTGAGCATATGACAGATGCTGGCCTCCCTCTTCAGGTCTGGAAAGAGAGCAAAAGACAGCAGAAGAAAGAGTGAGTGAAGGTTCCTGTATACAGTGTTCATTATAAACGCATGTGTTCGGTTTGATTGTATTTTTTAGCAACAGCTTTATTTACCAGTGCGTGTTTTTTCAATACTTGTTCTTGGATATAAACTAGAAGCTGCAGTGATGGACAAAGACACTCTCAAACATACGATGACATCAGCTAATCACAAAAACACTTTTATTATTACAGTGTCCTGATTAATACTTTGTTTTGAGAGTAAATGTATGAAGGAAATAAATCTCCTATAATCCCCAGGTGGGAGCATTTATCTAGAGTCAGAAGGTGTGGAACGACACCAGACGAGCTGTTAAAGTGCTGTTAATCCAAAAGACAAGATTCAGCACATTGCAAAGAAAAAAAAAAAGATATAAATGCAGACTTACTGGAAGCTAATCTTGGTGTCATTAGATTAAATAATCAAAATCTGATCATATTTATTTAGCAAAAATTATGTTTAACAATTTCATTAGTATTTTTGTCCAATGGTTAAAAAACAAACAAAGGGGAGACAGGACAGTTTTAATAAATACAAATCTATTATTGATGTTACCCGACATTAAACTACACACAAATGCAAAAATTATTTAAATGAATAAATTAATGTACAACTAGAAAGTTACTGACAATGTTTTGAAATAACAGTGTTTAATGCAGTTATTTGCATGCTAGTGCTGGAATATAATTATTTCAAGAAACTCCGTATGTATTTAAATGGATAAATATAAGAGATGGGGGAAAAAAACAATTCAGTTACATACTGTGACCCTTTTGTGTGGTAATTCATGTATCGCCACACTGACTCCAGAGTCTGAGGTGGTAAAATGTTGCAATATATGAACCTCTATATGTCCTTTACAGAGGTGGGTAGTAACGAGTTACATTTACTCCGTTACATTTACTTGGTAACTTTTTGAAAAAAAAACTTAGTTTTAAAAAAAAGAGTAGTTTTACTGCACTATACTTTTTACTTTTACTTGAGTAGATTTGCGAAAAAGAAACGCTACTCTTACTCCACTACATTTGGCTACACTCAACCCGTTACTTTTCTAACCATATATTCATTATATCAACCACACGACTGTTTCAACAATCAGGTGTAGCAACAGCAATCACATGACTCCGTTTGAACAATCAGCCACAATAACTACATGTAGTCACATGACCACTCACAAACTGGCTGCATGGCGGGGAAAAAAATCTTCAGCTGTGGTAGACAGCGAATGAAAGCATAAAAATGGCAGAGGCATCTGTCTCCAATGCTACAACAGAAGAGGATAAACACCCCTGTCCTCAAATACAAAGCATGTTTCGCTTACACACAGTGCAAAGGAACAGCTTCATAATGCGGTGTCTTCTCTGTCTGCCAAAACAGACAGACATTTCAGCATATAAAAACATGTCGCGGTTAGTTTAGCCGTTTTATTTAATGTTGGCATATATAATTAGCAAATAAACTAGAGACTAAAAATATAAGTTTCTTACGTCTGTTCTGCTGGACACAGTTTATGGGAAAGTGAGCCCTCTTACACATGTTCTAATGTTATTTATCTGCTGAGCCATTTGGAGGACAACTGAATATACAGCATATCTTACATTGGAAATAATTTACACTGTGCAAACATACTGTACATACTGTATGCTACCTACAGTAGGTATTGGTTTCCAAAGCTTTATGCTGTGAAAAAAAGTGAGTTTTTGTTCCTTAATTTATTATTTGGAAATTTCTAAATATGTACATTTTTTAATAATTTTGTCTGGCTGCTTACATAATAAAAAATAATAATAATAATAAATCGGACATTACGATGAAACAGTTACTCAGTACTTGAGTAGTCTTTTCACCAAATACTTTTTTACTCTTACTTGAGTAATATTTTGGATGACTACTTTTTACTTCTACTTGAGTAATGTTATATAAGTACAGCTACTCTTACTTGAGTACAATTTTTGGCTACTCTGCCCACCTCTGGTCCTACAGTATATAATCCTACAGGTAACGCATTCTAAACTATCCGCGTGTTGGCAGGCCGCACGGCATTCTGGGTGGTAGGGTGGTACATAATACACACAGCATCACAAGTACACTGTACCTTGCACTACAGTATATGCTCTTGCATTAATTACACATAGCATTTCTTAGTCCTGTAAATTTCATATCTACCCTCTCTTCACTATTCACTATTTACACTCTTCAGTTTTACATCAGGTCATTTCCTTCTTTCTCTGATTCTTAAGCACAAACATATTTGCTACTTGTGTACTAAACTGCACATTTATCTGTCTTCACGAATATTATTAAACACTTGGTGGAGCTGTGTACAGCAGAGTACAGAACGTGCATTGGACCTGGCAGAAAAATTGATTTGGCTCTATGCAAACGAAGATTTAAATGTGAGCCACATCCTTTGGACTCACTTCCCAGCTCATCCTCATAATAGCCCTTACTGTCTCTCGCTCTGTGGATCTGTGCCGTGTTTTGTGTTCCATGCTTTTTCTCATGCCACTCCCATAGCAGATGACTGAGATGTGACACAGCAGTGCAAAATGCTAGTCCTCTGACGAACCACAACACACCAGAGATGGGTGTTTATGAGACGTACAGGGCTAAAGCCAGATTTACACCATATGCTATTCTGCCTGGTTCTTTGCCTAGAAGCTGTAACTAGTGATCTTTTAATGGTGGAGAGATAATGGGACACGCTGCCACAGACCGACCGACCACAGACCGTCAACGATAAAGATATTGCTGAGTGTGCTGCTTATCTAAAATCTGCCAATATGAACATGACATACGTTTACACTAAACTCTGGCCAGCTAGAAACACAGCAGAAACCGGGGCAGAAGAATGGTTTGTTAAATTGCGGCAACAGAACAATGTCTCTATAATGACATCACAGTTATATCAAAGGACAAAAAGGGACACGATCCGGATAAAAAAAAAAAGAGAAAAAAACTGATTAAATAACGACAGGGTGTGTTGCGAGCTAATTAGCATGCAAACACTCTGCTCACAGAGTTTATTTACTATTATGGCAAGGTGAAACTATTTTTATGCTTTCCAGGTGAAAAGCTACAAACCTGTGCTGAAGACAGTAGCCTACATTGTTGTTCAATCTGACATAGGAAGCACATTATCTCACAGCTTGTTACAGAGTTCTTACTGGGATCATCCTGTACAATGAGACGTGTAATAATAATCCACTGAGGGAATCGCACAGAGTAATACTGTCTTTTCATTGGGTGCTCAATGATAGCATTTATACAGTAAAATTGTGGATATAAAGGAGCAGGAGCTTTACTCATGTAGAACTTGGAAAAAGGACATCAAGCTGATATTTGTTCTGCGACCAGATGACTTCTGTTTAGGCAGTAGGTTCGCTCAATGAGAATGTCGATCAGGCTTTACCCAAGATCACGATTTACATTAAACAGGGAGAAATTCAAGCAAAGTTCATCTGGACATTATTTTTTCCTGTGTATTGCAGCATCATACGACTAATGTGAAACAAATCTTAGCTGCCTGGGGATTTCACTATTTAGCAGCAGATGTAAAAAATGTTAAATGGAAAAAAGAAAAGTATATAGATATGTACATTCTACCTGAATTTTTAAAAAAAATCATAATGAATCGAATTGAACCTAGGTATTATGAAGATACCTTAGCAGGCGGTCCCTGGTGATTCCCATCACTAATAAATACTTTTTTCTTTATTAATAAAGAAATAAATACAGAATTTATATGTTTAATAAGATACGTTTGCTGACCAGCTCCAGAAAGATTTGTAACGTTAGACAAATAGATCCTTGATGTGAATGTCCAGTTAAAGAAGAAATGCTGTACAAACTCTAGTGAAAGGGCAAGTTGTGAAAGGATCAAAACTCTTTACCTTGGATAAGGACATGTCAGATTACACAACATGGGTTTTATTTCCATGTATACAAACTGGAGCAGGAAGTTATGTATAATCCATAAAAATACAATTATTACAGAATCAAAAAGATGTGGCATTTGAGGTGTTGTAAAAAACTAAATCGATAATTACAATATCTCCCATTGGCTAGCTGCTCGCTTTGGTCATGATGTATTTAATATACTCTACAAGTTTACAGCAGCTCTCAGTAGCAGCGCTGTACAATAAGAGCACAATATTGTGCTAATGACCTCTAAACAGGCAGAGTTAAATAATCCAGACTGACTCAACACTGACGCATCGTTCTGACAGGCGAACAGAGCGACACAATACAAATAGGCCTAAAACCACACATGAACATAAACAGGCACATGCAAAGCCTACATCTAAATCTAACCGTAATTTATTAGTAAACCTTTTCTTTCTCTCTCTCTCACTTTAAATAAAGCTATTCTCTTCTTGGGCAACAACCAAATGCCCCACAAGGTCCAAACTGTCAGAGAGTTCCATGCTTTCAGGAACATTCGGTCCTAACCATCACACATTCCCTGGGGAGGACCGTTTCTGCAGATGAAGTAGGAATTTTATTATTGTTAACGATTAACTGCATTAACTGTATCATCTATGTTAAAAGACAAAACATAAACTGCTTATGAAGCATTAACAGTCCTATAAAACATCCTGAATGTACTGTAGCTTAACATTAAATGACATTAAAAAAGGATTTTTTTTGTTAAAGCACACTCTCTGCTGTCTTCCTGAAGCCCGTGGTCTCTGCCTCAGCTGCTGTGAAAAGAGAGGAGTTATTAAAGACTACAGAGCAAGCATGACTGGACTGGCCTGCTGACTTATTGAGTATTGATAAGCCATAAAACGAGACACTGTCCCCAGTGATAAACGTCTCTTCCTCTCCCCTCTCCCTGCTATTTAAAGTTCATCATTCACTCACTTCAGGCTGGATGTAATGGAGTAGATTAGCTAGAGAGAGCTTTTTAATCGAATTCCAATGGCTCCAATAAACTTTTTTTTTTATAAGCTGCTGTTTTGTAACTCCATGCATTGGGTACAATGTGCATCATGAGTGTTACAAGCCGTGTGAAAGGTCTTGCATATAAGCCGTGTGTGACTGTGACAAACACCTGATACACAAACACTAACTGGCAGAAGCATAAATCCGCTGCTGGCAGCACACCGCTGTAACGGAACAGGAGGAATAGTTTGACACTACAATAGTTCTTATCTAATATGGAGCATATTGTGTGTAAAGGACAAATGAGGCCTTTGTTTGTGTACAACACATGTGCTCTTCTGTCTCCTGGTGAGATTATCTCTGTCAGACCGGGTGTTGAAAGTGCTAATCGCACTCGTGGACTCGGTGTAGATATCCTGCTGGGGATGGGGAGTGTGTGTCTGGGAGACGACTAGAGCAGAGACGGCACTCGTTTAGGACGGGAGCCGCCGAGAACATGAGTAGAGAGTCAAGCATCATGGGGTGACGTCCACTCAGGATGCTACGTTCACACAGATGTTACAGCAAGTCCAAAAAACTCTTTGGTGAGATTTACAAGAGGAGGCTTTTCAGGAGCATCAAGCTGGACATGGCGACCATGATGTGCACACACACACACACACACATACACACACATACACACACACACACATACATACATACACACACACATACACACACACATACATACATACATACACACACACACACACTCATTTATTCATTTGCACTTCCACAACTCAGCTCTGTGTACTAGTCGGCGCTACATTATCACAGTGTATTGCTTTGTGTCGTGTTGTTGCTCGTTTGCACATCTTCACAAGTAGCACCTTGGTCCTGGAGGAACGCTGTTTCGTTTCACTTTATACTGAACTGTATATGGCTGGAATGACAATAAAAGCTTACTTGACTTGATGCTCACACACTATGGACAATTTGGGAACGCCAGTTAGCCTAAGTTAATAATAATAATAATATATTTTATTCGTATCGCACTTCACATTTAAGACAATCTCAAAGTGCCACAAAGTAAGCTTTTTCATAAAAGTATAAAAATATAAAATAATATAACAAGAGGATAAAAGCTAACAAACTAAAATAAAATAAAAATAAATAAATAAATCAAAACAGTAAAGCTAATGGAAAAAACTACGAACCTAACATAAAACTTATATCATAAAAACACAATTATAAAAGATGAAGAGCAGCTACTGAGGTCAACAATATGTTCTGCTAAAAAGGAATGTTTTAAGTTCTTTTTTAAAGTGTTTAGTAGCCTGGGGTGCCCTCAGATGGTCGGGGAGGGCATTCCATAGTTGCATGTTTTTGGACTGTGGGAGGAAACCGGAGAACCCGGAGGAAACCCACCAAGCACAGGGAGAACATGCAAACTCCATGAACACAGACACAGGAGGTGGGAATCGAATCTCGACCCTGGAGGTGCAAGGCCAGAGTGCTAACCACTTTTAGGACTGTTATATCACAATGATGACTAAAGTGTTACAGTAAGCTGAGAAAATATGAATGAAAGAAAAGTGGGTCACCTAAACACAAATATAAAATATTTCCAGTGAGAAATAGAGACTTGGATTAAGAGAGTTCTTTCATGAATATGGAACGGTCTTGCTGTGGGAAATCATTATCATTTATTGTATCTTAAATGTACGTTAAGTACTACAGATCACTACACAGCCGTTAACCAACAGCACGAGACACAAACGGTTAACATCAGATTTACAGCTGATATAAACTCTATATGGTCAATAAAACAGGACCTTCCTTTCTCACTAACCAGATGATGACTGGTGCTGGTCTCAAAAGCAGGGGAAAAAAACATTGAAGAAAGAAAACAAACACACTTAATAAAACACTTAAAGTGACTTACTTTTACTAAGAAATCTTTCTTCGTGCAACACAGCAATGGCATTAGTAAATAAAATCGCCGCCTGAATCAGGGAGTACAAGGTAAACGCCATGTTGGCACTTCTCTTCTGGCGTGATGACGTTGCACGTACACGTTACGCCTCGTTACGTAACGACGTAAGAATAACGCGCACGTGCCTGAATACCAAATTACACTAAGTACAGACTACAGGCTAGTGCACTAGATACAAGAAGAAATCATTTGAGATTTGAAATACAGTCGCTTTTTTTTTTTTTGTATCAGAAAATATAATATATTTTGTTATACATTCGGCTGGACAAAGCATTGTTAGCTAAATTTGTTCTCATAAAAACAATTAAAAACATTTATTAATGAAACTTTGTCTAATTCAATATGCATACATAATAATATCCAAATCTAACACACTATTTTAAACATTTTATGCAAATTTTTAAGACATTTTAAGATACTTTCCCCTCTGTAATATCCTTTTGTTCAGAGTTGGGAACGAAGATGCAATAATTCTTTATTGCAGGTTGTTTGAGATTTTTTGCCTCTGAATATTACAGAATATAATATATATAAAGACATACATTGATATGGTGGCACAATGGCTTAGTGGCTATCACTGTGGCCTTGCACCTCCAGGTTCTGGGTTTGATTCCCGCCTCTGGTCTATGTGCATGGAGTTTGCATGTTCTCCCCGTGCGGGGACCTGGAGCCTATCCCAGGAGGCTTAGGGCACGAGGCGGGGTACACCCTGGACAGGGTGCCAATCCATCACAGGGCACACAAAATGTTTATATTAAAAAAGTTTCTTTCTGTAAAGTTGGAAAATTTTGTAAGGCTAAATGCAGTTTTAAAAAATGTTCAAGGGGCATTCAAGTCAAACCGGGACTTTATTTCTCTATATAATCTCCTGCTACACTAATGTACTTATCCCAGCGTTCCACTAGTGCTTGGATACCATCAGCTTAAAATGTTTTCTCATTCCACCAGAGCCATGATCGGACTGCCTGCCTCACATTTGAAACACTGGCCTCCCGGGAATTCCTTAATGGCCCAAACATGTGGAAATGGCTTGTTGGGGGATGTGGCTGTAACTCCCAACTGAGTTCCTGTAATGTACAAGTGGTGTTGGTGAATGATTGTGTGTACAATCTTTGATTGATTGGGTCATTAAAAGATGGTACTTTGTGTTAAAAGTGTAAATTTATTTTACATTTATAATGCAAGCTGTCTGAGGTGAACATGATTTAAATAATTTTATGTAGCTTAATATAAACAGATCATCTTTCGTTGTTATTGTCGTTAGTCACCGAACAGCCAAATAACAGCCAAACAATAAATTATCAACAAATTATCTCACTAAAACGGCTCCTGTCAAGGGGTGGGATATATTAGGTGGCAAAGTGAAAAGTCTAGAAGTTGAAGTGTTGGAACCAGGCAAAATTGGCAAGTGTAAGGATCTGAGTGACTCTGACATCGGCAAATTATGATGGCTAGACAAGTGTCAGAACATCTTAATAATGGCAAGTCCTTTAAGCTGTTCATGAACTGCATCCACCAAAAGTGGTCCAAGGAAGGACGGCTGGTGAACCGGCTAGTCTCATTGGCACCCAAGGCTCACTGATGCTGGTGGGGAGCAAAGGTTATCCCGTCTGGTCCGATCCTACGGAAGAACCATTACATAGCTGAAGTATGTTACACTCTTCATGGAAAATTTCTCAGTCTCATTTTCATTGAGCATCTATGGGATGTGCTGGACAAACATGTCCAATCCATGAAGACACTACCTCGAAAGTAAAAGGACTGGTTTTAATGTTATGGCTGACCAGGGTATCTTATACAGGACAAATTGCACAACATCACTGAGCAACATATAGCTGTTTTGTTTTGTTTTTTCTTTTTTTTTAAGCAATAAAGAAGCATTCAGATATATTTTTTATGTTATATACTTTTATTATCCACATAAATAGTAGAGAAACTACAAGAACATATTTAAATACATTTGCATTAGCAATAATAACATTCTTCATTTTTAGGTTTATCAGTTGTGTATTTAAACATGTAAAGAAGTTTGCCCTCTTGGACAAATGCTCTGAGATATAATCTTCATTATAGAGCAAATAGGCTGTGTGTGTTTTACCCCCAGGCATTATTCATTTGGACATATGTTTTTTTTTTATAGCCAGTATATTTATACACAGTTCAGTTTTTACAAATAAATTAATGAATAAATACATAAATAAATAAATACATAAATAAATAATAAAATAAAATAAAATAAATAAATAAATAAATACATGAATGAATGCACAAAATGAGATCACTGTACAGAAAGTGACTGGGGAATGATGAAGCACTAGTGCTGAAGTTTGAAATTATTTGCATTATAAATTTTGTTCAGTTAGGCATCGGTTTGTTCAAGGACATGTCCATAAGCAGACGATGAGTGCTGTGGTCCTTAACAAGGATTCGCTTTTGCATTATTAAGTTTGTCTAGAAAAATCCAAACAGTGTGTTTCAAAGGAATTGGAGAGCAGCCTGTAACGTCCGTATGTAATACAGCATGGCCAAACCTGAAAGAAAAGAAAAGACAATCTGTCAGTTAATGTATAAAAAGAGATATAGCTAAAATATGTTCTACTTAGAATAATATTTAAAATTCACAGAGATAATGTAAATGCATAAATACAAATGATGTTTTCAGTTTTCAGTATCTGCTTAAAACTTTAGCAAGAAATAAAACATGATGTTAAAATCAGCAGGTTTTATTCCTCCTACACCACAGCAATTTTCCCACTTCATAAATTTACTGTGTACAGTCACATTTAATGTTGTGAAACCTCATTGAAACAAGCTTTTTAAAATGTATTATTATTATTATTATTATTAATAATAATAATAATAATAATAATAATAATAATAATAATAATAATAATAATAATATCATTATACTTTATACATTGATCAGCCATAACATTAAAAAAAGCCAATATTTTGTATATTCCCCTGGGCATCTCTGGGGGTGTGTCTCCGGGACATTAGCCATGGATCCTTGGGGTGCTGCATTTTGCAGGGTGGGGACTCCATAGATTGTCTGGTGCATATCATTGCATTCATGAATTTGAAGGCCGGATCAACAACCTTGAACGCATTGTCTGTTCTCTTGTGTTCTAATATGTTTGTATCCAGCATTTCTTTTTAGCAATTTGTTCTACATTGGCTTTTCTGTGGGATCAGACCAGACAGGATGTCCTTTGCTCCCCTGAAGCGTAGATGAGCCTTGGGTGACAATGATGCTGTCACCATAAATTACTGGTATATAATTGTTAATTCATGTTATTTAATTCACCTGGTGGTGGTGTTAATGTTGTGGCTGAACAGTGTACTGTATATAACGGCTACAAACAGTCATTTCTGTTTACCAACCATGCTATATCTAACTGCTCAAATTAAAATGAAACCAAAAAGCACAATATTTTTTTTAAGAAGAAGTAAAGTAGCACAATTATGAAATTACTGGCTTTGGCATCAACTAGCAGAACAGATATTCTATTTGTCGCCATCTTTGTTTTTTTCTTTCTTTTATTTGGCATATAAATTCTGTCTATAATATGCTATAAGCAAGGCACCACCGGGAAATAAAGTTTTTACTAATCCTAGCAGAAAATAACACCTTATATACAGTAATTATGAATCAAGGTATTAATCCAACCCCTCTTACTTATACAACCTAAAGTCATTAGACATATGATTATATACAAGCAAAGATTTCTGTCTGTACATTGGGCACTGCATTTAATTATTTGTTCAATAACAGAAACTTCTACATTTACACTGCTGTCGTGGTATAAAACTGATTTCTAATAGGTTACTTACCATCTTAGCTTTTGTTCAGGTGTGTACCAACTTTGTCCTTTCTGATAATGTTTGCATAGGGAATCTGTAAATACATAAAAATATAAGAACAGTTACATTTTTATAGCACTTCACATTTTAATTTAGCATCAGAAAATCAATATGATCAATATAATGTACAATTATAGCAGTGGTGTTAAATTTCACGCTAGCGGAAATAAAATCAAAATTAGTTTTAGATGTTTCACATTTCATAAAAAGCTCACTAAATCCAGCTCGGCAGATGATCAAGTAAACAAAGATGCTCTACAAATATTACCATGTCTTTTTCAAATATGAGCTTGTTTTATTGCAATTGCTGAGAGTTATAGGTAGTGAAGATGTATCTGAATTTGATGACACCTCATTACCTTATATTAAGGCACCACTGAATTGAGCGAGTACGTTTTTATGAGCAATAACGGCTTAGCTCTGAGATGTTATGTTCTGTTATTGCAAGTGGTGTCATTAAGAACAGATTCCTCACCATCTGTAGCTGCTGTACCATCTCCTCTCTGTACGCCAGTTCCCTTTTCATTTGGTCTTGAAAGTTGTCTGAAGGAGAAAAGGATGAGAATGAGAATGACGTGAATATTATCCATTAAGTCAAAATATCACTTTCCAGATAAAATGCCATCATTGTACAGGTTGTTTGCGCTGACATTTATTCGGTACAAATTGTTTTTGCAGAGACGCCAGACAATGAAAAACAACTTACGGAAAACGGGAAATGGTGAGCTGCCTTTGAGGGCGTGAAACTCCTGCTCGAGTCTTCTCCGTAAGTCGATCTGCTCGAGCAGAACTTTTTGGAGTTCCTCTGAAAGAAGAGCAACACAAATTCAAACCTGAATCTAAAAAGCTGTCATTACAAAATGCATATTTCTTTGATTTAACGCTTTAAAACCAATGTACAGTATGGTCTGAAAATCTGAAATCATCTGGGAATCTAGGAATTCCGAGATTCCATTCTTTGTTTTAAATTTTTTCAAAATCTTTAAATAATTTACAGTTTTATTTTTAATTTGAAATGAATTCAATTGAATTCATTTAAAATAAAAATAAATAAAAAAAGGAAAAATGTTTAAGGATTTTTGAAACAATTTAAAACAAAGAAAGGAAATGTTCAATATCTGCCCTAGGTCACTTTTTCTATGTAAGGAAATTTTTGATATTCAGCATGTTAACTTGTCGGATCACCATGTAAACATATGTTCAGATGATGCTCGAGTGGATCATCAGGCTCAAGTGCACACTGTCATTAATGCAAGGGTGGACATGCTGAATAGAGTACTATGAAGTTCCATAATGTGTAATATGTAAATATTTCTAGGTCTTTTAATTTTTCACGCTAATATCATTTGCAATGAAGAATACTGTGTCAGTTTAGAAAAGAATGCACTAGTTATCTCATACGTTTGAACCAGAATACACTCCAAAATAAAATTGTAGGTTTTTTATAGCATCATTTATGTTTCCAAAGCTTACCTTTCTCCATGTTTTCGACGTCCTTCTTTAGTGATGCAGGCGTGTGAGCTTCTTGACTTTGTTCTGCTGCAAATCAAAAGAAGAAACAAAAATCATTAAAATTATTTGGTTTATAGCTAACAATACAGGATGTTAGTGCATGAATTAATCAGGGACGTTTATTTAAAAAATATAACAGATAAATTAAGTAAATAGGTAAGTAGGTAAATGAGTAAGTAAGGAATGAAGTAAATAAGTAAGCAAGTAAGAAAATAAGTAAGTAAGCAGAATTGTACTGTACATTGAAATACAAAAAGCAGTTCAACAAATGTCCAGTAGGTGTCAGTAAACTAACTGTTATTAATGTAATTGTAACCAGACCACAACATATCAACAACCACAAAAGTTGTACTGTAAATATAATTACTACACAAAGCTACTAACTTATTCTGTAATTACACTAACCTAGCTTTCATTATTTATTATCTTTAGAATTAACATTATTATTTTTTAAGATGTTACTTTGAATATGTTTTGACAATTGGCTTGTCAAATTAGTTTTGAAAAAATGCTTTGATTTGATTGTTCAAAGTCTCAGGTAATATGTTATCATATAACTGCTCAAATCGAATACTCATACTCATCAGTTTATATAAAACGCATTAGGATTTATCTGCCATTGTAGAATATAAAAAGAGCAATTTAATTTAAATGCTGAAGTTATTCTGAAAAGAAGACGCCTCACGTTATTGATTTTGTTATTGTTATTGCACTGAAATATCAAATTATTCTAACCTGGATGTCCTCGGGAGTTACCATATTAAGCGTATTGCACCTAGGCTGTATATTGGAAATGTGACGAGGTCTGCTTTCCGTGTGATATGTTGCAAATCAAATGTCTTAAATGAAGCAATCCAGCACATTTGTGTATATAATCCCCCCCTCATCTTTCCACTCTCCCTCTCTCTCTCTCTCTCTCTCTCTCTCTCCATCTTCCTGTATCTCTCTCCGTTTCGCGTCTTGCCTCCTTAAGCCTTACGACGCTTTCCTCATTTGGAAAGCAGCCTTGTTCTCCTTCTCCTCCACTCTCTGTCTCATTTGACAAGCAAATTTGCAGACACTGCCTGAGGATAACAACCTCGTTTGACAGTCAATTAACCGTGAATAGTCAAAGCCAAGGCAGTTTGCATTACATAAATGGAAAATTAGATTATTTTTTTTTCTCTCTCTCTCTCACACACACACACACTCCCACTTTCTCTCGTTCTCTCTCTCGTTCTCTCTCTCTCTCTCTCCCAAGAAACATAGCTCTCTTTAAGACACTGCCTTTAGACCCTGAAATCAGAACTTCTAATCACGTCCCCCACCAGCCCCTTGGAGACATTTAGCAATCAGGCAAAGGTGGTTTCATTTAATTTGTTTCATGTAATTTTTTTCAAACATATTATACATTATGTGAGGAGATCATTATCAGCTCCATAATATAAATGTCGGCACAGATGTCATAAAACACTTTTTAATGTCTCCCTGACAGATAAAAGGCAATGCGCTATGATCTTTGTAATGGAAGATTTTGCCAAGCAAAAGGCAATTATATCCGTTTGATATTGTTCAAATGGTGATTGTCACCTTCCCCGTGTCGAGCTGATTGTCTTCTTGAACTGTTAGGGCTCCCCACAGATCACATTTTCCCAATGACATTGAGAAGAAATCTGCTCCATTTGAACAGTCTGGCTGCAGTTCACTATATGTTCCATTTTATCTTTTATATTCAGTCTAATCCCACAGTCGCTGCACAGCCTAGCAGTATTACACTAATGATTTTATAGCTCTCTTGCTGTAACTGTTTGTGAACCTTTTATTTATGTTCCTTTTTTTATTTTATTTTATTATTATTATTTTTTGTGTGTGTGTGTGAGTGTGTGTGTGTGTTTGTGTGTGTGTGTGTGTGTGTGTGTGTGTGTGTGTGTGTGTGTGTGTGTGTGTGTGTGTGTG
>JAOVVA010000051.1:13441906-13464917 GCA_028565275.1 Leiocassis micropogon
TATAATCGCAACATTTGCTGTAATGTAATCGCATAGGCTGACATCGCGATTGCGATATGGTTAATCGTGCAGCACTAATATATATATACACACACTACACACTCTACATACACAGACCCATACGCACTGACATACACACAGACACATCATACACACAAAGACACGCATGCACGCGCACACGCACGCACGCGCGCACACACAAACGCACGCGCACACACACGCACGCACGCGCACACACACACTGCTGTCCTTCTCCTGTTCCCAGGAGCACTACCCCACTTTATCTGCTGGAGCTACACCTGGCAGATGTGAGCAACTGTTTAAGCAAAGCAGAGAAAAAAGAGAAACCATGTGTTCAAGTTTCATGTACAGAAGCTTCAATATTAAACCTATTAATAACCTAACGAAAATACACAGAATGACTGAAATAGTAAAATCACTTTATAGTGAACTTACTGTAAGTACAGAGATGATTTTGTTTTTATTAAACAATCACCACAAAGATTAACTGAGAAAACCACATGGCTTTTATAGATGCATTCTATAAATAAAACAAACACAGCTTTCCCACCATAAAATAAAATGAACCAAGGCTAAAGGTTTGGCTTCACAATTAAGGTTCATTAAACTGTACTGTCTTTATTCTGGGGGAAAGAAAATCTAACAGTAGACGTGTGCTGGCAGCTACTCTGCTTCTTATTGATCCTAGTTACAAGAACATGCATAAGTACAATATACTGTATGGCCAATATCATGTGGACGACTGATCGATCACATCAACCTGTGCTCTTCGAACATCCCATCACAGATTCAGCCCCCTTTCACTTCACTCTCTGTGCCTTCATTCAGCCACAAGGGCGTCACTGAAATCAGGCACTGATGTTGGGTGAGGAAGTTCAGTGGAGTTGAGGTCAGGGCTCTGTACAGGCCAAGCCCATTTTCCGGTCCAACCTTGGAAAAAACACGTCTAATGCAGGTCTCTTTAATGGTGCACATGAGGATCGTCACGCTGGAACTGGTTTGGGCCTCTTAGCTCTAGCGAAAGAAGCTATAACATTACAGCATCCACAACCACTGGCTGTACAGTGTGAACTTCATCTCTTCATGTAGGAAAAGAAGTCACAATATAAATATTTTATTATTAGTGAGACTTCGATTTGCTAGGGAGCATAAAGAATGTGGACTTTGGAGCATTAAGTCATGCAGAGTATGCAGTATATACACTTTTTAAATTGTATCTACACCTACACATGCCAGCAGTTAAGGATTTTTAACGTTATCAAGGGAATTCAATGCTAACTATTATTAATATATATATATATTACCAGGTGTGTGGATTAGTTGTTGTAGCCCTGATCACATCCCTGATAGGGTCTTATACTACGTATCTGAAGCTCCTGTGTTTTGTACCCAAGTGTTGCTACAGTAGGATTGGGGGGCTTAAATGTGCACAATGCAATTCATAACTGAATTAACTTTTAATAATGCCTAATGTAACAGTGCAGCCACGAGAAGATGCAGAAGATGAGAATGCAGAGACCATCAGTCAGCCTGACAAGACAAATGAAGAAGGGCAGGGCTTCATCCACAAACACACAGCCTATTTAATGCTCGCACACACACGCAAAAACATATACACACACTGAGTGCAAAAAGTATCCTGACATTCTGAACCTACCCCACCAGGCAGAACTTACAAAAATAGAAAAGCCTGCATTTTTTTTCCCCCGTCAGACTCGGTATATTTTGCTCTCAGGTGAAAAGCAGCACAGGTTCACCTCAGCTGAGATAAATGAGCAGAGAAAAGGAGGAAAAGAGATGAATTCAGTACAAGTGACAGAAACTACTGCAAAGTCTTGAACTAATTTCTTATAGACCTTTTTCCTTCAACCCATTCAAAAAAATCTATTTGAGAGCGTCTACTCGAGCTGCCCTGACTCTTAATTACCCTGCATTCACTCCATCAAATCAGCACATGCTATTCATTAAGATGCAACCTGATCCCATCACCACAGCCACACCACAGCACCTGAGGCATTATGGAACAGAAAGGTGGACTGAATTGCATGCACACACACACGTACACACACACATACACACACACCTCTCATTCAGTCTCTCATGGTTGAGTGGCTCTAGACAACTAGATTGTGAAAGTGTATATGTGTGTGTGTGTGTGTGTGTGTGTGTGTGTGTGCATGCATATTCATTTCTAGCTCTGGTGTAATGTAACTGCATTAGATGTGTTATAATGCACAGGCATCTTTGGCATTGTAAAGCTTTTTTTGGGGGAAAGTGTAGTATCTTGTGTGTTGTGTCATCTCAACACTGTGAGCTCATGTATGCAGAAGGTGGCAGAGTGCACTTTCCTGTGTGTGTGTGTGTGTGTGTGTGTGTGTGTGTGTCACTCCAGGTGAAGGATGTTGAATGATAGGGTGATAGAGGACAACTGGCAGGTGAAGAATGGAGAGAGAATAGGGAAACCAAAATAAATTTAAAAAGTAGAGGAAACAATAGAAAGACACCAAAATAGAGAGAGAGGGAGGTGGGAGAGAAAGATTCTAGCATTCTAAGACCTGAGGTCCATCATTTTTTCATGACATTGCACTGTTTCTTCTCAGGAAGAACATCTACTCTCACATTCGTCATTAACCTGTTATGAATTCAATTCAATTTGATTCAGTTTTATTCAAAAGCGCTTTTAACAATAGTCATTGTAACTATGCAGCGTTCCATAATTAAAAGAAAATTAGGAAAAAGAGTATGAAATGTGTGCGAAAATATGTATAAATCATAATTATCAGTTTGTCCCTGACGACCTGAAGCCAGTGGCGATGGTGGCCAGGAAAAACTCTCTGAGATGGCAATAAGAAAAAACCTTGAAGGGAACCAAGACTCAACAGGGAACCCATCCTCATTTGCGTGACATCAGATAGCAGGGATTGATTTGCAGTCATACTCGGTGTACGGCAAATGGACGTTCAGTATAAAAGGAAACGTGTTTAAGTTAGATTTCATTTTCATGGCCTCACAACTTACACAACTTTCCATGGGAATTTCAGTCCTGCATTATGGAGCGACTGCAGTCACAAGTGATCAGAAAACATCTGTCTGCATCAGCCGAGGCCAAGACCATCTTCATGGTCAAGTGGAACCTTCCCCAGTCACCACACGCATCCCAAGCGGACCACACGGGGTCATCCTCAGCACCAAGCTAGAGACCTCCATGCAACCAGATGTCCATTCAGTAGCAGGGCTTCTATTAGTTATTAGAATGATAAGAAATCGAACTGAAGTGGAATTTACTGAAATTAACTGTCATTTTAATAAACATAAAAAAAACAACACTCGTATAACAAAGATTTCAATAAAAAACACTGAGGTTGAGCTCAAGCGTTTTAGCCTCTTCTCTGATTCACTGCTGTTAAGGTCAGTCTGGTACAGGAAGCTAGAGATACTGTAGACCCAGCCATGACTGCATCTCTGTTTTTTTATTCTCTTTCTTATACTTCTTCCTGTGATAAAACTTCTCACACAGCCTCAAACTAGTCATGCTGAACTAGCTAGAGGAAAGCTAAAGGGAGATGGAAAGAACGGGGAAAAAAAGAGACAAGAATAACCAGAAAAAGTTCAAACTCGACATAAAACGAGAGAGAAATGTGGTGGTCCTATGAGAGGTTTACACACACACACACACACACGCGGACATGGCCATACACTGTGATTAATGAAATGCCACAGCTCTCATTAGAGGAAATGCACAGTGTCTCAAGTGACTGTTTCACTGTTCATTGCTTTAACAAACAGAAGGCTTCTGTCTGAGATTCCACTGAAAAGGATGGGAAGAACCAATGCATTAAATTATATTTACCTGTTACTTACAGTTATACAATTCTCTCTTCATAACCTGAATAAAGAATATACAACATACAGAACATGCTGTAAGAAGCATAGACGTGTGAGAAAGAGGGATAGAGAAAGAGGGTGAAGTGAAAGCTGAGCTGGTGGATCTTACATTCAGTGATGAATACTTGAGGAATAAGAATCATTATCACTCCACTTGAAGACATCATAAGTATCCAAGATTTTTCTACTGGTACGGTATTTCAACAATAAGCATTTTCCCCTCAATATGTTACTACAGTATGAACAACAAAGTAAGTCGAGCACAGTGCAGTGCTTTAAGAATTTCCAAACAACAACAAAAAAAACCCTCCAGTGAACTACAGTATCATTTTTAACATCATCCAGGGATAAACACAGACCTTTCCATGTTCACTAAATAAAAGTCAGCTAAAATGAAATAATATTAGTATAAAATGGATTATTTTGGTGTAAACATGCTGTCTGGACTGCAATTACAGTGGTTATTACAGAGGGACACGACAGACATTATGAACATTTATAATTAGGATTTAATGTTGTGGAACGTCCACGAGACAAGCTGTTTCATTTTTTTCCTTACGTTATAAAGCTGTGATAAACTGTCGACTGCATCTTCCTGTTTGTGCCCCTGTCCATCTTCCTTGCTAAAAGTGCATATTCTAGAACAGGAAAGTGTAAACAATATAAACACATTTTTTGAAAAACATTTCTTATTAATTAGTCTTAGATTACGTGAATATAATCAGACATAAAAGTAGTAGCATGTTTTAATATATAATTCACCTCCTAGACCCTGACAATAAACTTGTTTCCAATCAGATTCAAGAATCTACACACACTGTGCAATAAAGTTTAAATCATTTCTGTCTCAAGCATTGTTCAACTGTGATCATTAAATCGACAAGAAGTGAAAGAGATTATACGTTGCTAGTTTTGGTTTTAAAACTCTGAGGAGCGGATAATGCGCTACTATTTGTGTTAGCATTTTTATTTGAAACAGTACAATGATTTGGGGAATGAGGTACTGTATACATACAGAGCCTTACTGCAATAAGAGATAGCTAAAAAATACTGCAGAACAGAAAGAGAAGTGAAATCAGAAACTATTTCCCAAAAAGGATCCAGCTTCTCAGAAGAGAACTTTGCCAAACGTGGGTAGACACCAGCTGAAAACGAACAACTGAACATATATTCAATGTTCAGACAGACATGCTCTCTACACATTTAGCAATGAGCTGCCCTCACATTAACACATCGCAGTGAGGACGCTGAGCGAACAGCAATGATCTAACCAATAAGAGCAGTCTAAACAGACAGGACGAGCACCAGCACTGTCACAAAAGACAGTTTAGTTTCCTGGACGAGCCCCCCTATTTCCCGCACAAGCAAATGGGCCATGTATGGATTTGCATTGGAGGAGCAGACGTTGGAAAAGGAGAACAGTGAGGTTCAGACAGGTTGAGATATGTAGTGGTAGAATATGTCATTTCCACAGTGCACATCTCAGCGTTCCCCTGTTGGTGTGTGAAAGCCTATGAACTGCTCAGGTTCTCTTCACGGAGTTCAGTCAGGAAATTCTTCGGTCTTGAAATCCAAAGACTGGACCACAGCAGCAATGCTCCTGTCAGGTCTGCCCCAGCATGCCTTACACTTGATTCAGAATTCATGTTTATTCCTCGTCTTCACCCCCCCACACTGCTGCATTCCTACCTCTCCCCTGCTATAAATACCCACATCCAATTTTTTTCTCCATTTTCTCCCTAATTGGGTCATCTTCCGAATCGCACCCAACAGCCTGCTCTCTCTTATCAGACCCACCACCAGTCAGCCAGGCACAACTTAAACTGCTGTTTGTGCTGAAATCTAGGGGCTGCCCTTTTAGCATACATAAGCTTGCAGATGCCCACAATTCTTTAAAGACTAACAGGAGACACTAGGGATGCCTACCTTTCCACACAGAGAACACTGCTGATTTTGCTCTCTTTGCTCCCAGCCATAAATGTCTGTGGGACAGCAGGATGTAAACGTGTAGTCTCCTGATGGTTACGCTTTTCTGTTGCACTACTCTACAGGGTCCTCCGCAGCAGCTGTTAAAAAAACAACAACTGATGCTTCCATATACCAGACTGGTCCACACCCACTTATACCCTCGAATTCATTGCTTTCTCTTCATGTGTGACTTGACTCACCGTCCCTTAAGACACAAGGAAAGCATGCTGGCAGACTGGTGGGGAAAGTCCTGCTCTTGTACCGTGTCTGATGCTGTATAAACTAATACTAACTTACAGCTCGATGATTAGCTTTATAATATTAGTATTCATTCACCCTGCCGTATTAATACTAGCACGAGGAGTGTGATGATGGACACAAAAAGGTGTTCCTGTAACTCACTTTGGACATGGACTAAATGCCGTTAATGTAGAAAACCTCTTTTCTGATACAGCCTGGCAAGAACAACATTTTAGAGACACACACATATCCTGTCAACTTTTCGTGATTTATGACTAGTTGGATACATGGACGCTCTCCATTCAATAAAAGTGTATTTATTCCTTTCCCCACTTGCTTAGAAAATGGAAAGAGAAACCCCGTTTCGTCAACACTTCAAGAACATCAAATTTAAACAGGTGGTTTGCTCCAAGCTACAGAGACTTCGATAAGCAGAAGTGTGAATATCAGTCAGCTCTGAGGTGTGTGCTGTGTGTGTGAGGAACAACTATAATAAAACTGCTAGGAATAGAAGCAACAGCTCGGAGAAGATCCAGGTCTCGAGTTTCTTCATGACGATGCAAGCGCAATTTAATGCTTATTGTCAGCAAGTTGCTATTTTGTTTGGGATCAAGTCAACCCTTTATACATTTCATATACAGAGTAAGAAAAAAAAAAGTCAGTTGTGGCAAATGCAAATTTAACACTGAAACCCTGTGCACATTCTTTGGTTTTAACCAGATGTGTGACCTACAGTACAGGGATGGGAATCAGAAGTCACCACCAGATGCGGTATATCACGATACTTAGACACCGATTCAATCATAATACTGTGATATCACGATTTTATAAATATCCCGATATTGCATTTTTTTTCTGATTGTGTTAGAATTTTAAGACATTGATCCTTAAAGAAACATTGTCATAACTCAAAAGTTTTGTACCTTTTCTTTATGCAACAGCTTCACAAATAGACTGAACAGAAGATGAGTAATAAAATGTAGTCCATGCCTTATAGCATTAGTTTTAAAACCTCAATTTAAAACCAAGGGCAGCATTTATACAATACAAACCAACTACAGTTTTACTGAGCTGCATGTATCTTTGTTACATCACCTGTAATAACAGTTATTAAAAAAACAACAACATATAACTCACTCCTACCACACAGAATGCCAGTGTGTGAAGTTTAGAGCGCCACCTGTAGGATTATAAAGGTATCGACACGAGTCGCCACCTCTAATGCCTCCAAAGTCTTAAAACTCCACTTGACAATAAGCATGTTGATCAGCTGTGAGCACATGGGCGCGTGCGGTTTCTAACATGGGCACTGGTGGCTTGTAATGCTACTGAGTTTCTAGACTAATTTGCACACATTGTGTTTTGAGACTGGTGTGAGATTGTGTGATGAGTGGACTTCAAGACTAACTCGCTTTCGAAGTTTGGAGAAAAAGGCAGATCGGAATCTTTTTTTTATATTTTTTATGTAATGCTATAAAAATGCATTGCTGTTGCACCACTCAGAAGCTCATGCACATAGCACAGAATCAGTTATGTCTGAGGCTGACCGGTCATGGCTGATCAAGCTGAAAACCAGTAAATTCCGGCTGGTTTTTATCTAGCTGACCGTGGCGTCTCTATTACAAATGTAACAAAAAACATTTGGATTCAGTATGTTGATGCACAAAAGAATTGCGATGTAACTTAAAATAAGAATTTATAACATACTGTACTGTTCAGCAACACTGTTAACTGATTTAACTGTTCATATGCTCATATCTCAAATTTTATATTTTTTCTTATTTTTCTTCTCAAGCTTGTGCCTGAAATCAGTGTAAAGCATCAAATCTGAATAAAAATCATCTATTCATACAGTACCATCATTATCATAACCAATAATTAACAACTATAACAGGATGCCATGGCAACATCTGGGCTCTATCTGATTTGGAAATGTCTCTCTCTCTCTCTCTCTCTCTCTCTCTCACACACACACACACACACACCCTTTTTTATACTATATTCTATTTATATAGAGTATGTTTCACTAATTTAAATTATTTGTTAAAAAAAAAAAAAAAGGATATAAAAATAAAGCACAATTGTATTCATCCAATCATCTTCAGTAAACACTTCATTCTGGTCAGACCTGCACTGAATGTGCTTCATGCTATAAACACCGGGCATACAGGGGAACAGATGTTAGATGGGACACAAGTACTTCACAAGGGCACATTCACACACTCATTTCCACCTAAAACCCACCTCTTGGAAAGATTTCAGGAGAAAACCATAAAAAACTTGGAGAAAATGGCCATGCCAATAAGGGAGGAATGTGCTACCACACCCCCGAGTCTTAGCTTAATGATACTCTTCACCCCTGACCTGTCCAATCAAGTATCTCTCAGTTTGGGTATCCGCTAAATGCTCTAAAGCCCTGCATCCTCGGCTAATATAGAAACCTAACAGGCTTAACGTGATAAGAAGAAAGAATCCATATTATCCATTATGTCGGCACAAACAGATGGCAATCATTAAACTATAGTCCTAGCGTTTCTTGTTCTTCTCTGATAGATAGTCTGACTACAGCGGAGACTCGTGAAGCTGTGTAATTGAAGCTGAGTGTTGAGTAAATTAAATAGTGAGATGGGATCGGTCCATTCAGAGCATGTCCATTTGAATCGGACTCCCTGGAGACGTCTGAGTGTGCATATCAAGGAATCTACCTCTTCAGTGTCAACCTTTTAATGACTCTGCTCACGGGTGCCATTCTCCCAAAGCCGAGCAGACGGCGTCACTAGCACAACCTGAGACGCGGGGACTAATAAGTGCATTAAAAATTAAAACAGTGCTAATGAAAAGCCACAGAGGCAAGCATGGGGATGAAAGGTGCAAACAATGTGCCAATATGAACAGCATATTGGCACATGTATTAGAATCAAATGTGTGATCAAGAAGAGATGTGTGAGTCTAACTGGGTTAAAACAAAGAATTAAAATCAACTGTGAAGAGTAAGATGGAAGATGGTTTAACACCACTGTTACAAATGAACACTTAGAGAATTCTATTCACAGATTTAACTTAAACGTGGCTAATCTATAAAGTGCACAAAACATCCACTGTGAAAAAAAGAAAAAACGTATAATGGATCGCTAAATCCTGAACCCAGGGCAGAGTATAAGAGAGGATGAAGGCACTTGTAGGAATGAATATGTGGCTGTTCTGTTGAGCTGGGGTGGATTTCGGGCTTTACAGGAACCTCTCGGGGTGTCTCTCAGATTCTACCTCCCACTGCGCTTCTGCACATCAGTACCATACGAGGGACATATCCTCTTAGGTCAATTCCACTGTTGGAGATTTTGATTACTGTGCTCCATGCTTTCGCTTCCCACTGGCTCACAAGCCACAAGAACGCATGCTGAGTGACGGGGTCAGTGAAAGGACACGCTAAACAGAGTAAAAGCCTTCTGTGTTTACCTTTTGCGCCCCTGAGAGGAGAAGAGAGGTCTATGAAATATACCCGGCGCTGGAGGCAGGCCGCTCGTCAGTGTTTTATTCAAGCCTGGAGAATGGACAGAATGAAAATGAGAGCATCCAAAGGCTTTGGCCACCGAGCAGAGCGAAAAGAACACACACACCCAGTGTGCCCTGCTATGACAAATGGATTTTTCCATTCGCTGTAGGAAACAGAAAAACGAGAGCTGGCCGAGTTTTCTACTGAGGATGTTGGACGGTGAGCTGATTACTGAGCAGCTTTACCCTTACAATAACTTTATGTGAGAGACATTTGAATGTGTGGTCAATGAATAATACATCACAATACCAGCTACAAAGGGCTTGGAAAACAGACAAAAACACAATCTGGTATTATGATGCTTTATTGCTCGATAATTTAACCGTATATGTGGCATGCAGAAAAGAGTCATTGGGTTATACATGGAAGAAGCTACAGGATAATATAATGCAATTCTCAACGCTAGAAAAACAGAAAGCAACATCTATCCTAATCAGCCATCCAGCACTCCTACATTTCTCCCAGGCTGCGCTTGTTATTTTATCCAGACTGTGCATGGTTCACGCTGTCGGCTTCGGTTTGCTCTCTCCTCCATTCTGCCCGGCCTCTTTGCATCGGCTGCTCCCACAAGCCCCTGACTGGATTAGCTGTTCGACGCGCCTTCTGCTCAGCTCTTGACTCAAGCTCCTCACATTTCGCTCTCCATTAACACTTTTTCTGCTAGTCTTCACACTGACAAATTTATCTCCTTGACCGTGTTTGAACCACTGATACTGCATCCCAAAAGGAGATTCCCTCAACAACAGCCAAGAACAACTGGTAGCACAGGCAGTTAGCGAGTTCGCACATAATTCGGTATGAATCTGTGTCGACTGCAGCACTCAGAGGAAAAACACACCCTGAATGACTTGCATATAACCCTTTATAAATAACACATATTCTTACATCAGTTACATCCATGAATTATTCTGCAATGAAACTGAGCTGATGTTTTAGACCTTTCAGCAACATGTTACATTACTTTCACTAGGGGTGGGGGTCGGGATAAACAGAAAAGGAGGACTCACCCACAATGCACATTATCCACGATGCAGTTTGAGTACGTGCTGATAGTGCCAGTGTGATTTAGCTCTGTGTTTAACTCAACATGCATTACTGTACGTGTAGCAATGCAACAGCGCTTTAGTCCTTTAGTCTGTCCATCACTCACTTTCTCATATGCAAACTTTACACCACAACTAGATAACTAATGGCAGTTATTTTGTGTGGCAACTGATTATTATTTTTTATTTGCATGTTTGCATTTAAAGTGGTAAAATGTTGCAGTTCCTCTGTAATCTATAATGAAAATGAACTAATCTTTTTTTGAGTCATTTGGTTCATTTCATTCTTTTGAATAAAATAAAATGTTACATTTTCAATAAACAGACCCCCAATACGTCTACATACACAAATTTTGGCTATAGTTCCAGTAACATACAACACACACACGAGCCCCGTCTCTGGGTGCCGCACCAAGCGGGCTGTGTGATTACTGGCTCACTGACGTTGATTAAATTTACTCTTTAGGTATTTAGGTTTTGACTGACTATGTCATAACAGTGTCAAAGTTTGGTACCCAGCCTTACTTTGTCAAAGTTTCTCTCCTTTTCTAATACTACATTATTATACAGGTGTTTCTCTCTCTTTCTCTTTCTCACTTAGTCGCATGCGTCCTTTAGAACAACTGCTACTTTAGACTAATAATGAACCTGCAACTGCACTGCAACGAGCCAAAAAGTACAAGACTCGGTTAAGCTACAAAACACAGGAGTCAGTGCTAGCCTGGTGATGAGATGAACACACACACACACACACACACACACACACACACACACACACACACACACACAGCTGCTCTGATAGATGGCCAAGGTCAGAGCTAAGAGTAATTACAGCACAAAGCCAGACTCTGCACGCACACACAAACAGATAAACACACACAAACCGGTTTGTGCGCACCCGGCAGAACGGTGTCCAGGCTGCGTAACACATCACAGAGCATTACGACGTGTGTTCTGTGTGTTTAATTACAGCATGTGCTCTAACGCAGGGCTACTCCAGCAGGGCCCGTGAGGAATTACCAGAGGGATGTTGAACTTTATTTCAAGCTGTGGTTAAACTGTAAAAGTCGGCAGTCTGGAAGTGAGAAGGAGGGAGAGTGAGTCCCGGTGAGAGTGTATTCTAGTGTACGATCAGTAGCTCAGCGAGCTCTCCTCACTCTGCTTACAGCTCTTTCTGTCTGATGAGAAGACCAGAGAGCTCGGAGGTTCAGTGTTCAGCATAACCCTGCTCTTAATAGATTGTACTGCATGAACTAATACAATGAGCCCTTCTTCATTTCAAATAAAGGCTGGATTCCTTCTAAACTCACTGAACTTGGAATCACTGTGAGGGCCGCGTCAGCCCGCACATATTTACACAGATGTGCTACTTAAAGGCTTTATTGAAAGACACACACAGTTTGAAATGGAGATGAAATGGAGCCCATGAGATGATATTTCAAGCCAGTTAAAAATCAAGACAGAACAAGAAACTACACTTCTGACCTTTGGCAATGTTCTTGGCCAATTCCACTTTTCCTTTTTCAAACTGCTGCTCGCGCTGGCTCTCAGGACAGCGTAATACACACATGAAGGAAACACACAAAATTCGGACACATCTTCTAACTCCATGGTCCTGATTTTTATTTCTTTCTACATAATAAAACAATGCTGAAGGCAGGGTCACTGATAGCGCAGTGGTTAAGGCACTGGACTATGGTTCAGAAGGTCCCAGGTTCAAACCCCATTAAACCAACAGTTGTCCCTGTCATCCCTCTGGCCCTTAACCCTCAACTGCTCACATGTTTAATGAAATACGAATACCAGTCACTATAGATAAGGACGTCTGCCAAATGCCTAAATGTACAGTAATCTCATTTGAACAGTTGATATTAAGACATGTCTGATACTTGTAAAGCCTTCATAACGGCTCTAATCTGAGATGCATTTTCTGAGGCTGTTAAACTCTAAATAAACTTCTTCTCTGCAGCAGAGAGAAGTTTTGGTCTTGCTTTCCTGGGGAGGTCTTCATGAGAGCCAGTTTCTTCGAGGTGCTTAAAGGGTTTTGCAATTGCACTTGACAATACTGTTCTCGTCACAACAGCTGTCTTAAAATAACAACTGAATAACAACTGACTGCTGCTGTTGATGTTGCTGTTGTTACTTAATTCCCTAATGCCATATATGTTATTTTATAGTTGAAAAAAAAATCCAGTACTGTTCTAAAATATAGGAAAAAAGATCCAAACTTGTGTCCAAACTTATGACTGGTGCTGTGTATGAGCTCCCAGAACGGCTAGTGTTAGTGTGATTGACAGGGAGAGAGTACGTCATCATTCTCACTCAGACAGCATAGATGATTTTTCCCCTTTGGTCGATGTTTAACAAATGGTTGATGATTTCCTGATGAAAGAGTGAACGCTCTACTCTGGGCCTTTAAAGAAAAAAAAGTGTGTGTTTCTCTCACCTTCTGTGCTGAGGCCAGGGCTGGAGGTGAACTTGGCCACATCTACAATCTTCACTGCGAACTGCTGGCCTGTCTCTCTGTTGATGCATCTCCTCACCACGCTAAATGGCCCCCTGCATCAGGAAAACACAAACACACACACACACGGGGTTAGAAGCTGTATTTACCACTGGCATGGGTTAGCGTGTACAGTTTTACAGCTCAACGTTTTTCAGCACTCCAGACTCGGATCTTGCTCTCAGCTAGAAAACAGCGAATGTGTTTATGGCTACAGAGGTCCGGTTTTAGCGGCATGCTGATACCACAGAGGCAATGGTGTAATTGAAATTCGTGAAACAAATCCAAGAAGGACCCGGGGCGGAGAGTCCTAAACATTTCATTTATCCGGTGTCAGTGCCTCCTCTGCTTCCACTGCCATCTAAATAATTGAGCAATTGTTGCTGTTGCCTTGGTATCAGTGTGTAATCCAGGCCTCTGGGTCTTTGGATCTTTTGTCCGCTGCACACGCGCACACACACACACACACACACACACACACACACACACACACGCAACATAAATTCAGAGGAATGTAAAAACAGCTTCATTTTAACTATTAATAAATGAAGACACCCCTAGAGCAAATGTTCAATTGAATGATTTTTGGGGTTGAGGAGTGGGATGAGCCAGATAGTGCAAGAGGCTATACATAGCATTGAGACTGTGTGTATATTTAGCCTGAGCGGTACGAGGGAAGGGAGGCAGTAACATCATGACACAGGGACATATACTGTCTACTCTGCGGATGGAGCAAGAGAAAACTCTTTACTAGGTTGTGGTGTCAGACAGAACAAAGGCCTGGTTTTAGTGAGAGGAGGGTTACTGTGACCTCTCATAACCCCTGAGAGAAAGAGAGAGAGAGAGATTTGTATTATTATTGATATTATTATGATTATTACTATTATTATATCCCTAATTTTATTATTTTATAGTTGCTAATATCTGTATACATTTCTTTTTAGTTGGAAGCGAAATTCATGCCAGTAAAACTCTTCGAGGGAAAGAGCGAGAGAGAAGAGTGTGCGTATGTGTTACATGGTTTCCCTTGATGAATTGCTCTTCTTATACCAAATTCTAAGAAGGAAGGGTGAGAATGATGGCTTTCGGTCCCGTTATGAGGCTTGGCACAGGTTTTTACACCGAATGCCCTTCCTGGCGTAATCCTCCCATTTTATCCGGGCTTGGGACCGGCGCTGCATCCAGAGGCTGGGGTTTGGGCGTTGGCCTTCCGCATGGCAGGCGAGAAACCTACCACTAAGCCACCAGTGCCCTCAAGGGTGGGAATGATAGAGATATTGGGGAACTTTGACTGATAGGAACTATGAGTTTCTCTCTGTGTGTGTGTGTGTGTGTGTGTGTGTGTGTGTGTGTGTGTTTAGGCGTTCTCTCTCCTTCTCACAAATTGGTATCTCAGACAAAGATTTCCTTTTAAAGCCTACTCTCATTAATATTTTTAGGCCGTTGTCATGCAGATGTAACAGTATGGCTGCAATATTCTAATTAAAATGCGAATTTTGTCCTTGAATTGAAATCATGATTCCCTCCTAACGACTATTCCACACGTTTATAAGGAACGGTGTATGTACCATACTTAAAGATCAACAGAAAGGACTGCAGGAGCTACAGTTCCCTAGCTCATTTCTAGAAATGACCGCTTGTTTGAATGTTGAATTAGATGTGTCCTGCAGCAGCTCGAACCCTGAGCACAATAACCTCTATTTAGTACGAGATCTGTATCCTATTTAGACGCCCACGACTGCACTGTTCAACTCTGCACTGTTTGATATCAAGGTCATGTGGTACAAAATGTCAATGGTCATTGGTCAGAGTGAATAAAAGACTCATCAAGAGAGCAATTGTCATTTTTTAATGTAGCCCTATTCCATAAAGTACAGAAAACCACTTTCATATAATAATCAGCTTTCTATACTGGAAGAAAGGTATAACAGACAGAAAGACAGTCAGCGCTAGACCACATTATCAGACTCATCTTCCCTTTACACTTTGCTTCCCCATTACCCACAAGTCAAGATGTATCATTACTTTTGTCACCATCTCGCCACTGCTGTAGGCTGCAATCATCTGCGTTATTCTTACAGTAATGGCCTTGCTGTTGATGGTGCTGCTGTTCTAGTCATTGTGGAAATAAAGAAATAAAGACAAGGCACATTTTTGACTGCTTTTATTTAGCCTAAATAAGGCCTGCTAGAGTCTTGGCTATTTCTTGTCCATTTTCCTGTAATCACAGCCAAGAACTCATTCGAAGATTACCAAACTGTCACTCGGTCGACGCGACGGCGGACAAGTGCTTTGATGAACTTACACGGACTATTCGGATTTCTCACTTCGCTTAAACTAAGCTGCATAAAGCTAGGAAAACCTCCGTTGGATTTGTCACCCTGTCACAGTGCCACAGTAGTGAGAATCGCAGCTCTCGCTCGCTCGCAGCTTTAGGAAGTGAACAGTCTGTCGCCTCCAGCTTTGGTGCTTGTTAGTGTACATGCAGGGTGACTGATGTATGGCACACGGTCGTGATGAGCCAGCTCATACTCAAACACTTCCATCATGTACACATCATGCACGTTCATCACTTATGGGGACACCGGCCAGACTGAGGTGAGTTTTACACACGGCACAATGAACCCATGACATCTGATGAAGCAGGGGGAAAAAAAAAAGCCCTAAAATGTTAAACAAGTGCAGAGTGGGAAAGTGATTAAAAGGGCCCACAGTAGTCCCGCATGTACAACTCCCTTCTGCTTCAATGCCGTCTTTGATCTGCACGCGCTTGTGCTGAACGGCGAGAAGGGCGGCGAAGGATGCTTCCTAAAGTGGGGCTCATTATCATATCATCCTGCTAATTCCAGCATGGGAAAACCCTGGGATTCCCCTCAGCACAGTCTGTGGAAGCAGATGGCACAGGGTCCAAAGCTGCTTTACTGCCAGAGCCTAAGGTTCAGAAGCCTCGCACCATACGAACGCAACCCCCGGACTCACGCCGAGAGCCACAGCAGCACATTTCTGCTTCGGTCATGATAACTAAAACAACACCTTTATACATCCTGCATGCTTTAGACTCTGCTAGAATGAATCTGCGCTGTTACTCTTCAGGGCAAAATACAGAGCGGCGTCTATGTAAATCGATTCATTTAGCAGCCGCGGTGTGATTTACTGAAGCCTGGAAGTACTATAACTTCAGGAACGGCTTTTACGTGTGCAAATTAATCCCACCAAAGGGAAGGTAATACATTTGTAAAAATCCCAGATCACTTCAAGAAAGCCAAAATTATATCTATTCTAACTAAGACTTTAAGCAAGACATATTCTAAGACATATTTCACATAACATGCCCTCAGTTCTTCAGATAAGCTGGTTTAATATTATTCTCTACCCACTGGCACCTCTGGCACTGAATATATAAAAATATTTTTAAAAAAAACAAGGTTGGTGCACAAATTCATCTACATTCGTGTTCTGAACTGCAGTTGTTCGTCACATCTCGTGCTGTTAATTGTGGTTCTGCTCTTCTGGAAGGCTGTCAGAATTCTGAGAGCAAATAACACAGGCATAAATGTCATCTAAATAGCGTTTCTTCATGTCGCTTCACTTTGCACACGATCACGAAGTCATTTACTCAGTAAATCCTCACAGATCACCTGCAATGCACCCACTATTAAGCTCCAACACAAATGCAGATTGGTAATTGATGTGAGGCATCTTAGTAAATGTAGTGTGATGCATTATTTAATAAAGACACGCGAAATAATAAATAACTGGTGATTAGATGGTGTAGAAGAAAAAAACCAAAAAAAAAATCTAAAAGGAGATTCGTATTGCTGAATACAGCTGCAGATCTCGAGTACACTGCTAGAGGGGAAACGTGATCCCAGGGAGTAACGACAGCGATAAATAGTAGGACAGGATACAAAGCTGAATAGCTGAAAAGCATTGAGAGCGAGGTGCCACGTGACTTGAAGAGATCCTCCCGTGTCCATGGAGGAAAAAGGTAATAACGCTGAGTAAGACTTGACTGCCTTTAATCTCTGCAAGTCATTAAAGTGATTTCAATCCCGATACTCGCTCTCTGTCTACATCACGACCCTCTTGTGTGCGTGCGCTCTCATCTCACGTACATCTGAAGACACTCGGCATCGTGAGTCATCAGTCATAGACGCTACGATTTGGGAGCACTTTTACACTTTTCCTCTGGTGCAATCTTTAGGATTATCGTCGTGATGCGTAGTGTCTGCGGCGCAGCAGTGCCTGATTGGGCCAAATGGACTCGGTCCCATGACGTCATCTGCTGCAGCGATGACCAGGGTGCATTTCCTGTATGATACAGGACAATTCAGTAGGATGGCACGAGTTACTCACTGCACATAAAGCCAGAGATGAATGTGAGTAAAATACAGAAAACTTTAAACAGACTTTAAACTGTCCTTAACTTCCATCTGACACAAACACATCGATGTGCCGTGTGAACCGTCACCGTACAGTGTACGCGTGGCTTAAGAAAACTTGCCGGACTCTCTGCCAGCTTGGCACATCCCTTAGCAAGCTCAAAGCATTGTGGGAGTGCTAGCATTGCCCAATAGCAGCTGCTACCATAATCACACGCTATGCCACCAGTGGTGATGTGCTGCAGGACACAGTAAGGGGCAGCTTTAGTGCCAGATATAACAGGGCGCTGTGCCCATTAAGCAAGGAGCGAGGCCACACTGCTGCTCCACACGCACACAAAACACACACACGTGGGAGTGAACGTGTCACGCTTGTTCTTGGCAGAGGGAAAAGGGGCTGCTAAATACAGGCAAGAATGATGGAAAGCAGACACATGCTGAGACTTCCTCGGGAACACTACACTGGCAGGCACAAACATGAGACAGGGACAGAATGAAAGGAAGAGAAAGACAAAGACGAGGAAGAAAAATCCTGAAAAGGATGGAAAAAAGTGGGAGAAAAGTAGAAGATAAAGTGCCTTAAAAAAGGGAGGAAGGAGAGCAGGGTGGTGTTTGTTCACAGCTGGGCTGCATTACAGCGAGAACGAGAAAGAGAGAGAGCGAGAGAGAGAAAGGGAGGGAGAGAGTGAGAGAGAGAACATGACCACAAATCGTATACATCCTGTGTGTGAGGCCTGATTTATACTGCTGCAAATATCAACATTAGCATATCTGCACTTACACCAGGGTTGTGTGTACTAGACATGCATATAACTTCAAAATCTTAGCTAAATGTGTGTGTGTGTGTGTGTGTGAGCGAGAGAGAGAGAGAAACAGAGAGAGAGAGAGAGAGAGAGAGAAAACCTATCATGATGTGTCAGGGAAACATGATGAAGCAGGGGAGTGTATCTAACAGCACTGGGGTTGAGACCTAACTGGTCAGGGTTGTACTGGATTTAGAGTCTTTCATGGGGACACTGGGTGTAAGGCAGAATTTTAAGACAAGATCAAATTGCCATGAGGTCCTGGGACGAAGCAATTCTATCGGTGATATAAAAGCATCGAAGTTCAGTCCCTGGTACTACACGCGTCACACTGCCTCCTAGTGCATTACATTCAACTACTGTATGCCGACAGACACCTGTGCAAATGTCAGCATGCGATGGTGGAGTACGTGTTTATGTGTGTGTGTGTTTGTGTCAAGGAATAATGAATCACCAAAAACAATGAGCATGAACTGTACACAAACACACACTGATATACAGAGAAAGTGTCGGCTGCACGGTGCCGTAATGGTTAGCACTGTGGCATTTCACCTCTAGGGTCGAGGGTTCGATTCCTGCCCCGGGTCTGTGCGTGTGTGTGTGTGTGGAGTTTGCATGTCCTCTCCGAGCTTGGTGGGGTTTCCTCCGAGGATTCTGCTTTACTCCCGCTTTCCAAAGACATGCAAATTAGGTTAATTGGCATTCCTAAATTGCCTGTAGAGTAGTCTGTGTGTGTGTGTGTGTGTGTGTGTGTGAGTGAGAGGGAGAGAGAGACATACAGTTGTACAATATTAGTGTGAGAATAAGTCGAGTATAATGGTAGGCTTTGAATAATTAGGAAAGCTTTACTCTATACTAAGTGCACAGATGCCATTAGGATTAAAAGCTTGTTCAAGGTTAATTAAGCACTAACCCCCCTAATAAATATATAAATAAACATAAAACACAAGTCAAGCTCGCACGTCTCAGGGTCTTTAGAGGGCAAAGTTAAGCTGGTTTGAGTATAAACATGGCACCAGGATAAAAAAGAAGCGACTGCTCTAAACATAACAACGCACAATTACGCAGACACAACAAACACGTCGATGTCTGCCTGTGTCTGGAGCTTATAAAGCACCGCTACACGCAGAATAACTAATTCTGCAACTAGAAGACCTCAGAGCTATGTTTCATGGTCTGTAATCTGGGTGGGAGGCGACAGATGTCAAACCGGCCTGACACATTGTTAACATTTATCCTACTTTCAGTACTACACAGGGTGTGTTACATGTTACACTAACATGACCATCTGAATCTTCTCGAATAAACAGTAATAACATACCATAAAATATCTTAAACCTGTAGCAACATTTGAAAAAAAATCTAATATAAACAACTCTGGGTTGTTTTTCAGCACAAGTGTAACATCTGTGAGCTTTTATTATTTCACATCTGTTCATGTGCTGTAACCTGAGCATAAAGAAAAGTCCTGCCCCAGAACGATCATTACCACGAAGCTAAAAGACAAAAGACAAAAAAAAAAAACTAGCAGCGAATTAGATTTTTACATCACATTCGTCTTTTGTGATAGGTTTATTAACAAAAACCATACAGGGCTTTGAAGTATTAGATAACCGCACACACTTTTATTTAATTCTGGTCCAATTGTTGGGTTTTTTCATGTAGTTATCAGCTAACATTTTAACATGTAAATATCCTAAAATGAACTTGCTCAGGAAATCGTTCATGATGCACGAAACTATTTAACTACTTTGTGTGCAGAGGTATCGTCATGATGGAGCACATTTGGCGCTTTTAGCTCCATTGAAGGATAATCACAAAATAATTCTACATCTTACGAGGACATCCTATACTACTGAGACCCTCCAACAGCTTGAGGAAGAATCAAATAAGGGTGTGATGGTCAGATGTCCTCATACATTTTTCCATTGAATACAGTTTATAATAGAGACGTGTGTGTGTGTGTTTAAGCTATGCTTGAAGCACACAGCACTCAGTAAATTTATCACTGCAAACCAACAGGCTAGCGCTCTGAAACCAACTCGTACTCTCAAACCAGGAGGTCGCGGCCACTGTACTAACCACGAAACGCTGTGCTATCAACAGACCAAATAGTTATTTTAATATTCTATAAAATGGGAAGAGCGGCCTACCCAGTGCATGTTACATACCTACATAAACTGATGTTATCATTGCCTCACCAAGTTTCACCTACTGCACGTCAGCACTCTGAAACATTTCACCGAGGCCGGGCTATACGTGCACACATGCTCAATTACCACACTATACGCTTGGGCCTTTATTCATACTGTATACAGACGCACATGGACTGGTAGAGAGGTGAAAGCGTTAACTTGTGCTGGGCGATATGAAATATTAGACATTTTACCTTGATTATGATTAATGAACCATTATATACATTTTTGTTGTTTGTTTTTGACATAATTCACGGACGAGGTTTGTACTGTAAATAGACTCAACCATTAAAGCTTTTTCTAATGACAAGAGCTGTTTTCATGTTGCAGACAGAATGGGGTGACCCCACACATGGTAGTAATGTCATGTGACCCCACACATGGTAGTAATGTTCCCATGCATACACATACATGTTTTATTTTATTATTATATTTTTTTTTATAAAAGACATGGGCAAAATTACAGTGGTAGAGTTTCTGAATGTTGGGTCTGATTCATTTTCGATTACTCGCTCAACCCTTATGTTAACTACACTGCAAATAAAATAATGTCGCTGAGGATGACAATTTCATTTAAGATTTTTGCTAGTATTTGCTACCTTGATCAGATGATTTGAGCTAAAGTGTAAACAATATATGTGAGAGCTCGTTCTATTGAAGCACTCTATGCAGTCACTGCCTGGCTGAGAGGAGACGAGATCTCCAAGATTTACAGCGAGCTCTTTGAAGGTCTGAATAAAAAATGTAAGAAGCATGTAGTATATTTCTCCATGGAAATGAAATGAAGAGTGAGAGTACACTGGATTACGTTTCTGTAACATTCAAGCAAACTATAAATCAATAATCGGAAAATGTATTTACTGTAAGTAACAAAGTACAATTTCTTACAGTATTTCATACAGTATTTTCCACTCAGGGGATGTAAAGGCAAATGTGGTTATAAATGTATGAATGTCAGACTTTATCAGGTTTTTGCTTAGGGAAAAGACACACAGAAAAAAAAAATTAGAAGCATCCTATTTAACTTCATAAATCTGGAGGCACAATGGCCCCGGATGCAGAGGGGTGAGTGTTGAGCGATCAGAGGGAATTGTACAGTCTCGGCTCTCTACTCGGCACACAGGAAGCTGCGGAGGAGTCCAGCTGCACACTGGAGCACCATTCAAAGCTGCTGTACAGATGGAGCCAAGCTTTTAGAGCAGGAAATCAACACACTGCTGCTCACCAAAAAAGTGTCGGTGTTCGCACACACTCGCACACACTGTGTTGGGTTCGGGGCTTCACTAACATGAAGGAATCTGTTCCGTCAGGCAGGACCTCGCCCATGCCCCGCTGCTGTTTGATAAAAGAAACTGTATGAGAAAGAACAGACACTCTCCTGAGACTCCCTTAAAACCTACGTGCAGAGCGTCAGAAGATCTGAGTGGGACATGAGGGTCACACTGACCCAGGCAAGATCTTTTTGGGAGAATAAGCAAAATGCTACCCACATACAGTACCATTCATCCTTCACCTCAGGACCAGCGTGTGTGTGTTTTTTCCACACTCCTCCCATATCACACACTACAGCTGCTTGGCTATAAGCGTACCGAGGAGGTAAAGTGTGATTATCCTAGTGCCGTCAATCAATTACGAATCCTAACCGAAATTCTAATCGACAGACTATGACTGCGATTAATCAAAAATCAGATTTACTTTATTATTAACAACATCAGAATAAAGAAATGCATGATAAACTTGTTAGAGGAAACATTATGCAGTTTGAGAATACCCCAAACATTTAACTAATGTTAAATTAAAATCTCTGGAATGAGCCTGGCATTGCCTGCAGTGGCTGGGAGTACGGGGTACAGGGGTATCAGCCCACCACCGGCAGGGACTGAACCCGGATACTCAAATACAAGAATCAACAACCCAGAGCCTTTGCCACCTGAGCCACCACTCCCACGTCTCACATTTAACAACCTTGGTTTTTCCAAACTGCCACCTAGAAGCTTTTTATAATAAAACAGTTCAGCACACCTAGTGATGTTTCCTCATTAATTTTAGTATCCGCGCTAATAGGGCTGGGCGATTAATCGAAAAGTAATCGAAATCGACATTCAGAACCTATAATCGATCAAATTTTCCCAGGTCAATTATTTTGATTACTTTCCCTTTAAAAACACTACCGTGTGTGTGGAGTCACGTGACCCCGCTCCGTTACGTTATTCCGCCGACATGTCGAGTATGGAGAGCTTAAAAAGCTTGTACCAAAGAATATAGTATAAAGTCTCCGTTATTTGGACACATTTTGGCTTCAGTAAGGATGACATCGAACAAAATGAAGTCAGATGTAGACACAGTTTCGACGCCCAAAGGTAACACCACCAATTTGTTTCAACGCTTGAAGCACAATCACGTTACTGAATATGAACA
>JAOVVA010000051.1:13472711-13483549 GCA_028565275.1 Leiocassis micropogon
CTAACTGTCATTTGCATTGACTAATTATGAAAATCAGAGAAAGATATCATTTGCGTAATAATTTGGAACGCAGTGTACATCTCCTAATGATAATTTCATATGAACTCTTTCCAACAATGAACAGGTTGTTACTGAGACATCACTCGACCGAGAATCTCTGGTTGCTTCCTCACCAGGGACTCTGAGTCCAGATCCGAGCATGGCGAACATTAGGCACCATGATTAGATTGCCAGTGGGCTAGTGGAGAGCAGGGCTTATCAGACATTATGAAGCAATTGTGTGAAATCCCTGCCGGAAGACTTGAGTTAGGGTTAGGGGGCTCAGGGGGCTTTTACATGCCAGAAGTCAGGCAGACCCGACCCCAAGGTCGAGTATGAATATCGTGTAGTGGATCGACAAACTGTACCCGGCTCCACTTGAAAAGGTGGTCTTAAGAGTGGTTCATGTATACACGGGTACGAGTCTCGTCAGGAGTGAAAATGTGCCAAACCATGGAAGTGGACTGCTATTTAGAATGTCATGCCAATTGTTTGACTGTCCCGATCAAACACAATTGTGACAGAATCCATCTGGTCTCATTTTTTTGGTGTCAATTCATGTACCGCCACTCTAACTCCAAAATTCCTTTATAAAGTTCCTCTATAATCGTACAGATGGTACAGTCTAACCCATTCACACGATGGCAGGCAGCACAGTGCCCTGTGTTTTAGAGTAAAGATGAAATCATATACATATATATATATATATACATATATACATATATATATATATATATATATATATATATACACACTGTATATAAAATCATGATATTTACAGAATCACAATACAAATCTAATCACACTTAGATATTGTAATAATATTGTATCGGATGGTCCCTGGTGATTGCCATCGCTTATATTTACATACATTAACAGATGTATGCTAAGAAAGCCCTGTCTGTAAATATATGACTATGTTGGCCTGAAAAGCGTGACGTCCCCTCAGCACTGATGATAAAGCTGAGTATACAAGCTCTTAGCTAAAAAACAAAAACATTGTGGGTAAATAAAGTCCTAGCACTCTGCATTTCCCCAGTCCATCTAAGCTAGACACAGCAGTCACAAACCGCTTTATATGAGTATTCAAACACCCAGATGCACTCCAAAATGCACCCTTATTGCAAGGACAAAAGCAATATTGGATCTCTCCGTCACACAGGAGCAGAGCAATAACCTCAGCACCTGTCCCGAGCCATCAGTGTAAACCAGATGAAACAGCCAAACTGATCTCAGTTGGGCAAAATGCATCAGTGGACAAGTGAGTGCTACCTGGTCACAAGATGCCAGCTGCACCCAAACACTGTGTTCAGTCTGTAATAACAGCTTTGTACAACATAAATCCAAGCAGTTATAAAGGAGATGGATAAACAATGCTCATAGGCTGGCAGTGAGTAGTAAAGAAAGGCCTTTGTGTTTTACAGGCAGTAGAAAGCCATAAAAGTAATCACGACACGAGACAACTTCTTCCTCTTCCTTCATTGATCCGCTAGAGAAAGGATGAAAGAGATGGGAAAATGGTCCCTCAGCTTGTGTGAGGAGTCTGCCTGGGGGGGCGGAGGGCAGGAAGGAAAAGCTAAGACGAGGCAGAAAGGTGGGGATGAGAATGAGCTGTAGGCAGACAGGCGGCCGGATGAGTCCCGTCTCCCAGGGCTCGGTGCTGGAACAGACAGTAACCTTAGCTCCTGCTGCACATCGGTCATGCTGAGTTTTTCTCTCCTTCCTGAGTGATTTGCTGTCAGATCTCACTAGGGCATACAGACATGCACTGATACTTTTGTTACAAAGACATATTGCAGGTTTTCAGAAGTTCTCAGCATTTCAACTTTTAATGAACGTTAGTTTGAGAGACAAATTTTGCTTTCATAGATCCCAACATTAACCTGCTTCTCCTGCAATTACAATAAGTTTCAACCACATTCCTGTTTCTTGTCGCCCGCTGTGCTCCCCTCTCCAGGCTCGTTCCCATGCTACAGAGGGTACAGCTGCTGGTGGGGAATTATTGCAAAGAGCCAGTGCAACCTCTAGCAGCGCCAGGCAGGCACTCCGCCACACTGCCCACAGCTGGCACCAGCAATCGCTCAGGCCCACAAGCAGGGCACGTGGGCATACAGGGCATGGCCCAGTCTGGGGCATGTGTTGTCAAGAGTTTTCCCCTTTATAGAGGAAGCACATGGAGAAAGATAGATAGATGACTGAACAACACAGACAGAGAGAGATGAATGAACAAAAGATCAATACTGCCATCCGCTGTGCAGAGCTCTGGATGCATTAAAAAGACACACAACAGGAAAACAACAGCATGAGAACCATTAAGAACTCAAGTGTGTTCAGGGCAATAATATCCAGACTGACTCATATTTAATCATAACAGCACTGAACATTTCAATATTTAGAGAGGAAACTGTTGTTTATTCATTTCTGTTACTTCACATCCTAGATTTTATTCAGCATAATGAGCAGTGCATGCACACACACACACACACACGATCCACTTTAATTGAAAACCTGTACACCTGCTCATTTATGCAGTAACCCAATCAGTCAATCATGCGGCAGCAGCACGATGCATAAACTCATGCCGATACATGTCAAGAGCTTCAGTTAATGTTCACATCAAACACCAGAATGAGGAGGAAGTGTGATGTCTGTGGCTTCAACCATGGCGGGATTGATGGTCGTCACATTGGTTTAGATGTTTCACCAGCTGATCTCATGGCATTTTTCATACAGAACAGCCTCTAGAAGTTAGAACAGAATGGTACAAAAAAAAACTAAATAACACTGAGTGATAGTTCTGTGGGTGGAAATGCTTTGTTGATCAAAGAGGTCAGAGGAAAATTTGTTCGAGTTGCCAGCAAGGACAGTAACCCAAGGACAGTAATCACTATTTATGACTGTGGTGAGCAGAAAAGCATCTCAGCATGAGCATGAGGGCACTTTCACACTCGGCACAATTGAATTATACCATGGCCAAAAATGATTGCTCCTCCTCCTCCTCCCTCTCCCTGCTGGCCAACACATTCACATTACTACTGTTCTCTTTTCTCTGGTACTTGTGTATTTTCACCCTCTCATACATCAGGGGACAGTATGCCACCAGTTGGTTTGTGAGCCACAATTAAAACACAAAGAGAAGAAGAAAATGAGAAAAAAATGTCAAGAGCAACGATCTCACATGCCTTTCTACTTCGCCAGCTATGGCTGTGTAGGTCAGAGGATGGGATTGGCACATGCTACGTGCAGACAGAGATTTCGGAGACACAAGGTACAGACGACATTGCGTCCACTTCCATTTTCAGGTACGACTGGCTTCCATATCTGATTCAATCCGTATCGTGCTCGAGACTATTCTTTTCCAGTGGGCGCGGAATGGTTGTGTTCTCACTGATTAAAATAAACCAGACTTCGGAGTGTTTTTGTAAACAACTCCAAGGCCCTAATGAGAAAACGCACTGAGACTATCACGAGCACAGGGTCTTAAACTGTGTAGTTCGGGTGAACCAGTAGATAGGCGTGGAACCCCATGTGGTCTACTACAGTTGTTAAGAATGATTCTTTGAGTTACTCTAGATTTCCTGTCGGTTCAGAGCAGCTCTTCTGATCTCTAATCTACAAGGGGTTTCAGCCTGCAGACACAATGTGTTTTTTGTTTTTCTTTATAAACTCTAGAGACTGTTGAGCTAAACTGGTTATGAGTTACAGAAAGAAAGTCCTCCTTACAATGACGATCATTTTTACACTTCGTCTAAATACTTCAGTCTGTACGAAAGACAGATTCTGGGCTCGCTTGAGGGCGAGGCTCATGATCGCACAGAGAAGAATTGCTTCTGAACTGTTGGTTCTGCAGTACCATATATCACACTTGTGCATGCAGGCTTGAGAAATGGTAGGCACAAGAAAACACATGGAACCAATGGCGTTACTCAGCATGTGGCAGGGAAGTGAGTCCCAGACCATCAATTTAAAAACGACTAGAGGTCTGTTCTCCGGTTCTACAATTTAACAATAATGAGAGCTTGGATTGAAACAGAAAGAGCAAGCATAAAAGTGACATAAAACTAGAAATGATCAGAAAGCCCTTCTGTCTCTGCTTTCCTAAAACTGCAAAATACAACCTTAAAGAAGAAAATAATCATCAACCACTGAGACCATTACCATGATGTGCAGCGTAGCCTTTCATCAAACCACTTTCCATTTTTCAAAATTAGCATGCAGATTTTTGTCTCATATATACTTGTGTGCGTGTTTGCATGGCCAGTTGTGATATATCTAAAATTGCAACTCACAAGCATGAACACATTTACACTGTTTCTGTTCTGCCAGACGATATTAATGAGGCATAACTCCATTTCAGTCATCTGCACCGGGGTCCACAGACTCAACTCTCAGCTGCCATTTTTTTCTTAACATCCTCATCACCACCCTCCCCCAGTCCTTATTTTCATAAAAGCACGCTAAAAGGCAAGCACTTCCAGCAGTGATGAAGTGTCTTTCCTTTTGCCCAGACAAAATATGCTGAGACAACCATGGGATCAGTTTTCTGAGCGGAGAACAGCGAGCTGGAATCAGCACTTCGTGCGTATGAATGCATGTCTTGTTCTAATGAGGAGCCAAATCCTAAAACAATAGTGGAATACAACACAGGAAAACACTGTAGAAACCTGACACAAAAAAACAATCAGATGAAAGTAAGAACTGAACGTCATCGGTAGTTCTTGTGCTGTGTTTTGCACGACTTAACGCTTGTACATATTGTCGAGAGAGTTCTTTACAAATGAAGAGAAACAGAAGTGATCCAAGCAAGCACTTGGACAACATTTGAATTTAATTTAATTTTTTTTCAGGTTTGCAATGAGGAGCGAGCTGTTTAGATAATCAAATGAATTTCTTAGTCTTAAACTATGCATTACTGGCACAGAGGAAGTGTGCGGCCCCCTAGAGTCTGATCCTGTGTGAAGTTTTATATGAACGTCCTGACAGGTTCCTTGACCAGGATAAAGCAGGTGAATTAACAAAATGATTACAATTCTGTGCAGTTCAAGAACAATGTTTTCTGTAATTCTGAATATTATACACATCAGAATTACAATCAGCAATCAACTCTAGCCTTCATTACTCAGCACTGACTGGTAGATCAGCGACTCACAGGTAGACTGTTGATGTGATCTTTTGGCATTGCGACTTTGCGGCATTGGATTTGATTCAAAAGCACCTTTTTGTCTGGTTTCGTTCAAACAGTTATAGTTTTAAAAAAATAGAAATATTAACTACTTTTAATACATAATGAAATGATGTGTAACTTTTATTGTAAAAGTGAATTGTTTTGTTAGTGTATTGTTAATTCTTTAAATGTCTTGTCTCATTTTTTTCCCTGCCAATCATCTGCTTCACACTCCAGTCCAGTAGGTGGTGGCATTACACAAACTTCCCATAAACACAAAAGAAGAAGCAGCGTTACTCTTACAAAACAAAATGTATTTGTGGAAGATCTGTCGTGCAAAATCTGTTAATGTTTATGTGCAGTACTTTACTTCTTCAATTTTAGACCAGTTAATTGCATTGACGAACAAAAGATTCATTAAGTTACACAGCTCTACTGACCGGGGCTTGTTCTTCAATCTTGGAAAGTCAGGGTCCATATGAAGAAAGAACTGGAAAGACAGGGGTAATATGATGTCCCTTGGCAAGTCATGAACTCTGTGTGTGTGTGTGTGTCACCGTACCACGTGTCACAGAGTGCCACCTCTGATCCATTTTACACATATGATTGCTAACAGTGTCTAAACAGTGACTCTCGGGTCACGCTGGAGTGTGAGAAAGACAATCTGTTAACAGCAGACTGAGAGCAATAACACCTCAGGGGAAATGAGTGTGATAAACCTTGGAATTTATCAGCAAAAAAAAAAAAGAAAAGAAAAGAAAAAGGAAAATTCCAGCAAGACCCGACACTTGAGACCTCCCCGTTTATCACACGGGTGTCCGCTCATCCTCAGGAACAACTGCTATGAAACAATTTAGATAACATTGTTCAAACTGACTCCACAGCCACCCATTCATTTTTATATTGCACAGGGAGAACACACACACACACAGACAGACCAGAGGCGGGAATTGAACCCTCAACCCTGGAGGTGCGAGAACACGGTGCTAACCACTACACCGCTGGGCCACTTGAGCATTTATGCATTTAAATGTAATTGAATATGAATATGCCTAAAATGTTCGACAAAAACAAAGTTATTATTTTTCCACAGATTATACTTGTATGACGGTAATATCATAATTGTAACGTTATCATTTGGATGCAAATGTAAAATGTAAACTCATTCCCACATGGGACAAATTATTATTTTTATTTTGATGAAGTCAGGCTCCTTCACATGCTCACTACACAAGGTGGCCGAGCTTGTGTTAATCACCTCCTATACTGCTGGACAAAAAACTGTGTGTGTGTCATGTTCGATACCTGCCTTATGACGGAGACAAGCCAGAGTGTCACACGCTAACAAAAATGGGGGCGATTTAGCACGGACAATCCACCTGTACCTGAATGTTTTTGGGAGCTGGGAGTCAACCCGAGAAACCCATGTGGACATGTGAGGGACATGTGAGGGACATGGAGAACTAATTTCTAATTAGTAGCACGAACACTTTAAAGACACGCAGAGAGCCGGCACTGCCGCTTGGTGTAATACAGTATATCTCAACATTATGTCGTTATCTCTATATCTCTGACTAATAAAGTCACCTCATGATGAACAATGAACACTCGTACAATGACGGCGTGTGTGTTTGCACATGTGGGTGTGGGTGGCAAAGCCTGTGGGTGGCTAAGATTTCATGCTCCATTAAGACTCCATTTTCATGTTGGCGCAGATATTTTTATCCTTCCAGCCACAGGTCTGTGAAATGTCACTTTCATGTGCATCACATGTTGCGCTGATGGTTAGCACCCAAATGGATAGCAGTGTTTTCTTCACCTATAATGAACTTCCACAGGATGTCTCTCGCAGAATGCCATCCGGGGTCGAGCACCTGAGAGCAAACCAGGAGAGACGCTTCCGAGAAACGGCAGAATGGTGACACTGACGGTGTGTAGGAGGAGGAAAGGGACACCTGTACAGCCTCACAATACACTCAATTCAACACGGCACAATTGCGGATGGCTCATTGCTCAGTGTTTGTGTTTGTCTAACATCTAGACACCTGACTCATCGCCCAGGTGTACAGCTTTAGTACAGGCTTTGGGCAAGTTTGTTGGAGATCACGTCTGGTGTTCTTCTCACTGCACCTGGAGCGAGACACACACACACACACACACACACACGTCATCCAGCTTAAACTGACAACACAGGACACATTTCCCATGTACATATATTGTCGTGTAAAGGCAGTGAGGGAAGCACTGTGTGATGTGATGTGATGTGATACTCGTTCACCGACGCCCTCAACTTTTGATAAATGCGCAGAAAAACAAAGAGTCTGTTTACAGCTCCTCACTGAAGCGGTCCTCTCAGCCAAGCATTAACCACCAGTATAATCCCCAAAGGCATGAGCAAACACGCAGCCTCTTACGTACAAACAACCAGAAAATGAAAACTAAATATTGGTCAATTTTTATAGAATTTTTAAAATGAACACAGAGAGCCCGTAAAAGTTCTGAAGGATGCCAGTCAGCCATAATGAGCTGCTCCACATGGACTGAATTAAGCTGATATTGAGTCCATGTGCGTTTGTTAATTCCCCGAACTGCTATCTCTAGACAGACCTAAACTGCTTCGTCAGCAAAAGAGGTGGAATATGCCTGGGCTTCGGATTTGTGCGTGGCCGGGTGTCAAAGGTTTATTCAAACAGTTCTACATTTGTGATGATGACGACAGTGCAGAGTCGCTCTCCTGTACCAGGGGAACACAGGGCAGCGAGTGCCCTAATGCCATCCTACTGTGAACCGTGTCTCTGTTCTGTGCAATACACTCCACATGAAGCACAGACGTCTTTGGACTGTGGGAGGAAAACCCATGTCTGTCTAGCAAGTCCGTTTTGGGCTTTTTGTAAAATGATCATTGCACATCGAGGCACAACAAACCACAGCATCACTGTTTGTTTTCCAGCATGTCCAGTCATTTTCTATCCCTTAATTATATCCTCCACTTATAAATAATCTCTTTAATGTAACTTGTTTAATCAACTCTTAAACAAAAGCTAATTTGAAGTACATTATCCGTTCTATTGTATCTTGTTAATAAATGTTATCACACTCACAAAAACATTATCAGTGCATTACTGGTGTGGCGGCTGCCAAAAATTGTAGTGAGTCAAACCGTCTGTTGGACCAACTTTAGGGTAACTGTCTGGTGTTCTGCCCGAGACCCAATCTGTTGCTCCAGGAAATTATAATAAAATAATGCAGTCTGTTCTAAATACATTTGTAACACAACTAAGATTATAAACCTCAGATTTTGTTCTAATTGCTCATGCTGTTCATTCCATTATGCAATTAATTAAACATTAACAATTAGCAATAATCAGTGGTTTATAGCAATAAATCAATAGTAAAAATTATAGGCAGAATAAAGCGGCTTCAAAATTCATGCACACTCCGTGGTCCAGCATTGTGTGTATGTGAGACAGTTTTTCATCTAAAGCACATAATGTAAGACAAACACAGCAGCTCTAACAAATAAAGCTTGTTAGAGCCGGTGCATGAAATCCTGTGCCGTATGTTTCTCAGTGATTTCTAGCTGTGCTACATAAGGGTTTTTTCTTTGTGTGTGTGTGTGTGTGTGTGTGTGTGTGTGTGTGTGTGTGAGAGAGAGAAAAACATAATGAAGACTTTTGGAGCACACAAAATAGCAAAAGGATGAGAGCTGGCATAACTTAATAACCAATAAAATTAGGACAATTCATCTAAAAAAGGACAAGTAATTAAATATTAATATGTAAAAAACCGCAGCTGTAGTGTTTTTAGTAATTCTAGGCTTATTAAGTGTACACTGTGCTCTGGTGGATTTCAAACTCAAACATTAAATCCCAGAGTGCAAGTTGTGTGAAGCCAAGCCAATTAGGTAGAACGGGGTGACGAGGTTAAAGCCTGCATACACTACTGTGTGCCCGACAGTGCTGCCTGAGGGCACGCGCACACACATTTGCCTCCTCTTCTCTCGGATTTAACATGTAGACATCACATAAAATAGTGCATGTTGGATGTGTGTCACATGATCACAGGATGCCAATTCCAGGGTCCGCCCTGACTTCAGTCGGAGAAAAGGAAAATGTAAAAGTGGAAAAGAGAGCTGCTGCTTTGTTCCTTCACTAACATATAAAATGTGGAGGTGAGGAGGACAGACGAGCTCGGTGTAGAGGCTCACTGTGCGCTAGAGCGCGACCAGCCTACTGAGCATGCTCCTCCAGACGATGATGTAATCCACACTCGGCTTGTGCTGACTAACACGTGGGAAGCAGTCAGGAGCAGCCGTCTAACACAGACACAGCACTCGGGGAAAAACGTGTAATGCTGCTGCGTGACACTGGATGTCAACATCGCTGGAATTTCTTCATTGTGTCAAAAAAAAACAAAATAAAAAGACTACTAAAATCCAACACGCTGACACCGTTAACCTAAATCAGTGAAAATGCTTATTTTTAAGATTCAGTTATTTGTCACATGTACCTTACAGCACAGTGAATTTTTTTTTTCGCATATCCCTGTTAGGCAGCTGGGGTCAGAGTGCAGAATCAGCCAGGATACAGCGCCCCCTGGAGAAGACAGGGGTAACAGCTTTGTCTCAAGGGCTCAACAGTGGCAACGTGGCAGCGCTGAGGACTGAACCCCCGACCTTCTGATCAGTAACCCAGAGAATGAATCATTTACGCCCCTTTGTGTCTTTTCAAAAGTCTACTGTCGGCTGAAACTGTCAAACTCACACGGTGACAAAAAGAACTAAACTGATGTTAAGTGTGTAGCACTGACAGATTTTAATTCATCAGAAGGTAAAGCGAGGGAGGCAGACGATTTCAGAGAGTGTGTGAAATGAAGAAGGCAGGTTGAGCTTCCTCCCAGTGTCCCAGTGTCCCAGTGTCATATATCTACCGACTCATCCTCCGCGTTTTTGGGGATTGGCGTACTCGAGCGTTAAACTGCAGCGCTCCTACACAAAATGCTTAAAGCTTAAAGCAGTTCTGGCAGAAATAATAGAATCAGAGGAGACGTCTCTGGGTGTTATGGCAGCGAGTCATGTAGAGATAATTAAAGTGTTGTATCCCACCTGTCTAGGGTGTGCTGTTTCTTAGCATGTGGCTTGTTTGATACTGCAGTGATGTGCATGCTGTTTGTTTTATACAGGACATGGCAGAGGGACAGAGAGATGGAAACAGTTAGAGGTTACCATGGGGCAGTGAGCTAGCCTGCACTCATGCAGCATCACACTCGCACACAGACGACACGGCCTTGGCGTTTTCTCTGGATTCATCTCACACACAAGCAGGAGGAGAAGGGACATTGCATTTCTTCAATGGCTCCAGGCACTCGCTCTTTCTGTGTGTGTGTGTATAGTTAGGACAGGCCTGTTTCCATTAAACACTACGCTGGGGACTGCTCTCTGCGCACATACACAACCACACACACACACACACACACAGAGACAAATATAAATACATACATACATGGAAGATTGCAGCCACCTAAACATAGTTGCACATGCTGTCCTTTAAGTACGCAGGCATGCGCACACACACACACACACACACACACACACACACACACACACACACACACACACACACACACACACACACAC
>JAOVVA010000051.1:13495324-13519255 GCA_028565275.1 Leiocassis micropogon
ACACTGCTCTGTCGCGATTCTTTTCAAAGGTAAAGTGCAGGTTCATTTGTTTTATTTTTACTTTACAGCAGTGATTCTGTTAGTGTAATATTGAAAATTAAATTCGGTTTTCGAGTGTTTTGGAATACGAGCCGCTTCCGAAACGAATTATCCAAGGTTCCACTGTATCTATTTGGCAGATGTAAAGCATACATGTCTATGTTTTTTGTGTTGGTCCATTTTTATTTTATTATTATTATAACAGCTCAAGGAGCAAAATGTTTGTGCACTTTCTAAAGATGTTATTGTTTGTTCTGTTTTTGAAGAAAGGGTTGGAAATGAATGCTTTTCTTGGTTTTTGGGGTTCTATCCGATTAATTGAGAAAAAAAATAATCGACAGATTAATCGATTTTTAAAATAATCGTTAGTTGCAGCCCTAACTGAGTCCGAGCTTAAATCCAGTGTACACTTGAGTGGTCTGGTGATTCATTAGATGTGAGAAAGTTTAGATTTAGAACAGTTTCACCTTTCACACATCTCTGCAGAGCTGCGCACTATGGACATAATTATTTCTATTTTTTTACGCATTACGAAGAGACCACAGAAAAGTTTGCACCACAGCATACATACCACAGCGGAAGCTCATGGCTGTGCAGGCTACACATCTGTTTTGGAAAAACAGCAGTCAGAAGGGTAACGCAAATAATCCTGTTTTGACAGCTGCATGAATGTGAGATTTTGGCCTAGGTTCAAGGGGAAATTTCAGCATTTATTGATGTGGAGTAGAAATAGACTGGTGGTCAGGATTTCAGTGTACGCTGGTGAGGAGAGAGAGAGAGAGAGAGAGAGAGAGAGAGAGAGTTGCTGAGCCGTGGCCAGGGTGCTGTGGAAATCAAAATTCCAGTCTGCGGGTGTGTGCACGGTGAGGACGAGAAGGCCATCGGAAACCTCGGAAGTGTTTGCTCCTTTGCAGTGGGGGTTTGACGGGACTGTTTTTATACAGGCTTTACTTTTTCCCCCTCACAGGGTATTTTTAGTACGTTTATAACATACAACTGTTCTTAAGCATGCCATTCCTTTGGGTGTGGCACTGTTGGGTGTGGCTGTAGGTAAAATAGCTACAGTATAGCAGAATGCAGATAAAATTACTAGGCTAGGATACCTACTGCTTAACTGCACATACAGACTCTGTAAAAAATAAATAAATAAATAAAAAATAATAAAAAAAAGAATCATGAATGATGGCCATGAACAACATTTAACTGGAGAAGCAGCGCTGAATGTCAGCCAATTTAGGTAATAAAAATTTCTAAACATGCCTTGAATAAAAAACCCTCCATAATGATTTGTACTCAGTAAGTCTTTTAGACACAGACATGGTAGAGTTAATTAGAGGACACCCTGAATGTGTCCACATCTGTTATAGTGGGGTTGAATCTCCTGGATGACCAGAATATTGCCTTGGAAGTAGCAGGTTATAAATAATAATCAAGGTGAGAAAACAAGTACCCCTTAATGAACATTAAAAAAAAAAAAAAAAGGTCTCAGCAAGTGAGAGGGTGATTCGTTAATCACACAAAGCCAGTCTCTCCTTCACACCTCAAATCCATTGGATCACAGCTTATACCACAGTACCGTGGATGCTGACTGGTCATCAAAAACTGCTGATTAATATTCCAGGTACAGTATTAGGTTTAAATTAATGCGCTCATTCTAATATGCTGCAGTCAATACACAACAATACAGATGTTAACTTACACCCGGAAGTAATCATGACATGACATGGTGAATGCTTTGCTAAAACGTTTGTTTATTCAGCATCTTTGTGCAAAAAAAGAACAGACATCTTTCAAGATTCCTAAAAGATGTCTGCCATAACCTGTTCGGGGCAAGCTTGTTTTGTGTACAGCCCACAACGTTAAATATAAAATATTAAATAAAGTTCTTCTTCAATTGTAATCATTAGAAAAACCATTGTAGCATAAGCGATATAAAACACTTTAGAATACACTGTTTAAAAAAAAAAAAAAATCCATTCTTGGTAATGATTGAATTCGATATGGTTTTATTTATATAGCACTTTTACAGTAACAATGGTCAAAGCAGATTCACAGAATAAAAAATATATATATCGAAATTCGTTTGAAAAGTGTGAGGAAAGTATATAAATATCAGTTTGTCCTTGATAAGCAACAGGTAGCTCAATATTCATGAGCAATAGGAAGAAACCTTGAGAGGAACCGGAGAGGAACCCATCATCATTTGGGTGAAATGAGATCTACCAAAGTGTATTATTACCCTAAAACACCAGTAGCTTCAATTTATATGCCTTATATACTGTATTGTACATCAACAAGTCAGTTAGCACCATACGGTTCACTGAACAACCAGGTCATTAGGGATCATCCTACATCCTAAAAAAAACAAACAAACAAAAAAAAAACCATATAAGCCAAAGTCCTGGATTACGGCGTACACACACAAAAAATAAATACGTTAACGCAGCATGCGTACAACAACAGAAAAAGACCAATTTGAATAAATCACTGAAACTCCAATACCGCTATGACATTCATGTTAATGCCGTAGTAAAGAAAATATATGTTTAAATATTTCAAATAGCATATTTAATGAGCTTCATGCTTGAGGAGGCAGTTGAGGTGAAAGGAAAAACAGAAATAACTGATTAGCCCAATTTCATTATTAAATCTAATGAAGCGGAAAAGCAATCAGACTTGAGTTTGGTTGACTGAGCTGTAATCTCTTGATAACGTGCCCATCATGATTTAGGGAGAAAAGCTGTGCGCGTGTGAGCCGGTGCGTCCGTGCCACGCAACACAGCCAAATGCGCAGCTGACTGATTGTGCCATTGTTTCTGACCCGCCAACCACACAAACATGCTGTTCCCTTTAGTGTCTCCAAATGGTTTTGGAATAAATGGAATAAAAGACATTTCCTCGGTGGATTTGTTTCAGCCTTCAGGGTTACGGTGGTTTTTATAGGAACATGACAAGAGGTCAGGACCATACAAATAGCAGAACACTGCACAGTTCTGCTGGTCTCGCTCTGGGATTCGACACCGAGAGAAAATCCAAGCTGATATCGTCTGGACAGGACTAGCTGCTGTAATGCCAAGCCTTCACCACACACACACACAGACACACACACAGACACAGACACACACACACACACAGACACACACACAGACACACACACACACGAAAATTCTGATAGATGAGAAAGACTCAGTTGATTTACTGCAAATCCATCACAGTGTGAATTCAGCTTCTAGCTTGTAGCCGTTTATCTCTTAAACTATACAGCGCCTGTTACCTCTTCAGAGTATTTTCTAGCCAGACTCTCCCCTAGTTTATGGCCATGATTTGGTTATTGCTCATTCCGTTTACGCTGCGCTGATCCTTTCATTTGTCAGTATTCCTCTCACTAACACTCCTCCTTAGGGGCGTTTCAATAATACGGTGGTATGGCTTTCAAGGGCGTGCTGTTCTTTTTGTTAAGTGCGGATTAACATCTCCAAAAGGTTGGACAAGAGACTCCGTAAAAAGAAAAAGTCCAGAAAACATAAATCACAACATCCAAAATATTATATTTGGCCCTCCGTCCTTAGCACATGATCATACACCAAAATAAAAGACAATTTTTAATAATAAAAAAAAAAAGCTACTGAGAACATTAGAGAAAGAGATCTCATTTCATTCCAGTGATTACACCACAAGTGCTCTGATTTCCCTCGTATGAATGAATCATGTACGTTTGAGTATATTTAAAAAAAGTCCACTTGCAGTCTGTCATATTTAAAGATGACAACATAGTTAATGACTTCATCCACATACGCTTTAACAGTCCCAGTTCTCGCCATTTCCCCTGAGAAGATTAGTGCTGACCTTTGATATGATGTTCGGGTGTTTCCTCCACTCTTAATGTGGGTCTGAGTTGCCATGCTGAGTGTTTGTGACCTGTGATGCAAATGCTCTAAGAATTTTGTAAAGATATAGGTCATTCCTCTTACAGGAACATCACTGCAGTCTTAAGCTATAATATAATTCACTTGCGAGTCAATATAATACCATCTGCCCTCTGCTGCACCTTGTGTTTTTGCTCTGCATCCTGCTCGTAGCAACATAGTGCCTTAAACGTTTCACTTCAAGGATGCCTTGAATCCATACCTCAGTTACTTATTTGCACATGATCATTTTCATCATGAATTTGCAATACGCATGCTTCATATTTATTTTGTTGAGACTACTAGTTTACATAAATAAAAAAAGACAGAAGATTCCTTCATTAACCCCACTTATACACTACCAGTCAAATGTTTGGACACATCTAATTCCATGGTTTTCCTGATTTGTATTACTTTCTAATTGTAAAACAAAGCTAAAGGCGTCCAAAATATACAATTTCCTTTGAACAGTTGATATTAAGACTTGTCTGCTACTTACAGTACGTTCTGTAAAGCCTTCATAACGGCTCTAATCCGAGGTGCTGTTAGCTGTTAAGGTTGGTATCTCTAAATGAACTTCTCCTCTGCAGCAGAGGCAGGTTCTGGTCTTGCTTTCCTGAGATGGTCTTCATGAGAGCCAGTTCCATCATGGTGCTCGATGGGTTTTGCAGATGCACTGACAATACTGTTCTTGCATGAACTATTCCAGATCAGCTGACCTTCAGGTCCTAAAATAACAATTGACTTTTGTTGTTACTTAATTACCTAATGCCATGTGTTACTTCGTAGTTTTGAAAAAAAAAATGTATTAATATTTTAGAATGTAGATAAAAAATTCGAACTTGTGTGCAAACTTTTGACTGATACCATGAGTTTATACTGGATGCACAGTGAGTCACGCCAGATGTCATATGTCTTTCATAGTGAATCTTAGCATGAGCGATATCATGAAATTGCCAGATATTGCAAGTATGCAACCGCATACTAATTAAATACATGCCCTGTGGTGCAGCAAATATCTCCTTAACGCTTCGCAGTGGCTCACCAGTGAATAGGGCACTTGAGGTGCAAGAAATTTCAAGCTTGGTGTAAGGGAAAAGAAAGGTTTACTGTGCTTCAGCGAAATCTTATTAGGGTTTTAGAAGGCTGAGCTGGCCAACAGCTGACCAAATGCATCTCACGGAAATAAGCTCGCAGAGCTATTAGGCAGACTTCAAAAGGAGAGAGCCTAGAGAAGAGCCGGCTGTTACCCGACGTTCCGCAGTTTATTTACTGACGGGGAGCGAGACTGTGGGAGATGAGAAAACAAAGAACAGAGAGTCGTACATTTAAAAAGGAACTATCCTGATAAGGATCCCGCGTACACGACAATGCAGTTATCAAAAAAATAAACAAAAATAAATAAACATTAAAGAGCTTGCCTGCCCAGTTGAAAACATTTTAAGGCTTGATTTATATTTATAAACCTACAGAGTTACTGGACTCCTTACATTCATAATAAAATGGTATTTACACACACACACATACTTCCAAGAGTGGTGTACATTGATCTACTTGTTTAAAAATCAGCTTGAGTTCTACTCTGCAGCGAGAGGTTTCTTCATCCAAATTCATTAAATCCATCCACTCGCGCACGATCAGTATTCTGGATGGTGAACAATTAATCGGAAAAACAACCTCACAATCTCGATCCATACCATACACACCATCTCATTTCTAAATGACAGCGATTTTGAGTGTCCAAAAAGCACATGCGCAATTTAGTAGTTATTTTTTAATTTATTATTGTTAATATTTTATTTATGTTCAAAAGCTTTTTAAGTAATTCACCTAAAAAAAAAAAAATACTTTTTTTATACAAGAGAGTTGAAAGTCCTGTGTAGACAGTATGGTTGTTTTTTTTTCTTCTTTTTACTTGAATGCAATAAATGTTTTGGTTAAATGAGAACGAGAGAATCATGCGAGAGAATGTTGATCTCAGTTCCCGCGGAGAAAAATCATGATTCACATTTTGGCAAGAATCGTGCAGCCCTACTGGCAGCATCAGTGGGAATCTAATACGGTGCACAAACCTCTCGTTTGTTTGGCAGTAACCTTCTTCTGCTGGCCACTGATGCACCTACACAAATGCGATGTTCATCTACTTGTTCCATTCGACACTCCAGTCTAACTCGGCTCAGAATGGTGACCTCGGGTCAAACATGATGTCGTCACTAGCTTGAGTGGGTGTGCTGAAGAATGAGAGGCATTATGTTGTAAGCGGATGCAGTCCGCAGGCTGTGCCCTGTAGCTGTCAGACGGGTAACGTGAAGCTTTGACCTTTTCCTCTCTATTAGACGTGTGTGGCGGATGGGCGTGCTCAGAAACGATGAGTCACGTAACTTAAACGATCAACTCTGGACCTCTCGCTTACTTTCCGCACACCTGTGTTTCCTCCTTCAGACTTGAACTGCTTCTTATGGGGTATAAAAGATACACAACATTCAAACGTGGATCCCTTGGGATAGGGTGGTGTCTTGATACGATCAATTTGGCACATCAAAAATGTAACGCTGGATCGAGACATCACTCAGGTTTAAAAATATTTGACACCAGAAAACCTGAATAACTGAAAGTTAATGAGTGTTTACATGATCCATTCTGTCTTTAGCGTATAACAAAGTAAACATCATGTAACAATTAAACAGAATTAAACGTGGCTACGCCGGTACTGCTACTCTCAAAGAGAGCACGTCTACAGTATAGAGTTGATCATCATCTGATTTGAGTGAGTTAGTTTGCAATTAGATTAAATCCTGTGTTCTCCACTACTGAATATGATCTTCTCAGTGGCTCTGGTGGCTCTACCCACCTGAAGTGACTCGATTCTTTAGTACTTTAGTCCGGACTGAATCAGCAAGGCAAGGCTGTGTTCGTTCAGGGTGCCAGACTAACATAAATCTTTACACGTCTCTGGATACTAAACAAAAAACTAATATTTAGAAGCGACATTACATTTTTAGGCACCATAATTTAACCTGGTTATTGTCATAACCAGGTATACTCATGCAGCCACTCTGATTGAAATTGGATCCATGCATACAAGGAACTTAGTTAGCTGTGCTTTACTAGCATTATCTGCTAATGATGGCGCATTGGGGACCGTTTCAGTCGGCATACACCTCACTCATAATAAATTTGTTATGTTTGTTTTATTAGCACCAGCGTATCGTATACATATTTGATGCCGAGTAATGCATATCAATTTTATAGAAACGTCTACGTGATCGCGATAGGATATTTGTTTTCACCTCCAAAAGAAACCCATAAAGTGTCAGTGCGCTGGAGCTTTAACAGGATTAGAATGAGAGTACAGTGTATAGAGTACAGAGGATGTCAGGGGTTCATCCATGCACACGAAACGAGAACAAGAGTTGTTTAATGAGAATCAGCGGCTCCTCTAGTAATCCATGCTCTCTGGACTGTGCAGTCCTCTCTCTAGTTTTGTTTCAACTTTGTGTGCTACGTACATCTTCATAACTGACAGTTCAAAAAAACGCAACAACGCAACAGGTCTGAACAAATATTTGACAACAAAGCGTCTCTCACTCCCTTAACTGTGCCTTAAAAGCTCAGAATTATTATTGATTTATTTTACCTAAAAAGCATCTCCAAAAAAAAAAAAAACACTGAGAACTGTATGCAGCTATGAGAGTAAAGCACAGTGGATCTGGATTAATCCGCTTAATTAAGACGCTTCTATGACTTCAGGCAATACAACCCAGGACTATACATAATTTCGATAAAACACAATAGATCTAACTGAAAAAAAAAAAAGTGGGCCTTAAAAGAAAATGAAATCCTTTAAAAAGCAGCATGAGAGCTGGACAACAGATTGTTCAGGAACAGACTAGCTTCCTTCAGAGACTGAGAAACAGACTGCAAACCAGAATAAACCCAACGACAATACAGGTTCCTGGACAAGCTGCAGACGATACATCACTGACTACCTCTACAAAACCTTCGGCTGATTTTCCCTCGGAGGTCGCTGAACTGAACAAGAAGCCTTTTTCCAACATCCTTTATTAACTTCATAAATAATGGGCTGTGTGAAAAGAGCTCTGAGGAGGTGAGCTGTGACTCTGTCCCTAAGCAATAAAGCAGCAGGACGACATACGGCTCCAGGAGACGAGCTTCACAGCTGTCCAAACCCGAGCGTGCTAAACAACAGAGTATAAAAACAATCAAAGCAGGGGATAAATCAGTTAAGGCGCTTATGTAGTTTAGTGTTATAATACATACTCTGGGAAACGAACATGTATGTGGAGCCCTGTACGGGACGCATGTGTAGATGTAGATCATGTCTTCTCCTGATAAAATGCTTAAAGCATCACACAGGTCACTGATGAAGACTTTGCATACCAGATGTGGTGTGGTGTTGTAGAGATATTGCTCGACAATGAATTGCGTCTTCATTTTTTTCTGTGTATCAGGAGGATTAGGAGTGACTTTAAGGGAAGAAAAGATAATCTTTCATCTGTAGACGCCAGTAAATCCTTGTAGTAGAAACAACTCCAGCATCAGACATGATGATATGTGAAGGGAAGCAGACGGAGTCGGAATAAGATCACACCACTGAGAAACACTTCCTGTTTAAACCTAAATAGCAAATCTAAACATGTGTTTCCCACGTCGCTAGAATGCAGGATTTATTTTCTTTCTTTTCTTGTTCAACCTCCATGTCCATACAGAGGCTCTAAATGAAAAATAAAAAAAACACCCTGGACACTGTGCTCTCACTACCCACCTGAAGTGACTCGATTCTGTGGCACAAATCTGGTGTTTCTCAGATCAAATCTAAGTTACTTTCATTCTGTATGTGGTCCTAGACTGGATATATATCCGATACATGGTCATGTGACTTTTTGCCACTGCATGTGTAGTCCCACCCATCCAGCTCGGTGCCCCTAAGCAGCCCAGCTGAACTCTGGGATTACTGTTGATGCAGCATGCCGTGCACTCTGAGTAATGGAGAGAACAGTTAAAGCCAGTGCTACAGAGGATCACGCTCGCTCAGAGACATCAAACACTGGCATTGGCGTCTTCATCTACAAGCGCGCGCACACACACACACACACACACACACACACACACACACACACACACACACACACACACAAACACACACTCTCTCGAGGAATCCCCGCTTCAAGCATGTTGGCAGAAGGACACATCCAGGATTATACACGGCACAGATCAAGAACAGGTAGAAAATCAGACAGGGTCTGGGTCTTGAGTGCTGTGGCAGACCATTAGAAATGCCATGCAAGTGGGAATATCTCACAAAACATCCAATAATATCATCAGATAAACCTCCAGCTGCACAAGCTCCAAAGAATCATGAAGAGGTACCTCAGTACTGGTCTAAACCCTTTCTGTAAAACATACTTCCTTGTTTCTCTTAATCCTAAAATTAGCCCATATGTCTCAGTTTGGTCATGCCGTGAGAAATGAGGAAGGCATCGGGCATCCCACACGCTCACACCCTCATTCACCAACGGGGGAAATTTAGCTTGCCCAGTTCGCCAGCATATTTTTGGGAAGAGAAATAAGCCCGCACGGAAATGAGGAAAAGATGTGAAACCCCACGCAGAGAGTAACCCGAGCTCAGGAAGCAGCCCTGAAGCCGAGAGGCAGCAACACTACTCTCTGTGCCTCGTGCTGCCCAAAATGATGTCGATTACTAAAATAGCTTGCAAACAAGATGGAACCAGGGGCATCATGGAGGACAGGTAAACATCAAACTGCAGCTCAGGAAACATGCATCAAAAGTAAACATGCTCAGAGAACACACTAAAGAAGCTGAAGAATCAGCTAAAACATCTAACAGTTTTGGGGGGGGGGGGAATTGACAAATCAATTCAGTTACATACTTGAAAATTCTTTTGTGTAGCGATTTATGTACTGCCACACCACCTCTAAACCATTTATTATTATTATTATTATTACTATTTATTTATTTATACACATCTACTTTTGAGATGGTAAAATGTTGCAGTTCCTCTATAATCCTACAGATGGTGCACTCTAAACTATTCACACACTGGAGGCAGCACAGCACCCTGTGAGGTACAGTAGGAGAAAAGTATTTGCTAAGTTTGTTTAAAATTGTAACAAAATGTGAAAATCAGGATATTCATGAAATTGTGATACCAGCAGAATCGCAATACAAATCCAATCGCCACCTACGTATCGCGATAATATCGTATTGGGTGGTCCTTGGTGATGCCCAGCCCTAATTGTTTTAGAGGCACGACATAAACCTAAACATCCATTTTGCTTGAATTGGAGCCGGTGTAAACACATCCCAACTGACAGCTTACACTGACAACCTGATGAGCAGAGAAAGCAAATTCACAGCTCTACACTAAGCAAATAATTGCTGTAACTCACCCACTCAGGAGAGTTACGTGGCTCTGATGTGCTCTACCAGCGGGACAAGACAGACAGTCAATCATAGTATGGAGAAACAAAACTGTGCGCAATCATGGCCGGCTCACATCAACACCCAAAATATCTGCACTTCCCAAAACGAAGACTGGCTGTTACTAGAGTGGACACGTTCATATGGACACTGCAAGACCTCGGACTGGTTATTTAATCATAAGGACTGTTCCGTGCTCACTCCACCACTCCAGCACATCGACTTGGTAGTATTTCTCTTTGTAGTATAGAGTTGTGGAAGCGTAATGACTTATATCCGCACTATCCGGTGTCACTCGACAGAAATAACGAGTTCTCTTTTCCGTCTGCTTCCTTCTTGGGTAGGTTTCTCCCACCATGTCGCCTCTGGCTCGGAAATCTAAATCAACATCCAGGTTTCTTTAAAGCTGCTTTGTGACTATTGTTAAAAAGTGCGATACAAATAAAATTGAACATGGCAAGCCTCGAGACAGGACTCTTACTTTGGACACACCAGGCATTTCATTATCACCTCTTCTGCCAACACAAGTGTAGGAGGCAGAAACAAGCAGCATACGAGGTTGGCAGAACAGGAAACTGAGGGGCTTCAGCCTACATATACACACACACACACACCACACCTGGCTCTGGTCTCCAACAAAGAAACCGTCTTGAATTATTCATCTCACTCAGCACTCTCAAAAAAAGGTGCTTGTGGTTATTAAAACTCACATCTACACAGGATTACACAATACTCCTCTGATCCCAACAAATACTCATGTATAACATTAATGAGGTACAAAGAGCCAATGAGGAAAACGATGATTAAAAAGACATGGAAACTCTCTCTTCTCCCACACACACACACACACACACACACACACACACACACACACCATGACATACATTAAAGCCTCCATGCTCTGAAGCTCAGAACAGAGAGATCATGCCTGCTGCAATATGCTGAAACTGACAGTTACACACCGACTGCGCAGCGGGAGAGGGGAAACGCTGCATAGCATGATGTTTAGCGATGCTAATGACATGCCAAGCCTTTTGTAACATCTGTATATAACAAATATGACGTCCTACAACAACAGCTTCTGCGAGTCAGTCTCAGCGTCCCCGCCCCACCCCCTTACATTCTGCCCCAGCACTGCATTTCCGCTCGCTTCCGCGCAGAAAGATGGAGGGTAAAGAGACTCCAGCACCACATTATCGCCGACAGAAGTAGAGGGTTTGTCATCATCAATAATTAAGCCACGGGTTTACTCCCTAACACACAACAGCACTTTGGTATAGTGCATCTGCAACAATATCTGGTCTTGAGCAGTAAAGAACAGTTCCATGTGCCTTATGGAACTGTGCAATCACCTAGTATCAGGTTACGGGACCACTCGGATGACTACAACCCCGGATCACAAACGATGGCGGAAAAGTTAAAGACGGGAAGGAAAATAAAAGTTGCTGCTTTCATACCGTAACTGCTTTCATAACCCTGTTAAACTTGATTCAAAAGACGTGCTGCTGGTGAGAACAATATTCTTCTTATTATTTTAAACTAGGATCCCTTCAGCATTTAGATTATCAAGGCCAGGCCGCTCTGACAGAGAATATAAATTACAGTACATTTTCAACAAGGAGACCGCTGAAAATCATAATTGTACATCTTGACTTCACTGAAACTCTTAATCATAAGCTTGTACGTCCCCATCTTTAAGACACCCTTATGTCTTTGACAGGTACTTGTAGCGGCACAGATAACTCCTCAACACGCAGTTACTCAGGTTAATCATTTTGTGCATCGGTTCTCCCTCTCTTTTCTCTCCCTCTCTTTTTTAAGCTTCTTTCTCTCAATCTTGTCTGTCAAAATTCAGATTTTCTTAAGGTCAAATCTATTTCAGTTTACTTCAGATGTCCCTGTTCGTCACTACTGCTAGTCCTCAGTAAACGTTAACTTGCCACTCAGTACCTGGCCATCATTAAACTTCTAGTTGATTTTTTTTTTTTTAATGATCATTGTGCATGGAAAGGTACAAGGAAAGTGTGAGGAAACGTAAGAGGAAACGTCTACTCAGTAACAGGCTAGAGTAGCACTATATTAGTATACAATTTGAGACATAACTTTATTAATTCGGTTGTAGACCCAGTACCACACGGTGCTATATTGCCTCCGAAACTGCCTACGTACGGCTGGAAAAGAGGCAAATTTAACAGTAAACTTATACAATGCACCATAAATTTGAAAGATACAAACTCTGTTTAACTCCGAGGAACTGCAAACGTCCCACATGAGTCTCAGCTGAACTTCGGAATGTATTTTTGCATGGAATGTGGAATTTGATTATGGTTAATTACATTGTACTTGCATTCTGGTTGACAAACGGTCGGTGTGCAGAGAAGAGAAACTTGACCAAGAAATACTGTAATGTACTTATACGTACCTGAACAATACAAGTCGCTCCCTTTAAGATAGTACAAATCACCCATTGGTTCATATTAAGAATGCACTCTTGATATTCTTGATCTCAAATAATTTAAACACAGCCAGACAAATCCTCTAGTAGGAAAAATAACCAGCTCTGATTACACGCCCACTAAGCAGTGAAGGGGAAGACATGAGGATGCTTGCCGCACAGGTGATTTCACACAATACCAGTGCTGAGAAGGTCAGCTATCAGCATGGTACTGTTGTTAATGCTGCATATGAAACAGTAATCTGCGCACACTTAAACTACCCTGCCAGGCAGGCCTGCAAAAAACTAAAAAAAAAGACAAACAAAAAAAACATTTGGAGCAGTATTATACACAGGTACAAATAAAATTCATAAGCTGGAGTCTGGCCAAGCAGAGACAGCATCGTGCATTTGGAATTTTTCTCACAAAAAAAAAAAAAGATTAAATTCGTTGTTGGTTTGAAAAGCACCAAATCATTCTGCTGTACAAACTCATTGTAGAAATAAAATGAAATAAATACTTAAATGAAGATGGAACTAATCTTATATTTATATCAGGTTGAACTGAAATCCAGCTGTGAGATTCCTCATACCCACACACAGACAGAACACTTTCACTAGTAAAACAGAACTACTCAAAATAAAAGATGACCTTTTCTAGGAAAGAGTACAAAGAGATCTTGCCCACCTTCTCTTTCCGTTATGAGAATCCACATGTGGTGAACCGTGTCTGTTCCTCAACCAGGATCGAGCCCTCAGTGAATCTGGACTAAGCCCTGTAAATACCATGGTTACTAATTCTCGATCTAAAGCCACCAGCAGGACAGAACTACCCCGGTCACGCAGCCACGGACAAACTGGAAAACTGAGGACCAGACTGGGACTTGCTAGCTCTCATTTCCTCATGTAAACACACTGTAGCTGTATCTGCACTGCAAGAGGAGACAGCAGATACTGCACAGGTAGGTAGAGAGAGCCACACTGGTGCACTCAGAGACAGCCCTGAAAAATACAAGCATGCAAAACAGCAGCTGGAAGCCTTTCCCCAAGAGCTGCTCTTGCAAATCAACACGGCCGAATATGCAGAATGAAGCCTTGAACGCTGCTGCTTTGTACAAATAGAGCACTCCATTTATTCTTAGCAAGAACTTGACATTGTGTAAAAGGGTTGGCCTCTGGAGCTGCTACGAACATGTCGAGGCTCATTTGCTTTGGAATCTTAGCAATCGAAATCTATCTTGATCTATTTTATATAGTGGAAATATATATTATTACATCGGCAGAAAGCAACGTTGACTTATTCCACTTGACACTTTGTTAGTATTACCCTGTTTTACCCTGAGCAAGGCTAGATCTGAATACCACCTGGTCCGGAGCTGATCAAGTATCTTTTCCCCCCACACCACTGAAGAGAACATATGGAAGCCAGACACAGTACCATTACAAAGAGTCCATGCTTCAAACTTTATTGCCATTCCCTCATTTATTCTCTTGAGCAAAATGCAAAGCGGCAATGACCAAACTTAAGATTTACCTGTGACACATGGTTCGCTGTTCATTATCGTACAGTATAGGACTGACCACACGGAAGGACACTTGCAAATCAGCTTTTTTACAGTCTTTTAGTCTGTATGCTGAGGATCCCAGAGTTTACACTTACATTGTGTTATCTTGGGCATTTTGAAAAACCTGCTAAAACAATTATAAAATATAATTATTGTATAAATGTAATATATAAAACTGTAAAATGTGTAAGCCAAAAATGTATAGCCATCTGATTTCAGGTTTAGTCGTCCTTTACTGTTATTTTATGAAGAAGCATGATTGTGGGGGTTTGCCTATTCAGCCATAAGAGCCTTAGTCAGGCAGTGACTCAGGGTGACAAGGACTGGGGTCCATCTGGTTTTGTGATTCAGCCCAGAGGTGTTCAGCTGGGTTAGATTGGGTTCAGTTCTCGAGTTCTCTGACTCGGCAATCCTTGCTAGGAATGACTTCATGGAGCTCTCTTTGTGCACAAAGGGACTTTGTCTTTTGTCTTTCTGGAACAGATTTGGTCCACTTGGGTCTAGTAAGGAGAAATTGTAAAGTTACAAGCATACAAAGAAATAAAAAATAAAAAAAACATTAATATGCAAAACATGAAGCCCAATATTATGTGCCACTGGGACAGCTCTGGCCCCTCGAGGCATGACTCCACATGATCTCTGAAGGGGTGCTGTGCTGTCTCGCACTGGCACGTTAGTGGCGGATCCTTCTACGCTGTGGGTCGCGAGGTGGGGATCCATGGACACTAGGTCAGAATTAGGTCTGGGGAATTTGGAGGCCAAAACAACAACCTTGAACTCCTTGCCTGCTAAGCCCTGTATGCAGTAGGCTGTGATGTAGTGCTTTTTTCAGCAATATTTGATGCATTGGCTTTTTTGTGGGTCAGACCAGACTGGTTAACCTTTGGTACATGTGGGCATAGATGAGTCTGTGACCAGATTACTGGTACAGTATATAATTAAAAATAAATGTTATTCAAAACATTGGTTTGGCTCATGTATGCTACCAACTTTTTTCTTAACATAAGTTTAGGGCATAGACATAGGTGTGATGGTCAGGTGTTCACAATCTCTTAAAGTGCAAAGCAGTTTTACAGATTGATATTTAAATACCTTATGAGAAAGTAAGACTTACAGTAACGAAGGCAATACAAAAACTCCATGAAACACCATGAGGACGAAGCCTTGAAAAGAATCAGACTAGGGAACCTGTGTTGTGTGATTCTAAATCATTATAGTATAAAAGTGTAGAGAGGTTAAAGTTATTAGCTACAAACCTAGAGCATAAAGGTGAGATGATCGACATTGGGTATAAACGGTTTTAAGAACTGGAGTCTGTATGGAATATATACACATCACTCACCAGATAGCTGGCTAGCTTGTTGCTAGAAAAAGACGAACATGAAGTCCAGAAAGAACTGTGGAAAATGACGGCACTAAAATCAGCAAATTACCACTCGCAAGGCAAGTCGAACACGGTATACGCACATGCCCCGTCCCACCTGAATAAACACTGGCATGCTCAGAGCCTTTATGCCGTGACCATGCTTCATTAAAATCCAGAATAAACATACATAAACATACACTAAGTGGCCGCATTTATTACTACGGTTCATGTCTTAAACTTGGACAAAAAAAATACTCCCTTATTACCATTAAACACGGCTCATCACAGACATCAGAAATATGCTCAACCCGAGAAAAGACTTTGAGACCTTCACCTTTAATTATTATTTCAGGCTCCAAAAGCAATATTCTAAGTCACCGTTCCACATCCTAAGACCTTACAGACTATTGAAATAGCCTTTCTGAAAGTCCTTTTATATCTAGAGGATGAGTGCGCATTTTCCCGCTGATGGTCTGTACTTGAGGGGACGGTGAAAAGATTTTAACAAGGGGCAGCTGGACTGCTTTGGTGAATTACAGGATCAATTTGCCGGGAGTGTTTCCACATGTAGATAGAGGAGATGGAGGCTGAGCTCAGGGGGACTGTGACGCATTTCCAGACTAATACATCATTGCGGTTCATAGTTAGGAAGAAACAAGGTACGGCTCCTATCACTGTGTTAGGAAGCCATTGAGATTTCGAGAGTAGGTACATATGGTAAACAAGCTCCAAATGCCCAGCACACTTAATCATGCGTGGATAAGAGCCAGCAAGCGAAATATCTGATTTCCAATTATAAAGGAGGAAGGAAAAGAGATTCCAGGGTGATGCGTTAGCCTTAACTTAAAAAAAAAAAACATTGTTTTTTTATTTGTTCTCTTTTTATCTAGCTACCTAGTGAATAAGAGCCAGACAACTTATCCTTGTAGTGGAATTTAAAGCTATCGTTCCCAAGCTGTGAAACAGTTTAGCTAGAAGGGTAAGGCTAGCCTGAGGGTTTGGAGTATTTTCTTACTTCAATCTCAGTTAACGAAGCAGACATAAATCAATATCCTTGAAAATTCAGTTTTCCAAGTAACATTTAAAAATGGGTTCCACTGTATTATTTACAATGTAATGATGTAATGAGCATTTGGTCTCCAACACTAAGCTCCAAGTCTGAAAGCTACTGGACTGATTATTTTTCCTGTTTTGCAAATGTGCACCACAATTTAAGAATAAGGACCACACTGGTCATTGATTAACAGCCACGGCCTCTCTGTTAACACATCACCAAGCAGTATTTTATCCCAGAGTCATGGTGAATGTGTAAATCACCCACTGCTGCTGCTATAGCAAAAAAAAGAGACACTTCTTGTCCTCTCAATGGTTTGTTTGTCATTTTGCATATCTGGTGGGCGATAGAGCTGTGAATCTTAGATAGACTATCAATTTGATTCAATGTTCGGACAATCCAATTTTTTCAAGTCAATTTAATTTAATACTGTTTATTTCATCAAGCAGAAATATATTTTACAGGTTTTAAAGTACTATACTGAAAAACTACTGAAAGTGTGGTGTCGCACCAACCACACCAAACTCAAAAAGAGAAAAAGCGATACTTTAAAATTCGCAAAAGATACAAGCAGTTTGTAGCTTCTGCAAAAACCATGCTATATTTTTAGAGAATTTGTCGATTTTATACTGCTGTATAATGTACCTAATAATTGTGAAAAAAATGTAACTAAATTGCATAATCAAATAAATCGCACAGCTCCAGCGTCTACAGAATTAGCAGTGACACAATTACACACCTTATTTAAAGATATTCACATGATGGGTCACTGGTGGCTCAGTGGTAGGTTTCCTGCCTGCCACACAGAAGGCCCGGGTTCGATCCTATTATCCTAACCTCCACTAGGGGTGCTAAAGTGAAAAGTGATCCATTAAAAAAAATGATTAGAGATGTGGAAAAATTTGATTCAGTTACATATCACAATTCCTTTGTGTGGCAATTTCACACTGACTACCAAACATTTTTTTTCTTTAATAAATATTGAATTTATACACGTTTGCATTTAAGGTGGTAAAATGTTCCTATTCCGCTATCATCCTGCAGGTGATGCACTCTAAACTAGTTATAGAACAGCATCCTATGTAGTAGGAGAAATTATTTAAGCTTGCTACAAATTGTAACAAAATCTGAAATAAATAAATGAATAAATAAATAATATCCAATATGGACGTCTCTAAAATCATGACAGTGTATCAGGAGATCCCTGGTTATTCCCAGCCCTAATAATTAATATATTCTTTGACCATTTAAAGTACCCCTCTGTTGTCTCTTCTTTCAAGACGCACAATAAAGGTTCTGTAATGCTGAGACAATGATGATGGCAGACGGTAATTAGAACCACTAAACTAAACATTCTGTCTTTACACCAGCTATGTTATTAGTGTTTTGACATACTATTTATTACAGTAGCAAACTAAGAGTGCAGCCTTGAACATTCCCTCAGTGTTTATTCACTTGTCACTTACAAGCATCAGGTTAATGAAGATGCAGCGGACAGTAAGCACACTGCATCATATCGCTTTAAGAAGTACAAGCTGCTCGGATAATAACCACCTTCATTCCTCCAGTTACAAGGGAGGTGCATTCAGTGAAGCCTGGATCACTGTAATGAAGTGTGTGTGTGACTGTGGTGTGGGAGTAAGTGGATATGAACGCTGGAATGAGGTTACAAGTAGGAGGGACCCTAAACAATACTGTACTGATGACAAAACCTACCTCGACAGCAGTGCAATGCTCGGTGACGGCAGCGTGTGTGTTGCGGTACTTGCTCATGTTCTCACCCTAATAGGAGGTGTGCTGCAGTACAATACACATCACTGATTCAGTCCAGCACTATGTGGGAGAAATGATGCCTGCTGAGTCAATTTCAGCACAAAGCTCTGGAACAAAGTGCATGGCTGCAGAATGAAGAGCTGGAGCAGAGGGTCAGCGGAGCTTGGAGTTGTAGCAGGCAGAAAAACCACAGCTCAGAGTACAGGACTGGTGATCAACTGTAACCTCTTCACCAAGCACTCCATCAGTCCCACTTACACAACTGCACACTGCTACAGGCTCGCACAGAGAAAAGAACAATAAAGGAAGGAGCTTACAATCCTGAAGAAATTTGAAATACCTACATATGGTGTCCTGTTTAAATTATGTATGATTAAAGCTGGGTGATGTGATGACATTATACTGAGCTCATAATAAATGGACACAATAGGCTTTTGAGAAATCATGAATACGGTAATATATTTTATTTTTGTAACTAAATGGAGATCAAAAAATAATGCACACAAATAAAGAAGACTAGCATAAGATAAGGATGCACTCGCCACTGATTCAACAGATGTTAAAGGAGAGCGCTTGATTGATATTGATCTTGATATTGAGTAGTTACCAGGCTAAATCTGAGCTCGGCCATCACTCTCTCTTCTCTTTCTTCAATCATGCAGAATAGAAATGCGACATCTGAGCTCTCTTGTTTCACAGCTAAAGAGATTTTCAGAATCAATTAATCAAAGACACTTCTGTAATATTTATACTAGAATTAATGAGCTCATAAACACGCCTAATGTACTTTCACAGCTTCACACAATTAAGCATCATTCCATACAGAAGACGTTAAAAGTTTTTTTTTTTTTTTGATAAAGCAGCACGGTTAGTTTATCTACTATATTGCTGATGCTGTGCACAGGGTTACGGGTGGGCTTTCCCTGCAGACTTGGGGCACTTTCCCTGCAGAGGTGGGGTACACACTGGACAGAGTGCAAATCCATTGCAGGGTGCGTGCGCACACACACACACACACACACACACACACACTATGGGCTATTTGGGAATGCCAATTAATCTAATCTGCATTTAATCCTAATCGACTGTGGGAAGAAACCAGAGTACCTGGACGAATCCCACCAAACACAGGGAGAACATGCAAACTCCATGCAGACAGGACCAAGGTGTGAATCGAACCCTAGAGCCTGCAAGTGCGAGGCCACAGAGTCACCGCGCCGCACCCCAAGTTTCATTCACAGAACACTAAACAGAGTTTCTCCCATGTGATTTCTAATCTGTGTGATTAATTCTGTGGAGAATAGAGGTGAGGGGAAAAAAAAGCACTCGCAGGCCACGAGACTTTAGAGCACAAGTTTCCTATCTACTCCAAACAAGTAGCTAGAGTATCAGCACTAAACTAATTCCTTCTGCCTCAGTGTAAAAGGACCCAGAATGATTTCTCAAGGCATTTTCTCTATAAATATACATGTCAAACAAATGAAAGTGAAGAAACTTGTAAAGACGAGTAGAAAGTGAGGAATAATCTAAGAAGAAAATAGTGGAAAATACTCCCAGCGCTTCCCCTCAGGATACATCCAGAGGCAGCATGTGGTTTTGAAGATTACGCTGTTAGTGAGGATGGTAATTGGGTGCATGAGGAAGAAGCCAACACTGACTTTCCTCCAGCGCTAAAGCTGCCTGTCAATATCTAAATTAAACAGCTAAATCTGTGCTATCGAGAGGGTCTTTTATCAGATCAGTCTGCGAATCAGATCGTCTCATGGTTCGGGATTCAGCTGGGATTCTCTCTGTCTGTAGAGCCACCTACTCTGCATTATTGCATTTGTGTGAAAAACAGAAGACGCATAGCAGTCACACACAGTTAGGTGTTGCTTCCCACTCGCGCACAAATCACAAGGTCATTAAATACAATTGAATTCAGGCACACACTGAAGACAGGATGATTACTGTTTGCAATATTCCACTTCGCACATGCTTAAGAGCGGTTCTTAACGCACCAGTGTTTTTGCCATCCTGTTTGCACTGCACATAGAGATAACACACACATTTGGTCCTTTTTTTATTACTAAAATTCAGCTTAAAATTTAACTCAGTGGAGCTGGTATAATATGGGAAATCGTCTTCTTCCTGTGCGTGTGTAAAATCCAAACAGTGACCTATCTGTTATTATGCCTTAGTATATCCTCATGCAAATATAAAAAGGTAATAAAAATACATTCTGTAGTTTTTTACTGTATCATACAGTCTTCAGCTCTTGGTGGAGTTTCATTTCTCGTTGTGTGTTGTAACAACTGCTAACTGGTGAGGGAGCATGTAGGAAAGCAGCTCTGTGCTATCCAAAATGTCAAAGGCCTGATGTGTCCTCGGGGCCTCTTTGAGCACATGGTGGTCGCTGTGGCGCCGCTGCCTTCTTTGGATTCTTGTAAAGAGCAAAGCCCTCATCAAGATCTCTGAAGTTCACCAAACGGTTAGAGGGTCAACAGAACCCGATCAAATACCACTTTCTCTCTCTCTCTCTCCCCATCCGTTTCTCAGTCCAAAACATGACATGGCTTTCAGGGTACCCATGTGTAAGCTGTTCGATCTTCCCTCATTCCCTTCCTTAGTAGTTCCCAATCAATAACCAAAAGCCAGGGAAAAAATCCCACCGGTCTTGCCTGGAGACTGACAGGCCCAGACCGCCAAGTGTTTGTGCCACTGACGGGCAAAATAAATGGAAAGGTTCTTAGATAGACTTTTATTGACCCCATTGACATCGGCTGGTCAATGATGCATTATGTGGGACTTTCTTCTCCATGCATTCCACTCAATATGATGGAAAGCAAACAACTGCATGGACTTCTTTCCTTGCTCCTGCACAGCATGAATGAGTGGAGCATTCACAGTGTGCTTCCAGCCAGTGAATCAGAAAGTAAAATGACCGTGCAGCAAGAAGGCCAATTTGTTTTGGATATTTAGTCTTGCTACCCAACAGCCGAAAGCAGACCTGCCTGTGATGATGGTCATTCAGATTAATCATGACATTAATTTAGGTAATCTTGTACCTGTGTGTTTTAAAGTGGAGTTGAGGCGTCGGACTCCTGTCTCTTTACAGCAGATGTATTAAAAGTGCCTGTAATTATTCCCCAGTTCAGGTCTTAATGGCGCAGTTGATCTTGACAGTTTAGTATGGAGTTTTATGAGATAGTAAAAGGTTATTATCAGATGGAGGCAGGCTAAAATGGTGCACCTGCCAAAAGGAAAAACCAAGTGTACCACAGCAGACAATAAAACAGCCATATAACAAGTTCAACATGGGACAACAATACTGGCACTAAATGCAGAATTGATATCAGGTTGGATTTTTACTTTATTTTGTTCCTTTCCACTCATAACATTTCACAAATTTTATTATTCTTCCTTAAAGTTAGGATGTGAAAAAAAAAAACTTAATATCAACATTCTTGTCATTCAACCCTGTACAAATCTCACATTCTGGTAATATGAACTGTAAACGCAAGTTTGACTGTCAGAATGATACGAACAAAAGCACAACTGATCAAATCATACTGGTTGTACAGATCATGACTGGATGATAATCTGTACTATTAAAAAGTGTTTAAAATAATCAGATACGTTTTGCTGTGTGGTGTGCATTTGAAAAAATACATTTATTTAAATTAAGAAAGTGCAAGATTTGCTACACCACCACTGCGAAGCACAGGAACCAGTACTAATGTAATAGTAACTTTAGAGTAGGGTTGGGTAGCGAAAACCGGTGCCAATACGGCACCCGTACCTATATAACCGGTATGTACCGGACCGAAACAGAGCGCGATTTTCGGTGCCTCATTTCGGTGCCACTTAAATGCCTGAACTGTCGATTGTAATATTTGTTCTCTGGGGCTATGATGACATTCATGGGGTGTCAGAAATGATCGGAAAAATAAATTATTTCCTTAATTAGAAAAATGTTGAGAACTTCGGAAAGCTTTGATAACACAAATCCAAAACATTGTTGCAGTAATGTTACTATCCATTTTATTTTTGTAGATGAACACTCGCTCTGACGGCAGCAGGTGGTCTACCGCTATCTTAGCTTGCTAAATTAAACAACTTTCGTTAAAATGCCTAAAACTAAACGGTCAAAAGTGTGGCTATTAGGGCTGCAACTAATGATTATTTTAATAATCGACTAATCTGTTGATTGTTTTTTTCCCCTTCTTCGATTAATCGGATAAAAACCAAAAAACAAGAAAAGCATTCATTTCCAGTCCTTTATTCAAAAACAGAACTAAAATCTTTAGAAAGTGCACAAACATGTGGCTCCTTGGGCTGTTATAATAATAATAAAATAAAAATGGACTAACACAAAAAACTAGACATGTATGCTTTACATCTGCCATATATATACAGTGGAACCTTGGATTACGAGCATAATTCGTTCTGGAAGCGGCTCGTATTCCAAAACACTCAAAAACCAAATTTAATTTAAAAAAAAAACTTAAAGTAAATATATAAAATTAAAAAAATGAAAGTAAAAACACACTAATCAGTAAAGTAAAAATAAAACAAATTAACCTGCACTTTACCTTTGAAAAGAATCGCAACAGAGCAGTGTTTCTGTGTAAAGCAGAGAGAACCGTGTGTGTGTGTCTGTGAAGGCGAAAGTAGGAGAGGTCTGTGTGTCTGAGGCACGGTGTCCAATGACGTGCACGCACGCACGCACGCACGCACGCACGCACGCACGCACGCACACAGCAGGTAAAGAGCAGACTAAGCCTTGAGCAGAGAGAGAACATGGATTTTTAACGTCTCTAATGAGACTGGCTTTTGCTTTACACGCGCGCTGTACACACACACGTGGTCACAGTGTTATAGTAAACAGTACACGCGTGCACGGATGTTGATTATACCAAAAGAGTTGATTATACGAAGAGACGCGCACTAAGACCTAGCAGCCTCCGCCATGTATCTTTCCTCTACCTCCGCTCGTATTTTTTTATTTTTGCTCCGCCCTGTCTATGAGGCGCCGAACTCTGCTATAGCATCAGTGCACGAGACCGAGTGTGGTCACTCCGCTCTGCGCTCAACTAAAGTTTTTAATAATGTGGTTTTAAATCCACAGATTATGATGACGACAGCATCCGTTCCGCAGGTTAGTAGTGGGCTAATTTAATGTTAATTGCAAAATGCAAATCTTGTATTAATGCTAACAAATAGTCAAACGATTTGTAAAATACTAATGTAACATGGATTCTGTTTATAATTAGGGCTTTCCAGCTAGTACTAGTAGTACTACAACAGTGACCCCATTTACCATTGCAAAGAAGGCTAATTTGACTAAGGA
>JAOVVA010000051.1:13525551-13536811 GCA_028565275.1 Leiocassis micropogon
TAAGAAATCAGGAAGGGGGCAAATAGTTTTTCACACCACTGTATATATATATATATATATATATATATATATATATAAATATGTAAAATGCAGTGAACCTTGATGTGCAATTGTATTTATGACAAATTGTATTCTGTCCCCCTTATACCTTATCTTAGTTGGTGAGGTTCATTTAAACTGAGAACCAACTGAGCAAATAAACTCGGAAAATGAAAACATCCAGCATTTTCAGTTGCGAGCTTGTTTAGTAAAATATTTTTTATCTGCACTCAGGAAATTGTGCGTTTTAATGTCAGAATGGCCAGAACAGCGAGTACGGTATGCACCTTGTTGACGTCTCTGTGTAGTGCAGAATGGCTGAATGCAGTGGACAATGTTATCAGTCCTCTCATTTTAGAATGGTGTGGTCTGACATAGTTGACATTCAGCGCCTTGTCTGCATCAACCTCCACCAATCCTCACGCATACCCTCATACTCAAACACACACACACACCTGTCACTTAAGCAGTATGTTTACAAGTTCTTTTTTAAAGAATATTTATGACTGCTTTAAACCATGCTATTCAATACAATACAATACTAGTCCATCAGGTACTTTCAGCCCATGCAGCGAGCCTGATCCTGTGCAAGACTTGCTGTCTGAAACGAAGGCAACTTTTGCTCAGAGCTAAACAATTATTTCCTTTATTACTGGTGCACAGAAAGTGGAAAGCGGTTGAGAAGAAAAGAGACAAAAGAACGAGCGTACACAGAAAAAAAGAGAATCTGAAATAGGGATAAAGAGAGAGGAGGAACAAGGAAGAGAGTGCAGGACAGCAGTTTCCATAGCAACCTAGTGGGCTGGTGGTTCAGGAAGTGGCAGTGAACTTACAAAGTTACTGTTCAGAATTAAATGCTATGCCTGCAATAATAGCATAATAAATAAGTGATTGGCATGAAATCTGCATGCTGTCTTTCAAAGTACTCCCATTTCCTCTCTAGTGCTTCTGTACAAAGTGTACATCTTGATCATCACTCAAAAGACAAGGATGCTGCATCAACATTCTTTCATGTACTCCAACTTGATTCCTGGCGTCAGTGTGGTGGATTGAACTGCTTCGACCCTTTTCTTCACCAAGCAATTAAAAAAGCTTTAAACCTACACTTCCAGTACTGAAGAAACCATGACTAGAGACATATACAGTAAATGTTTTATGTCATTCCCTTGCTGTCGAAAAAACATCTTTGCACTGGTATGTCTGATACTGTTGTAGCTGTCTTTGGATGCTGTAGCATTTCAATTTCCTTTAAGAGGCCTAAACCAGTTCTAATGCACAAAGCACGGTCCATACAGACGTAGTTTGCCAATGTTCGTGTAGAAGAACTCAAATGGCATGTACATGTATGATGTTCAAAAAGCACATACTGTATGAGTGTGATGGTCAAGTGTCAAAAAAACTTTTGGCTTTATAATGTACAGTATATACTTATTTTTTTTAACTGTCAGTAAAACAGCAGGGCATCTAATTACAAAATATTTCTCATTGTGGAGAAAATCTTGGATATTGTAACAGTAACATTAGGTGCATTACTTGTTTTTGATCAACTGTCATTCAATGGTTTTCAAGGACAATTTTGAGGGCCCAAATAAATAATCACTAAAGTACACAGTGGGTCTGGAAATATAAGAGTAGTATCCAGATAATTACCAGATAATTGTATTGTACATCAAATGATATTCATTTCAATTTCTAACAATTAATTCCTAGAAACTTCACTCCACACTAATCCAAGACTAATAACTAACAGATTTAAGAAATGACAATTGTAAAATAATTGTTGAGAGCTTTCTGAATCCTGTATCCTACAGTGTTTTTTTCTCATATAAAGTTTTATAGTTCAATAAACTAACCTTCTAATGAAAGAAGCAACTTTTACACATTAAGTTAAAACGAGCAGTTATTAAAGTGGTGCCAGTTATAATTAGATATACTGTAGCAGAAATATTCTTTCATTAGATCTTGTTGAGGGCTGAAATACAGAAGGTTATTATAAAGTCATGATCATGAATTTAGTGAACTCACTCATTTTGTAAGTCGAATATACAGTATAAAAACTGACATCTTTATACTGCCTTTAGTGGCAAGTCTTTAATTAACTGGGGAGGTACCACCCCCTATTCAGTGATTACATCCAGTGATGACACAAATGGTCTTTCAAGCTGGAGTGGCTGAAAGTCTACCAAGACTACTGTGCAGGTCAGTGGCAAATTCGCTAAGACTAAATGAACATTTATTTTAACAAAGGTCGTTAAATATGATAATGACCATCATTTTGCATGGAGAGTTAGGAAGTGGTCTGAAATCAGGGTAATCAAGTTATCTTAAGCAATTCTGTCACATCAACAACAAAAAAAAAAGCACATGCGTTCAGACACTTGAAACACATGCATGCTACAGTATATTATGCTAATTACACACACTGATGGCCTGGGGCCATATACAAGACCATAAATGTACAGTACATTGGTGCAGAAAAATCAAATCTCAAGCCAAAGCATTTAGAAGATTTTTTTCATTTCAATTAAAAATATTGTCATATCAGACTTTATGCCATGTTGTCCTTACAGTTAGTCCTGCTCTTCAAGTTTAACAAGGCTGAAGCAATTAAAATGATGTTTTCTATTTCAGCTGAGTTTCGGAGGCGAGTGTTACACAGAGTCAATATCTCTGTCACTAATAAGATACCAACAAATGATTCTTTTTAATGATTTTCAGAGATGTCTCTCTTGTCCTGCTGTAAATTCACTGTCTTTGAATTACAGCCCTGGCTTATGAAAAAACACTGTAGACTGCCTACAGAAGTCTTCGATGTGGAAAGGTTTTGTCTGTGTGACTTTTTCACTGTAAATGAGAGTCTGGTGAAGAGAGCCCTGCGGGTCTTACTTTAACAGTACTAGAGACTGACTGAGGCACACACACACACACACACACACACACACACACACACACACACACACACACACACAAAAACACCTCATAGATGGTATAATGGACATCATTGGTCATATAGCCTTTGTTAGATGAAACGAAACGTTATGTTGAGAAAAAAAAATGCATATACTGTATATACTGATATGTGAAGGTGTCTGTTTTAGAACTAGGATTTGTGCCAGGTTTTTCTATTTTTTTTATGGATTTAAATAATAATTGCATGTTAAACTCCAAGTGAAAACCCAACCAGTAGATGTATTTCAATGAGTACACTTTATTAGAGGATTTGCAGCTAGGAAGCTCTCGCAGTATCATTCACACAGAATTGAAAGGTTTGAATACTTTCCTACTATACCTTTACCTTACTGCACCAACTTTTTGTAGAGATTGAAGAGACTTTGCTCCGTCTGAGTAGAAAAAAAATAAAACACCATCCAAGAACAATAGAGGGTGGATTAAGATAAGTCCCCAACATATGAACGTTCTCTTGTGAGAGTTTATTTGTAAGTTCAACAAACATTGTCCATTTATTAGGATACTAACACAATTGGCTATACATAGTATAAAACAAACATGTTACATGACCTTGTCTTTGTTCTTAAGAATCGTTGGTTGAACGATTTATTTTAAAAGAATAAACTATTCTTTTAACACACACTCCAGGCATGTGACAATGTACACCGGACATGTGATTTACAGTAACTTCCGCGAATGAACATGCGTGAACGTAGGGACCTACTGTACTGTATTTCCAAGTGTACTAGGTGCATATCCACTTATACTCCCTGAAGTATGCACATCCCTTCTGTAGGATTTGCCCTGTGTGACAGGTTGACTATTTGGATCTGCCACCAAAGAGGCCCGAGATATGTGGGTGCACGTTTTGGAATCATAAAGGGCCTTGTCAGGGCTCAACCTTGTACATACAGTAAAGAATTGTTGCACTCTCCATTTGTTTTGGACAGAAGAACCATAGAAATGGTAGCTCCTGTAATAAAATAAAGGGTTCTATTGAACTTGCCAGTTTTCATCCAATTCTACATCTGAGAAGGTTGAACCCGTTTCTAAAATTCTCCTACTTCTTTTGTTAAGGTGACATATATAGTTCAAGTTAGACAGCTACAGACCTGTTTCACATCCATAGGACTTTTGTTAATTCTTTTTATAATACATTGCTTGAGACATAGATGTTTGTTAAGGTTTGACATCCAAGCATTTGCAATTTGATTTTGCTGATTAATTAACAAATATTCAAGTGGTCTTGTGTAGCCTAATGTGTTCCTCCTTGGTACAGCGGGATAGGGTACTATGGTCCACAACTGGCCGTATCAATTTGCAACTTGATTCTGTCCGAGGCCATTACAGGGTTTTGCATGGCCCCAGGGTGGGTTGCGAGACCTTTTATTTTTTATAGGAGCTCTCTGCAGATGGAATCATCTCGCCGAGCACAATGGATCCAGAGGTCTGGCAACCTCATCCAGGTCACCTGTGTCTGTTGGTACAGTATGGCTCCACCGGCTAAATTGCCAAATAAGTACTTTTATATATCATGCAGGAGATTATAGCAAAAATGTCTTTTATGCCTCCAAGAGGAAGTTGTATCGAACACGATGATTTGACTGTCCTTGAAAACTGTTCGATTTTTTTCTCTTTTTAAATAATGATTATTTTAGCACTAAGTAGTAGTTCCTTGAATGCATCACTCTTAGCTGAGTGGCGAATTAAAGGAACAATCCACGTAAAATACACTATCTTCATGAGGTGATAAACCTGTATGAGTTGGCAGTACAGCTTCAATGCATGTTGTGACAGATTTGTAAAGTCTCTATGACTATAGTGGAGGGAAGAACACCAAGGTCACCCACAAGATCATTTTAATAGATTTTTGGCTATTTAGGCTAGCAGGTATTCAAAATAAACAATGTTTTATTATATTATTTTATTATAATATAACAATCTTATTATAATATCTAGAGTATAACAAATGACAGAGAGGCTGTAAATGTTGTGATGTCTCTCCAGATGTGATGAAGCTGAATTCTGTTTGATGGAGTGCGACTCTCAGCTGTCACGTACACGTATTGATTGTCAGAGAAAGTCTAAGTGTAAACAAATGCCTATGGACATGGTTCTGTCGCATCAGAGAATCTGTGTAAGTATATACAGCTGCATCTCAATAAATATCATCAAAAAGTTGATTTATTTCAGTAATTCAATTCAAAAAGTAAAATTCATATATTATATAGATTTACTACACACAGACGGATATATTTCAAGTGTTTATTTATTTCGATATTTACAGCTAACAAAACCCCAAAATTCAGTATCTCCAAAAATTTGAATATTGTGAAAATGTTCAATATTGTTTCACATTCTAATCAGCTAATTAACTCAAAAGACCTGCAAAGGTTTCCTGAGTCTTTAAATGGTCTCTGAACCTGGTTCAGCAGGCTGGCTGTTTACACAGTGCTGTATGCAAGGACAATAATGGAAAGTTGAATGAAAGGAAAAAAATGTGTTAGAAAAATGTGGACAAAGAACAAGGATAACTGCAGCCTTGAAAAGATTGTGAAATAAAGCTCATGCAAGATTATGTGGGAGATTCACAAGGAGTGGACTACAACTGGAGTCAGTGCTTCAAGAGCCACCACACACAGACGTATCCAGGACACGGGCTATAACCTTCGCATTCCTTGTGTCAAGCCAAACTTGAACCAGAGACAACATCAGAGGCGTCTTACCTGGTCTAAGGACAAAAAAAAATGACTGTACTGTTGCTCAGTGGGCCAAAGTCCTCTTTTCAGATGAAAGTAAATTTTGCATTTCATTTGGAACTCAAGGTCCCAGAGTCTGGAGAAAGAGAGGAGAGGCACAGAATCCAAGCTGCTTGAGGTCCAGTGTTAAGTTTGCACAGTCAGTGGTGGTTTGGGGAGCCATGTCTTCTGCTGGTGTTGGTCCAGTGTGTTTTATCAGGTCCAAGGTCAGTGCAGCCGTCTACCAGGAAGTTTTAGAGCACTTCATGCTTCCTTCTGCTGCAGTTTTATGGAGATGCTGATTTCATTTTCCAGAAGGAAGGCACCTGCCCACACTGCCAAAATTACTAATACCTGGTTTTAGTACCATGGGATCCCTGTGCTTGACTGGCCAGCAAACTCGCCTGACCTAAAAGAGAAAGGAAGAAGAGGAAGATGCGAGACACCAGATCCAACCACGCAGAAGAGCTGAAGGCTGCTATCAGAGGTACCTGCGTTTTGATAACACCTCAGCAGTGCCACAGACTGATTGCCTCCATGCCACGCCGCATTGCTGCAGTAATTTATGCAAAGAGAGCCTCGACCAAGTATTGAGTGCTTTACATGTTCATACTTTTCAGTAGTCCAACATTTCTGTGTTAATTTTTCTTTCTTTTTTTTTTTGGTCTTAAGTAATATTCTAATTTTCTGAGATACCGAATTTTTGGTTTTAATTAGCTGTAAGCTATAATCATCAAAATTAAAAGAAATAAACACTTGAAGTATATCAGCCTGTGTGTAATGAATTCATATAATATATGATTTTCACTTTTTGTATTGAATTACTGAAATAAATCAACTTTTCACTGATATTCTAGTTTATTGAGATGCACCTGTACACTGATCCACAGAAACCCCACCCCACAACCCACAGCACTGCAGAGCCACACCCAGAGATGGGAACCCAAGCCCTAGGTGACTATACTGTTAATGTTTTAAACACCTAGTTAACATGTTGGCTTCTTCAGAAACGAGATTGTATATCAGTAATCACATAATTTATGGCACTGACTTGAAAGTGAATGTACTTCACTACAACTCAAATTTGAGCTGTTTCCAAAGCTGCTTAAATGGCCATTTCATTTTCTAACATTCCGCATGTGCTGCCAGAGAACATTTGGTGAAGTTGCAGACATTGCTTTTAGTTACTGAGCTGTGACAGTTTGGGACTTAGTTTGCAAGTCTACCATGGAACCACCAGCTGCTTCAAAACTCATATTAATTGCCACATACACAGAAACTTAAATCAAACACACTATTTCTTAGCTATATAATAATAAAATATAAATGTACTATAAACCAGATTGCAATCTAAAGGTTTGGAAAATATAGTCATGTAAAGCCTCTCAAGGCTCTATAATACTAGCTTGAGTGTTAAAAGAGAGACAATAGATGTAGACGCAAGAATGGATTTTCTCACATGTAAGGGTGTGAACATTTTCAAGATGGCACGTATACAGTATCGTGCCTGCGAGATTCATAAAATGGAAAAACAAAAAATTCAAACCACTGTTCGATTAAACAATACAATTCCTGAATATGTCCATGAGAGGCATAGAAAGAAAGGAGCTGTTAAATTTTCTACTTTGGTTGCAACCCTGTTGTATAATTTTACAACACACCCTTCTTCTTCCTGATGTAGATCTGCTTCGATAGATCATTGTAAGAGTAACAGGCACTGCTTTTACCAAGGTAGAATAATTACATTAAATTAAATTAAATTAACTTACTACCACACGTAAAGAATGAATCACTTTATTCAGCACAGTGATCAGCACGGTTGCCATATGTGACCATAAGGCATGAAAGATTATACCAAGGCAGAAAGCTGTATTATATATTTTAGTTAATCATGTATTGTGATGATATCATTGTATTGTATAATCCAGTATAGCTTGTGTTCCATTATTTACTTAAAAGATATGTTCATTTTGCCCAGTATGGAACCATATATATTTTTTCTTTAGCTATAAAACATGCATGAATAGCTAAAAATGTACACTTTTACACACTTTGATCCCCAGGGTGAAATTAACACTTACTTTATTTAACTTGTGCTTACAGGACTCATTTTTGTCCACCGTCAGTGTTGATTCTGCCCAGATTTTTTCTGTTGTCTGCTCTGCGGTTTATTCCACCCACATGTGTGCTATCATAATCTCTACACCCTCTGCAGTCGAGTGGGCTGGACGCCTCTGTGGCTCTCGCTAATGTTTGCCAGTCTATCATCTCAAATGGGAAATCAATTTCTAAATGTCATTGCCTGTGATAGATACACAATCACATCAAATAATGGTTTATAGAAATTTTTAAAAAAAATGGAGTGATAGAAAATAACTGCAGTTTTATACAGTAAGAACCAACTGACAGCTCAAGCTGACCAAGATGCATCCAAAATGAACATTAGAGAATTATCTCTTTAATCTGTTTAAACCATGCATAATATTAATACAACAAATCTCTTAATGGTAAAACTTATTTTTTTATTAAATTAAAAAAAAAAATAATAATAATAATAATAATAATAATAATAATTATTATTATTATTATTATTATTATTATTGTCTTGTTATGGTCTGAAGTCCTCTCCTGCTTTAGATAAGTGTATTCATCATCAGCACATGTTTTCAGCATTAAGCAATTACACACAGAGAACACGAGGGCTATTAGAGGAAAGATATAAAAATTTAAAACCAGCTGTGAGGCAACTCTATAAATGCTCATTCCAGCTGCTGTATGCTACACCTGCATCCATGTCTCCCCCCCGACTCCCATAAACATAACATAAAAAGTTATTTACACAGTTTACTAAATACATAAAAGTAATTTACTGTTGGAAGACAGCAGGTGAATTAGTTGACTCAGCACCTTCAGGATCCAGACTGATAGAGACAGATTGAGGAGAGCTAAAATAGCCTTAAACTGCTTAACCTGAATATTAATTTCTGGAGCCTTCTGCTGTTCAGGAAGGGAACTGCATTACCCAAAACACAGCTGCAATCCTCCCACTCCTGCAAAATTCTCGCCCACCCATCCTGCCCCTTTTTCATCTCTCTGTTAAATATACAGATGGCTGGAGGGTTGATTTTAATGTGACGTGTTTGCTGTATTCCGACTCGGGGTAAAGTCAGTTTCAGGGCCAGAAAAATAAAACAGTTATGAATGAAGTAAGCAGCCTAATCTATTGCATGAAAATATTGCAAATCACAGATGTTTGAGGTATCTTTGACATTAACATTTAGAGTTAGGCATTTGGCAGACGCTCTTATCCAAAAGTGCTTTGAAGTTTTCGACATCGGATAGATCCTTATACTGGTTACTAAGTTACTAACTAAGTACATTCGGTCAAAAACTTGAAATTATATGGTTAGTATTGGTCTAGGAATACATGTACTGTTAATTTTACAACCTGTTACATAATCTGTACTGTACTGATGTAGTATTATGATTAAGGAGAACCACGGCTGATTTTTTAAAAAGTGTTTATTAATGGAATGAAGACTTCCAAATTCCAAATACTGCTAGGCATACCGGCTACAGTAAGAGTAAGTGAGCAGCTAAGTATAGTATGAAGGAGTGTGTGTGTTTGTGCCTGTGTGTGTGTGTCTGGCCATGGTTCCCTGAGTCTGGTGTCCCATCGGGGGTGTATTCCTACTTCTACTTCAGGACAGGTTTTGGATTCAATGCCACCCTGACCAGGATAAAAATGAGTGAATGAATAAAAATGCAAGCAGATTATGGAACTAAAAACTTTAAACAGAGCTGGTGTCCTTTAGCATCGCCTTTTAACCATTGCAAACCTGAAAGTTATCAGACACAATAACAGATGAGATTATTGTTTTAGAGATTTTTCTACACTCATAAACATCCATATCAGTTCCACCATCCACAACTCCCACAGCTTTATGTATTTCAGAATGAGGGTGTTCACCGAGGACAGGTAAGGTTCGGCATGATACCTTTATACTCCAGTTCTAACAGCTCCAGTATAGCTCCTTTATACTGTATAGCTTTGCTTACTCACACAGTTTATAGACAAGTTTTATAAGGTTTGACTTCGTGTCAACTAGATTGATAGTTCAAATATATTAGATTGCACTTTCCAATTGGATTAGGCCTACTAAGAGATTGGAAGTAATGAATCAAGATACTATAATTCATTTGAGCACTTGCAGAAAACTCTAGAGATTTGAACAGTGTAGTGCAATAGAGCGGAATGCATTTATATTCTGCATTTAACCCAGAAGCACAGTAGCTTTAAATGTTTTGTGCAACAGAACCCACAGAACTGCGTACTCATTAAGATATCAATTTTAATAGATTAGCAATTATGTAATAGCAGCTAATCCATTATAATTACTAGATTAGCAAACACCAACAAATATTAAGGCGCAAATTCCGATGTTTGCTGAAAGGCTTTTTTCTTATTTCTAATAATGCTTTATTTGTGTGTTAAACTAAGGCATGTCTCTGCTAAAGATATCACTTTCCTTCTTCATCACTCTTTAAAAAATGTGTTTCTTCTCCTGATATTTATTCATTAATATTTATATTTATTCATCTACACCCACTATTACTGATTCCATCTGTTCTTCTATCTCACTTTATTTCTTATGGATGGAGTATAAACCGCATTATAAAAGATTTTCTGTAGAAATTGCAGTATATACATACAACAAAATTCAAAGTAAAAACTGAAGAATAAAATCTTAACCTAAATCACTCATTTATTCTTTGTATGTGCTTTATCATAATTAGGGTGATGATCAATAGCAATCAAGTCTATGGTGGGAAAATTGTAGTTGAGGCAGAAATCTGCTCTGGACAGAGCATACACATTTATTCCTAAATTGGGGTAAATGAGAATAACCAATTAATATATTAGAATGAATCTACAGAAAAATCCCTATTTAAAATCATACTGTAGCTTTTGCTGGTCACTGAGACCCAGAACTCCTTGTTTGGGTGTGCCAAACATCATGTGCCAAACAGCGCACGAACGTAGGTTAGGGATGGTGATTCATATTGAGATTTGACCCTCCATTCACATATTTTTTTTCAATCAAGAAAATACTGTAGATTGTTTTGGAAGGTTACTGCTACAGCATATTAATGGATGAAAGTAGACCAGGAAGGTCTGGCAGTCTAGCAGACTGTATACTAGTTAAAGATTCAGTGGCAGTATGCAGTACCAGAAAAGGGTAGAGTGCAGCTGCCTGCTAAAACCCCCATTCAAAACCAGTTATAGTAGCACTTTTAGCAAAACACATCTAATAACATTAAGTCAAACAACACTTTATCTCCTTAGATATTTCTTTTAAGTCATTACGAATTACCTCTGAACTGTCCGTGTTGTGTTTTGATCTTTCGTTACTGGGATTTCAGCGAGGAATCGAGAGGTTCAGTAGATTATTTGCCTTTAATGAATGGTTACAATCTTGGTGTCAACAACAGAAATTACCCTTTGTTGATAACTGGAATGTTTTCTGGGAGCG
>JAOVVA010000051.1:13538983-13561780 GCA_028565275.1 Leiocassis micropogon
TTTATATTTTTGTTCAGTGTACTTCAGGATAAAGCAGTATAGACGATGAGATTATAGCAATTTTAGCTAATTATTCCAAACTAATGTTGTTCATTCTAAGCATTTGTTTTTAAAAATAAGCTAATTGCCTGCTGATAGACCAAGAAAATATAATGCTTGAAATCTGATTATTGAAATAGGTTTAACAATCTTATATTTGCTTCATTGTAATCCTTCAAGAAATACTACTGTAGATAGATTTACTATCTGAATATTAAAGATTTTTTTCCCTTATTAAGGTGCCAGCTTTTGCCGGGTAAAAAGAGGCCTGTAGTGAAGCTGCAAAATGAGGATTAAAGAAAGTGGCTTTGAGCACAACTTAAATGGGTTTGCATTGAATATGCCCCTGGTAATTGGACCAGGTTGGACTACATTACTCTGTTGGATGCTATAAATACAAGAAGCTAAATTCAAACCATAATTGATTTTTTTTCCCAAATGTAGTCTTAACTGTGGTGACATCCCTGTTTGTCGAAACACAAATAAGGTCGTGTTTATACACGGATCAGCCATAACATTAACACAAACTGGTGACAGGATCGTGGGCACCCAAGGCTCACCCATGCCCAAGAGGACCAAAGGCAATCTGATCACACAAGAAAACCAATGCAGCAGAAGGATCTGCTGCCAACGTCCTGGTACCAGACACTACAGCACACCTCCAGAGGTCCTGTGGAGTCATGCCCTGGGGGGCCAGAGCCATACTGTAACAAAGATTCAATTATCACAATCTGTATTCTATATTCAATCTGTAATAGAATAGATTCAATTATTTGCCACATGTACCTTATAGCACAGTTGCATATCCCAGTTAGGAAGCTGGGGTCAGTTAGGAAACAGCACCCCTGGGGCAAATGGGGTTATGGCCAGTGGCAACTTGAACCCCCGACCTTCCGATCAGAAACCCAGTAACCCACAGCCTTAACCGTTTGCGCCACCACTGCCCTTATGCTTTGGCAGATTGGTGTATGCACATGTCTGCCTGGCTGCTAACAGTAATAGTATAAAGGTATGTCAATACCAGAGGAGGTAGATAATGGATAAGATTAAGACAGAGTATTATTATGTTAAAAAAAGAATTTAATGGATGGATAGATGGATTGATGGATGGGAGTACTTTATTAAGGCCAAAGGGAAATTGTCTCGTTACAGCAGCTAGTTCAAATAATATACAAGTAAGAAGCAAGCAAGTATTGCAATGAGGGAGGACGGAAAAATGCATTAATGAGATAAACATTTTACCAAATTTAAGGTGCATTAAAGAGGTAGAAAATGCTATCAAATATTATGAATATGAAAATATTGCTTCTATGTTCACATGCATGATGATTGTATATACAGGTGGGAATGAAACTGTACATAAGGTGCACAAGCAAGTAGTAATGGAGAGAATAAACCAGCAAATATATAACCAGCAAATACTAATACTGATCATATCATCTACTGAGGACTATCTATAATGTGTCTCAATATCAGGAACACCATTCTACACTTAACAGACAGTTGGGAATAGACTTCATTAGTTAGACTAAAGGGCTTCTTTAGGGCAAGTTGTTAATGTGCATCTCAATGAGCACACAGTCAGACTGGAAGCAGAGCAGGAGGTCTGTACAAAATGAGGTTTCATTCCTACCGATTAAGAGTACTGCGTAGTGAAGCAATATAAGTCTTCAGACAGTAATGTTGACTCTTAATAGAAACTGGTGGAGGTGGGAGTTTGAAGTGCACTTCAATAGACTGTATATTTGTACAGTAAGTGGAATGTGAGCTGTCTTTTCAATCCATAAGTGAAGTCATAAAAATGTAACTGCTCCTTTTTTTATTCCATGGTTCCGAGCAAGTGAATACATATTTGCGCAGAGATTTGTGGAGAAAACTATAAATGATATTTTACGACCTACCAATCCCTGACATATTCTTCAGGGTAAAGATCATTTTATTAATCATTTCCAGGCTGTGTCTCACCACACATATGAATGTTACAGCCTCTTTTTTATATTTAATTGTATATCATTGCTAGACAACACATCCTTTTTGCATCTAGAGACTCTTTGGATGGGAATTTTATAGGTCAGGAAGAGTGAGGATCAGAATTCACTGGTGCACTCAAAGTAAATCCATACCTTCAAACAGAATATGTTTCATTTTGACACATTCATGAAGACTCACATTCACGTGTCATGATGATGGACTACTGAATTACACTCAGTCATCTGTAGTCTTTGGCACATCTTCCTGGCTACACTCACTGGCCATTTTATTACAATTCGGCGCTATGCAGCATTTGTCCACCCTCATGTACCCTGTCCATTACTGAACAAAGGCCACGGCAAAGGTTAAAATTTTAGGTTGAAAAGTTCTTAACACCATAACATCCCTGATATAGTAGTGTGTATTGTGCTGGTATAAGCATATCAGTTTCAGTGTTTCTTAACATGGTGTTCAACATGGTAAAAATAGACCAGACTATAGCTCGTGCTTTTCTATGCACAGTTTGCGTTCACTGCGTTCTAGAGCTTCATCAGTATTGGGTTCTAGCAACAGGACTGATTTGGGATCTTTCCCACTCTTTTCATAACTATAAGGGGGTATTTTATTGTTAATAAATTTCAGATCAGCATTTGATTAACAGTTTTGGAGTATTTAGTTACTAGCAAAAGATAAAATGAAACACTGAAATTGATCCGTTAAAATTTCCTTTTGCATTGGTTCAGATAAAATATTAACATCACTTCATACCTAAGTATTACTAGTGAGAATGTTGCTCAATGACAGCAATCACTGAGATTCTGTACATGACTCTGAATACTTTTTAGGAAAATCCCATGATATTCCTTGCCTTATACAGGCATCATCATGCATCATTTGTAACAGATGGTAACACCCCAGGCAAAGCATATTGTCACGAACATACACACCACCAATGCCATACCCAATATAGCAACCCTATAGAACGAATCTACTGAACACACACCACAGATTAAACTGAGAGATTCTGAAAAGAGCAACTGAAGTTGTTGAAACACGTCATATACACCTGTTCATGTGGTGTAAATCCCCCTGTCTCTCTCTCTCTCTCTCTCACACAAACACCTACCTCATAATTCCTAGTAGGAGTCCCCTCATCTTCCGACTCTGCCTTAAAGGGCATTGCTTTCTTTCTTTCATCTGAGATTTGGCTTTTTTCTTTGATGAAAAATGATGAAGCTTCTTTTCTTATGTTACTCCCCTCGGTTCAGACTGTCTTATCCTTTGCTAATCTCATTTTGATTTTCTTTTTCTAGATGCCTATGCCCATTCTCAGTGTCTGTGTCTTCAAAGTGGCAATTTGATTATGCTTATCTCGGTGTACCACTAAGGCTTTCTTTGAACTTGGCCTCGGGTGGTGCGGAACACGGGACAGATACGGACAGATACACACCAGTGTGAGTGTATGATTGCACCGAGCTCCATGTTTAGAACCAACTAAATACACTGTGATGGTGGGTCACGTGAGTTGCACGTACGATTAAACTACATGAAAAACACTTTAGTCCAATATGTCAATAATTTTTTTTTACTCTTCCCCATTACTAGGCTTTTGCTCATTTGGAACTTGGCACAAATGTAATAAGTCTAAACATCCTAGTAAGATAAAAAATAATCAAATAATCCACCTTGATGCAACTACTGCTGCCTAACTGGCCAACATCACGGACCATGGCCTTCTGGTCTCTGTAATGCCAAGAGTGATGCTTTTGCCCAGCAGCAGAGCGACCAGCAAACTCTCTGCACCCTCCACAATGGGCACACACCACACTCACTAGTCATTACTTAGCACACTTCCTCCAGTTTGATGTACTTTGTCCTCTTCCTCTCATTATCCTTTTCAATGTGACCTTCCCCAAGCACTTTGAGTTCCAAGATAATGAGCTGCTTGGAGTCCTCTAAGCACAGGGCAATGTCTGGCCTCAATGTTATTGTTTCCGCAATCTTTCTTTTTTCACTAGCAGGCCAGCTAGCTACAGTATAGTCAGCTTCTCACCAGCTTCTCACCAGCCCTAACGAAGATGATGGTCCTCTTCTCTGTGCGGAGGAACTTGCAGTGGCAGTGTCTGCCATGGCCTTGGACACTTGGTCATGGTGCCATCAATAGCACCCCTTACCCAGGGCTTTTGAACAGCAGCTGAGGATGTGCTCCAGGGTTCCTCTTTCATGCACAGCAGGCAAGCTGGTGACTCCATGTTCCCCAAGCTAAGCAAGTAGGATGGGCTAGGCAAAACATCAGAGAATGTTATATATGATGGTGCTCTGTCTTTCCTAAGCTCGTTGTATGAAACTTTGCTCTCCAACGCTTTCTCTCTTCCTCTTTCCCTGATGCCCCCCCCCCCTCGACTAGCTCTTACCTCATCCTAAATTAGTGCTCTCCTGTCCATCAAGGACATGTTCTTTCTTAAATATAAATTGCTTTGTACTAAAGCCTAAATTCATGGGTAGAAGCAAATGCCTGTAATGCTGATCATATGGAAGTGTGTAACACTGGCATCCCCTTGTGGTCATTATTAACACTGTATCGTGTATCATTTAGAATGTATGAGGTTTCTTCTGCTTTACTTCCACCATCTCTGTGCCCTTTGCTCCTCACTATTTTCTGTTTTGTTTCATGATTAGGCTTTTCTCTGTGTTCTCTGTAGCATTTTTAAGACTCTGAAGCTTGTTTCATACTGTTATCTTTGTTTTAAAAGGTTTCCCTAGTCTACTTTAATAAGTAGTTAATGGATGATAACAGAAGTATGTGCCTTTGTTGTCTGTCTGCGATCCCTACCATAGTTTATATACATTGCTGTAAAAAAAAGTATTTGCCCTCTTCCTTCTATTTTTAAATTTGTCAGACTTTTGTCACGTGAAAAAATAAAAAATAACTCCCCCTCCCCCGCTTGCTACATAATAAATAAACTATGATTAACCAAGTTTTTTTGGAAAGCCTGCTTACTACCAAACCTGTTGAATCAAGAAAATCACAAAAATGTGGTTAATCACAGTTCATTCATGATTTATCAAGGTGGCGCTTACTTTTTTTTTTTTTTTTTTACAGGTGGGTTTGGACAGCTTTTTGTCCCTTAATAAATATGTATTTATGATACATATGATAAATACAGTATGTATTTATGACAACTTTGGTTATCTTTGTGTAATATTAAAATCTGTTTGATGATCTGAATCATTTCTGTGTGAAATAGGAAAAAAAAGTCAGGAAGGGGACAAACACTTTTTCACAGCAATGTACTATATCTATTAACACCTGTTTTTATAACATAACTCATTCATTTAATTTCAGCAAGAACTTGGTGAATTCAGAGGCTATTCCAGGAACACTGGGGACAAGGTGTGAAAATTCAACCTGGACAGATCACTAGGGAACCATACACACACACACACACACATATACATGCACAATCACACACTCATTCATACCTATTCATTAATTCAGATTTTCAATAAAAAAATAAAATAAAATAAAAAACACTTCTAAAGGTGGTAAAACACCCCTGATGATAAATGAAGCAAATTGATTTGTGCGTCTTCTGTCTTCACTCTGAAAGATGACACAGTCCACGTGTATGACATGACTACTGTTCAATCACTGATTAAAAGAAGAAAAAACAATTAAGAGTAAAATGGGAGGTAAATTTCACATTTTTATTACCAGCTGTGTTGTTGGATTTGTACAAAGAGATCAAGTAATGCAATTACAAGACTAGAACATTGGACACTGTGCGCTCACATAACCTGACAAGGGAAATTGTCCTCACATAGACTGCACCATGGCTTAGCAAAGCACTGTTGGAGCACAGAAACATGACGTACTGGGAAAAGAGATTACATCAACACAATTTGGCAGCAGGACATCACTGACAGTCAGTGCACCATTACAGTTTAGAGTCGACCAGATTCAAAGAGATACTGTACTTCTGTACTGTTAACTCCCCCTAGTTAACTTTCTCATAGAATTGCAGCACTTTTATCACCACATTTACCATCTGGGTCGCATCAGATTCTCTGGTTCATCAGTGGCTAAGATGAGTGACATGGTGCTGGTTCAAAAACATAAAAGATCAACAAAGTCACTAACCATCAGCATGATCATGACATGATCATGATCATGACCACACCAACATGACAGGATGATCTGGAATTACTCATTTGTTGCTTGAAATCTAAACAGTCTAAAAGAAGGTGATACGACATCATCGTTGTGCTGCATAAAGAGACATGTAAAAGACCAAATTAATTAATATACGCAGTCTACTCACTACAGTAGCCAGTGACCGATCCAAGAGCTGTTTGCCACACACACACACACACACACGCACACGCACGCATACGCGCGCACACACACACACACGCGCACACACACGAGCACATAGGCACTTGAGAAATGACAAACACTACTAAACTGTTAAGGCACCACAGACACCACAACATACCTTTGGAACAATGACACATTCCACAAACATTGGGCTTATGCACATCTATTCATTTTTTAAAACCTTTTTTCCTATTTCTTGTTTCTTTTTTATGTATGTGTTCTGATCATTTTTCATTCAATCACATTAAGACATACTTTCGGTTTAACAATCTACTGCTTTAGCGTTTAAATATTAAAAATGTCGAGAGTATTAGGATCAAACTGTTTAATCTCTACTGAGAAAATAGAGATTCATACTGTAATCTAACATGCTAATATGTGCAGCAGTGAATATGAAGCCCAGAAATGATATTGCGCTCCATTAGAATAATTGTACCTAATGCCAGGCCCTTACTGTAGATAGACATGATGTATAAATGATACAGCAGTGGACGGAGAACTATAATGCAAGAAGACAATAGTGTATGGAAATCACAATATAATCTTAAGTGTAAAAACTGTAAATATCAAGTATATATATATCTGTCTTAATTATGTTCAAAATCATTTATAATATGTCATCGGAAAAGAATACATTCAAAAACCTTCATTTAACATTAATCATAATTGCCACCAACGCCACAGTCCGGCGTTTTAGCATGAACAAGCCCCAACAGTCCAGGTAGCTTCAGCAACTACGTACCATTCAGAAACTGTGTGCACTTTGTGTGTCATGTGTGAGTGAGGACATGTTCTTAAAATTTCATGTCTCTTGTGATAGATCTTCACAAAACAAAACAGAAATCTTCAGCTAATGCTTCAGCGTAATCACATGGATTTTGAAAGGCTAGCTCAAGGTAAAGATTTCCTTAGAAAAGCACCTAAAATCATTCGAGGTAATCAAACTGACTGGTTCATCACACAAACACTGTACTGTACTGTGAGGATACTGTATGTGTAGTGACTACATGCTGAAATGTAATTACTATTGTTTGTGGACTTGGAAAATTGTTAGAAATTATTGTCCAGGCTGGTTTTCACATTTGACTACGGTGTGTCCTGTGGAAAAGCTCAGCTCTATTCATTACACTGTGAATTCAGACATAAAATGTGATTGGGGTGTTAAAAAGTGAGCTTAAAATCAAACCAATAACTGACATGAGCTCACGCCTTGTCAGTAGCATAGACTTGGATTGATGACTGTATGGGGAAAACAGTCTCAACCAAGGTCAGTGACACACAAAATTGGGAGCTCTAGCATCGGGGAATGAGTCCCTTTTTATAGGCCACTACACCTACAGCGGCGGAGATCGCCAGGACTGAGGACACGCCCATGAACTTGAGGAATCCTCCAACGGATGGCAAGTTTCTCTCCCAGAAAGTGGTGACAAACGGTAAAGCAGGGACATCCTGTGACAATATCATAAATATGAACAACCATAGGAAACAATATACTGACAGAGACTGTATAATAGTAGATATATATAGTATTATATTATAATTTAGAATTATCAGAAGAGATATAGATTTCGTACCAGAGAAGCAGGCTCAGTTTGCCAGATCTGAGTTGAATGAAGTTTCCCCATTGCAACTAAAACCTGAAAGAGAGATCACGGATTCATGCACAACAATTCATATTATACTTATACATTGCATAAGTTATATACTGTACATATTCACACACCAAGCCACACCAAGAGTATATAGAGTGCAAGGATGTCTCACCTCCCTGGATGCTCTCTCTCCAGCCTGCACAGCTCCTTCCATATAGCCACTCCACTCTGTAGATGTCTCAGTGCCTGCAAAGTAAAGTCTGCCCACAGGCTCCCTCAGGACTCTACACACAGAGAGAAATGCATAACTAATCTACCTCTTAAGACTCCATATATGTGTTGACACTTTCACAACCAGTTTTCTTAAATCTTTACTAACTGATATGGACGGTGAAGAAAAAAGTACATCATTAAATCATTTAATGTACATTATTTATCCATTCACTTATAAATAAATATACAATATCTGGAATCTCCCAACATGACTGCGGCTGTTATCAGCACAATTTTCATTCAGAATAATTATAACTATATAAATATAAATATATAATCTTTTTTAATTTGATTCTGTTCGGTTCTGTTAATACGGTAACATTAACTGATTTCTGGCATTACGGATGCAACATTTGGACTCATATTGGTAAACAGAAAGCCTCACAGAATGGACAAGCTTTGTATCAGTAAAGTAACTGGCATAACTTTAAATGTAATCTCTTTAGCTAAAAACAAACCCTTTACATCATGTAAACTTTTTATTTGTGGTATGGATGCAACATTAAACAGACAAACTTTTTATGAGAGAGTTCAGGTTTTCTACAAACACTGCAAATTCTAAAGGTAATTTCAGCATTACACTTGAAAAAGACTTGAATGAACATGAAAAAGTGTACACTTCAAAATAGTTGTATAAATGTTTTAAAATACTATCCACAAACAGTTCTGTTAATGTTATACCATCCAGTAAAAAAATGCATACCAGAAAAGATGAGGATATACCTATACATGAGGAAAAAAAAAAAAAAGTATGCAATAATTTTCCCCCCGTAACTAATTTAGCCTTTTAAGGCTTGTGGTGAATCTATAGCAATGCAATTTGAAAAAATTCACCCCAGAAGGGAAATTTAATGAAAGGCAGGAAGCGGAGGGTAATGTCGGATGAAGTCTTGGAAGTTTACTTACTTGCCATACTGAGTGAGGACTCCGGGGGGCATACTGGTCGTGTAGCAGCCACCAGAGTATTCATCCTCACACCAGTTCTTTTCCTCATAGTGCACAGGCTGGGGAAAAAAGACATTTATTTATCAAGTTTGCAATCATGGCTCAAATTTAATACTGCTGAAAATATACATCTTGTATGTTGTGTTCTTTAGAACACACAATAATTTATGACTGCAAACTGCATGTGTACTAAAATAAAACTAACTGTAAAACAATTGACTAAAACTCTACCTGCATTTATAGATTTCATCTCTAGCCCTGATCTTAAACACTATAAGATTACTCCTTTAATTTTCACCAATGGGAAAATATAAGTACCATTTAATCAACTTCTATACTACGACTCATTTAAACAATAGCTTTGGATAGGTCAAGATTCTGCAATAATTTCCCACCTCCTCAATCTCATGTCTGCACAACTTATACTTAACTAGTTGGGTGATTCCGGCACTATGGATGCAACTGGCATAACTTTTAATATAATCTCTTTAGCTAAAAACAAACAAATCCTCAAAAGTTCATAGAACCCTTTACATCCTGAAAATATGTAACTTTTTATTTGCACTATAGATGCAACATTATTTAGACAAACTTTTATGAGAGAGTACAGGTTTTCTACAAACACTGCAAATTCTAAAGGTAATTTTAGCATTACATTTGTACCATGAAAATGATTTGAATGAACACGAAAAAGTGTAGATTTGATAATAGTGGTATAAATAATTTAAAATAAACTGGCATGAGTGTGACATGTTTGAATCAGTCCTTTATAAACTTTATAAAAACTTGCTGAAATCATGAATTTTGTCAGTAATAGTTTGAAATAGGAAAAAGTATAAAATCATTAAACATGAATTATTAATGACATTTTTTACTGGTCCTTTTCTTAAACTTTCTTTTCCTCTTTTTTTCCTTGTAGTTATGATTCTTTTGGTTCCTTTTTGTGCTTTAGACTTTGGATTTTAAAGTTTAATTTACAAGTCAAGGCTTAGTCAATACATGCCGATGAAGTATTTAAGTGCATTAATTTAAGGTTGACTTTTTGCTATTTTTATTACTAGATTAAGGTGAACTAAGATGGGATTAAACAAAAATATGGACCATACAAGGGTCACCAAGGGCTAGGTTGAAAATCACTCTTATACATCACATTTTAGAATTTTACAAAGTGTTATCTATATAAACAACAAGTACTAGCACTGTGCTCACTTCTTCCTACAGCTGCATTCTTGTTATATAAGTAGATGGTATCCTGCTTGCATTTATAGAATACTCCAAATTGCTCTCAGATGTATTTTTGAACTTACATTTTATTATACAGTAGAACATGATTCATGAATTTGTCAGTTCTGCAATAATATTCAGATTAGGCATCATTTCAGTTTGGATACATAAAAAGAATGAGCTTGCTTTCTGCTTCATGACATTTCTTATTTGATTTTTTAGAAAGAAAAAATAAATAAATAAAACGCTTCATTGTGTGGCTGTAATGTTTGGAATAAATCCTTTTGCATTTTTGCACGAAGGGTTCATGTTTTCACTTTTCACATGCAATTCTTATTAAGCAGATATTTAAAAAAAAAAAAAAAAAAACACCAGCTAGAATAGACAAATAGTTATTTAGATTAACAAATTTTTTGGCTTAATCTAAACACAATTCATCACTACTTGATTCTCCTCCACTATACTTTGAGAAAAAGCAGGTTAGTACTTATTTCACCACGGCATGCAACAGGACCTTAAAAGAGTAAATAGTTCTTTGGCTGTGGTCAGCTGGACAGAGAGCACTCTGATGCACAAATAAATTAATGAAGAACAGAAACTCACATGCAAAGCTTCCTCAGTGCCTAAGACACGTGCATAGATCTCACAGATCCTCTTCTTTCTATGAGGGTAAAATTCCACATCTCAGGTCAGCTGTGATTACAGACAAAAAAAGCTTCAAAAAGAAAAAAAATTGTCCATTTCCAACAAATATTTACCTTTCTTCCCTGGTGAGTCCAGCCAGCCTCCTGCTTTTGCGTGCAAGGATGAAACTGCAAGAATGGAAAAGGTGTGGTCAGCTAAACATTTTTTTAGCCAGCTGTGTCTACAAACAACATGTGTTTCTATTCACTGTGGGGGAAAGTGCACTGTCCCCTATTAGTGATCGCAGCTAGTTTTACCCCATAATGGCTGGCACTGTTCCGTCAGGCTTAGTGTCATCCAGAGTCAGGCCAATAGGAGAGTCCTCATCTTCGATCACCATGGTTCCACAGTAGCCTGGAATAAAACAGCACTTTTAAACAAATACACCATAAACACAACAGGCATAACTTAATGTGATATACATGCCCAGAAGTAGTTCATTATGAACCTTAATCAGCAGAGCCAATATGAAGCACAATAAGAGTTAAAACAGAATAATTATTTTATTTATTTTTTATTCAGCCTACACAGGTGCCCCTATAAGCGGCTGATATTTGTATCAGTGGCTCAGGTTTCTTTGTTGTTGGCATTTGGCCAATCCTGAAATCTCAGCACCCAGACTCATGCCACTCATTACACTCTCCTCTCATTTCTCTAAACAACCCTCAAGAAAAACTAATTAAAGTACAAGCTGCCATGTGGAATCACTAGTAATATAAACAGACTAGTGAAGAGGCTGAGCAATAGTGAAAGTAGAGAGAGAACTCACATCTCTAGGCAGTGGTTGGGAAGCTTTGAACAGTGGTGCTAAATGTTGAGTGTTATGTATCCATCAATCACAGCCATTTGTCTATTTTTGGGATTTAGGTTAAACATGGCTGAAAAAAAGTTTCTGTTCTATTAAAACTCATCTAAGGTATGCTACTTCTGTCTCCAGATGTTGTTTACATATTGCATGACTACTAGGCTATAAAATGTACACAGGAGTGGAGTATATCAGGCAGCAAATAAACTCAGTTCTTTAAGATTTTGTGTTTGAACCAAGGAAAATGTCTGGAAAGAACAAAATTGTGATTGGGAAGAGGTGACATCAGACTGAGCATCAGAGGGATATGTTAGACCTGCGTAATATTATAAAGAACCTATTTGTGCCCCCAAAACAGCTCTGCTCAATTGAGGCTCCACAAGACCTATGGAATGTGTGCTGTTGTATCTGCCGCCAAGATTTTACCAGTAAATGCTTTAAGTCTTGTAGTCTCCTTCCCTGGACCACCTTTGGTGGGTACTGACCACTGCACACTGGGAACACCTCACAGGACCTGCTACTTTGGAGTTGCTCTGACACAGTCATCTAACCATAATATTTTGAGCCTTGTTAAAGTCACTCAGATCCTTACACTTGTCATTTTTTCATGCTTCCTATTCACCAATTTCGAGAACTGAAGGTTCTGCTCAATCGCGATTGTTCTCAAAGGTAAAGTGCAGGTTGATTTGTTTTATTTTTACTTTACAGCAGTAATTCTGTGCGCTCACTCAAGTGTTATTAGCGATGTTCCTTGTTAATTTTCACGATAAAAGTCTTTCCGTTAATGTGTGTGTGTGTGTGTGTGTGTGTGTGTGTGTGAAACTCAAATAAGACAGGAGGAGGGTTATTGTGTAAGACGAGAAGAGGGAGAGGGGAGGGTCTGATTCCTTCTCTCCTCTTACTTTAGCTTCACACATACATACACAAACACGAATAATTTGAGTTTCCATTATTTCTTATAGGAAAATTCGCTTTGATTTACGAGTCTTTTGAAATACAAGCTCGTTCCGGAACGAATTATCCAAGGTTCCACTGTATTTGTATTTTGTTTCTTACGTGATAGGAGACTCAAAACTGCTTATTGAAGTAATCGATTACCCTTCTTCCTCCAGAAGTTTTCCCGGTAGTAGACCATGCACTTGATGACCGAGCCCATTGGTACTCTGTGGATAAGTTGATTCCTCAGTGGTGGAAGTTCAGGGGAATAATGGATCTTCAGATTCATCCCTGGTGGTATGGCAACAATAACATATTTCGCCTACAGCAAAAAAAACAAAAAAAAGTTCCACAACTAATTATCTAAGCTTAAAAATAAGCACAACCTGCATGAAGCTGCATATATGTGGAGTACTTATTTAGCTGGATTGGATGATTTGGGATGATTCTGGATTTGTCTGGAACTGTTGTCAGACTTGTTACCAAGACAACAAGTCCATAAGCTCAAACTAGCTTAGGTGCAGACTTATTCAGTTTAAACAAGATTAGGTCAGGAATTTAAAAGCATTACACAATGTGGCCCAAAAATGCACACACACTTCAACATGAAAAATATATGCAGAAAATTGTTAATACTAATTTTATATAAACATCAAATTGTCCAACTACTGACATATTTAGAGAAAACATAATACTATACATTGCTGAAATAATTCAATTTGAGTTTTAAAAAAAGGAATAGATAACTGTTTGTGTGTTTACATTTTTTAGCCCCTCTGTATATCCACCCAACCATGAACTTTAAAGATTAGCTTAACACTGTGATACATTATTCCTAATGTTTATTGTCACCCATATTTAATCCATAGGATAGCACGTGTGGTTTACAGTTTAGAAGAAATAAACCAATATGTGGATTTACAAAAACTCCAGAAGCTTTATGTTCTACTCACTACTTGAAATGTGACTACTTAAAAATGACTAATAAACCAGCTAATCAGTACATGGACACAAACTGTCAAACTCCAATTACACAATAGATTCTAGGACATCTAAAAAGTGTTCTCCAGCATTATGGTAAATCATTCCACAAAACTATAATGGAGTATGATGGCATTCTAGGATTCCTAGTAGATGAGAAGACCTTCCAGCTCGGGTCAACAGGATAATGTCCTCTGTAGCAGCTCTTAACGAGCATTAGCAGGAGAAAGAGGATGTGGACAGGGCAGAGATGAAGAGCAGCTTAGTGGTCACAATCCCACAAGCTTACACAGTTACATGTACACAAGATATGCTGCAAATTTTATCCACATTTTATTCTCCAAACCTAGAAATGTATTTTACTATGGTGCACTTATTATTTAATAAAACAACTGTAATTACATTAACAGGTATAAAGTCCTGCAAGCACAAATGTACTTAAATACAATCAAAAAGTATAGGCACATTATGTACATATGTAATACACATTATGGCAAAAGCAGAATGGGGAAGCTACTAAATGATCATATTCAAAATACAGAAAAGGCAAATATTGATGTAATCTAAAAAGTGTAGAATATTGGATTGCAAGAGACATGTCCCCTATAAAATGTGTGCATGTAGAAACTTCTTTAAATGTACTGAATTAAAATTTCTTACCTTATAGGTCTCCTCATTGACAGTCTTGACTTCCACCATGTCTCCACTCTGGTCGATGCTGTGGACAGCACTTTGAAGCTTGACTTTTTCTCCCAGCTCTCTGGCCATGCACTCACTGATCTGATTCGCCCCTCCGACAAACTTACGTTCCTGGGGAAAAAAAAACAAAAACACAATTCTATTTCATCGAACAGAAACACAGGAACAAATTGAGGCCTTGCAGTTGATAATTGATAGATTGTTAATAATCTACTGTCAATATTATTTTTTTGCTTTCATTTTGTCCCAGGAACTTTTTCTGTCTAGTTCTCCTTCTAGTCAGCAAATAGGTGTGGATGATCTTATAACTATTAGGTGTGCACTTCCTTTATTTACCAACAGGTGGCTCCATGTTTCAAAGACCTGAGTGAAACCATGTTTACACTGCTGTTGAGGCCAAAAAAAAATCTCAAAATCCCAGCGTTTTCAATGTTCTGTTCATTGATGATACTATAAATTATTATGTTTCCTTACATAGAATTATTAAGGCTACATAGCAACCCCAATAATTACATTTTAACTTTATTTTTATAGCACTTTTAACAGTATACATCCAACCTCTGTAGTCCAACCAGGGGTCGTGAAGAACAATGGTGACCATTTAATTTGTTCCCAATTTGTACCAATTTGCCTAATCTGCTTGTCTTTGGATTGCGGAAGGAAACCGGAGAACCTGGAAAAAACCCACTAAGCATGGGGAGAACATGCACACAGACCCGACGCTTGACCCAAACCCAGGACCTGGAGGTGCAAGGTGAGTGCTAACCACTAAGCCACCGTGCTGCCAAATTTAACAGTATAAACTGCCACAATATAGATCTGAAACTGGTTTAATACAGTGAATCTTTTAAACAGTTTTTAATTATATGCAGATTAATAAACCTAATCGAAGAAAACAACGATCCTTGCTGACTATGTGAATGATCTGTTCCCCTGCCTGTATATCTTTTTTTAGGCCATAAAACATCGACCTCCCCTCTCAGACTGCATATTGATCACTGACTAAGCAAACACACACACACGCACACCAAAAATACAAATCACTGCAATATTCAACATATTCAACCCCCCCCCCCCATTGTGAGCACCATGATTAACTAAATTAAGGGTAAAGAATGGAGAGAGGTGCTGATTACAGGATTTTAGGTTATGATGCAGAATCCTCGACTCAATGCCCATTAGCTCTAGCATGCACCTGCATTTCTACAGCGCCATCTTTTCACAACACATACTGTAATGTGATGCGCACAGTGTTACCTGACAACACTGTAATCAGTATCAGAGACGAACAGACAGATGCGCGTAAGCACACAGAACAGACATGACAGAAATGACACCCATTTCTAGGCAAAGGAAAAAATCCTAGCCTCAAGAAGAGCCCTTTGTTATTCTATTCCTTATTATGAAGCACTATTTTAGAGACTGATGTCAATGTGTTAATATTTGATGACCTAGTGAGCTGGTATGATTTACCTGGCCTCCATTAGTGGTGGAGAAGATTCTCATGGTGCCTCCGCACTGTTTTACATACCAGAGGAACCAGAGAGCTGAAACCTCATGAGGTTCTGAGGTCACGTTCACATTCACGAACAGCGTGGCAAAGCGGCGGGCAGTGCTGTGTGAAAACATCAAAAAGGACAATGTTTGTAGTTAGAAGAAGAATATCTGTCTTATAAAAACACCACTGACGATTTTTCTTTTAGCACTGTTTTCTTGTGGTTTCATCACTACCTTGTCCAGCAAACCTTGTCCAAGAACTCTTTCATGGTCATGTTGTCCCACTCTAGAGCATGTGGGGCCCTCCATGGAGCTTCTCTTGGGATCTGCAGCATACAGTTACTATGAGTAATGTCTTTTGAATATAAAAAAATTATCATTTGAAAGGCTTAGAAAGCCAAGTCACTGTCAAACCAATTCATCTGAGTTTCCGTATGATGTTTAGGCCTAATAGAGGATTCCTGTTCCAGCATGCTGGAGTTGACTTTACCTCCATTCCCATGTTGTCCATTGTCCTCCAGAGGTTGTTATAATCCATCAGAGCGAAGGGGTTCCACATTGGGGGAAAGGATCCCTTGAATGGATATGACTTCCCCTAGAAAGCATAGAGCAAACATAATGAGAATTGTACGCTACCATAAAACTAAAATGATCACAACACGTCATTGTTTGACGTAATGTCTTTGTAATCGGCATGCATCATAATTGCAATTACAGTCATGCTTTGGATTGGAAAAACTTTTGTCTGCCTAAAATATTCATCACTGTATTTTTCATGGTTTGTATTGAAAGAAGCAAATAAAAAAAGGGGGCGTTTTTTTCCCCCCTCAGCCTATATAGCATTTCACGATTTGAGATCAGACGTAATTAGATCCTATTAAGTGTAAGGTTTTGAAAACAACACAGGAAGTCACGTAATTTTGGCATATCATTTGCCAATTACTTTGCCACTTTAAGGGCTTTCAAATGATTATAGGTCCTTAAGAAATTAGAGCTACGTCTATAAGACTTCATTACCATAAACAAAAAATATTTCACTTTGGCACACAGCAGCAATATGACACAGGATCTCTGTTCACACAGTGTTTTATTCTCACAGTAGTGGAAATGCTTAGTCAGAATGACAACATGGTCCATAGCTGGCCGATGGGGTAACAGTAAGCAGACATTACTTCATACCTGAATTGCTTTGCTGCAAAGGGACTCTTAAATAAATGCATTTATGGCTGATTGATTAATATTTGACCACAGATTCAAGATCTGAGTACACCAGAGGAGATAAATTTCCCCTAATCCATGACCCACTCTAATATGGCTTCAAGAATTGCTCAAGCTACATAGCCTTATAACAGGGTCACTGATAAAGGGGTTAGAGAGATCAGGACAGAGTATTACAACACTCTTCGACTTCTGATCAGTTATTTATTGAGTGTGCTCATTTTTTTACGTGCAATCTGAGGAACATGCTTTAGAAAACTGTAAAGCATGGTCCTAAAGGAATGGTAAGATGGTCATAGGAGCTTAGCACAAAGAAATACATCTGCAAATAATAGAAGAATGCACAAAAAAGCTAATTGAAGCAATAAAAGGAAAGCATCGTCCAACCGGCCAAGTATGTGCAAAGCTTATGATCAGAGCTGATTATCCGTCACATTGGATTATTGATCAGAATATAAAGCAGACTTCATACTAAATGCAACAACGTGCCGCACAGGCAATGGCTGTGCCTAGAAAGCAGCAAGAAAAAAAAGCCATCATGTTTATCTGTTTAATTATAGGGGGTGAATTTATTTGTGTGTGTGTGTGTGTGTGTGTGTGTGTGTGTGTGTGTGTGTGTGTGTGCATGAAGGTCAGCGTGCTGCATTAGAACACAGTAGCTCACTCGCCATCCCGCAACAGGTCTGTTCCCATGGTGACAGAAGTAAGGCTAATGCACAGACAGATGGGAAACGACGTGTGCCTTTTCTTTTCTCTTTTCTTCCAGCCACAGTATGAGCTGAGCCTCTCTGCTTCTTGTGTCCACACACCATCTCTGCAACCTTCATTTCACAATCTTTAATCTTTATCTATATTAATCCCTGATGTGCTGAACTTACTCGAGCAGACAGTTTGGTAGGAGGTTGATAGGACAAACCTGGCCAGGATTTAGGATTAGAGCTATAGAAAAGCTGATTAGTCTTTCCTCAGATGTACAACCCTTACAACAAAATGCTCAGTTCATTGTGTGGACGTGAGCCAGGGCTTGAACTTTGAGTAACTGCTGCAGTAAAAAGGCAGTCATAAAGCTTTCAACATACTGTGGCATCGTAGCAGTCTGTGTTATAAAGCAATAAAGCCAAACTTCAAACACCATACAGATAGTGAAGCTTTCATGATGACATTTTAAAAATAGAAGTAAGTATAAGAACTAAAGAGCCTAATGTGGCTGAGTAGGTTAATTTATGGTAGAAAGTAAAACAATACTAAATTTTCTGCATTTGATTTCTGCAGATGCCTTTGATCAGAGTGACTTTGAAGTTTCTAATGATAAATACTCCCTAATAAAGGTTCACGAGGTAAAGGACAAAAAGTACAGTATCAGTCGAAAAGATTTAGCTAGAAAGGGTTTCTCTTTTTTTTATTTGAGCTTGAGAATGTATTATTATATGGTACATTTTTCAATGTACCTGTCTCAGGAATTAATATTAAATGCCCTGGTTAAAAACAGAAGTGGAATAATAAAGTAAATAATTTCACTGAAGGATGAACATCTAAAAATCATTTTTTTTTTTTTTATATTTAGCAGATCACTCAGATTGTCATGGATGTTGTGACAATTTGGAAACGGATGAGTTTAGCAAAGGAGCCTAATGAGATGACAAGAGGAAAGATACATTATGACAAAGACTGACAAAATAAACAGATGTACCAGCTGATGGTCAAAATATCTCCCAAGTAAATATTAAGTGAATAGTCTTTAAGCCATATTTTTAAACGGTTTATTAAACATTTCTTGAAATACATTTCTTGAGAATAAACCGGCAAAAAAAAAAAAAAAACTGGGTGTACTGTGTATCATCTCAGTGCAATGTCCTGCCCTATTGCTTGTTTGTAAAATTCCTCACACACACACAGACGTCATGGATCTTTATGTGGCTTATTATACAATTAAGTGTTTTTCATAAATAGTCCTGGTGACCTTTAACAGTTATCCACATCATGTACAAAAAATCTCTATAGAGAGGATGAAGCTTACAAACTAAATAAATGCTCTAAATGTTTGCATTGGATGAATTCTGTCTCCAGAGTCTGGTTGTGAAATGAAGGGCAACACCCCTTTTACTAAACACAGGGACAAGCAGAGAGACACAGAGTGTGGGGGGTTTGGGGAGAGCGAGCCAGCCTTTTCAGAACTGATAGCAATCACATTTTGATAGGAACCGCAGCCAAGACAAGGCCACAGGAAGTGTGCCTCAGAGAGGATTCAAAGAAAACACACACGTGCACTCGTGCACACACATACTAAATTATTTGATCATATGCAGGGAAGCATGGGTCATATTCAAGGTTCAGATGGCCGCTGTAAATAGAAGAAACATGAGCTTACTTGAAAAAAAATTGTATACATGCAGTAGTGGCTATTCAGGCTGCGTCGCTGCTCCTAAGCAATAGGTCACGTCAAAAGGAATACTACTCTTTGAGCTCTCAATCAAACTTTTTCAGGGTCTGTGGGTGGAATAATGCATGGCTTTTTCCATTCTGAATTTAAATTAAACCTGCCTCATTAAGCATTTTTCAAACATGTGTCTTTTATATGCATGTAAGCCTAAATTATAATTCTCTGAACGCACGATTTGTCACTGCCTGTAGATTTTTTGTGTGAAAGTAATTCTGCCTGCAGGAATCAACTGACAAATCGCATCAGAGAGGAGCGGACATGATAGCAAGGAATGCTTCTGTCAAACTGAATCAATCAGAAAAAACAACTCGTAAAAAAAAGAGCAGAAGCAATAACACAAAGCTGATTTTGCACTGTATTTTTTGTACAAATAATATTCAACAGTTTACAAGCATTGCACTCAGGAAGGAATCGTTATTTGTGTGGTTTGTTTATTTCCTGATGAGTAGAAGAACTCCGGCAATGCGCAGATGCATGCTGGTTTTTAAGTGCAGCACAAGGATGGAATGGGATAAGCACCGACCCATGGTGGAAACTTGCCTTACTGCATGTGATTTGCAGCAGCATGTTGATTTAGGCTTATGAATGACTTCACATTTGCGGCGCAGTGAATATGCATCCTGGATTTTCCACCAGCCTCCTCTGACATCCTCTGCTGGATTTTTTCTGTGACCTTTCACTCGGTGTATACACTCTCTTCATGTATGTTCATGTGTGTATATAACTGGTTGTTTTTTCTCTCAACTCGCATGCATTATACGGATATATTTGTACCACATGTGTACATTATATGTACAAATTAAATTAATCAGTAAGGGCACCATTTCTCAGATGTCTGTGATTTATAGCTCCATATTATAGCCAGAGTCATGAAGGAGCTGAATCCACAGGGAAATCTAATAAGGGTATGCAGAATGTGTGCGCTGAAGGCAGAGACGCGTCCGCTCAAATTGGATATAAGAGGCAAAGAGGGGTGGGGTGGCTGCTGTTTTCCCTTCCTTCCTCTGTGTCCACTCTGAGCAGGAGAAACCATATTACACACTTCCTTCAGGCACTGATTAGCATCTCCAGGCTCTGGCACACTATAATGCTAAACAAGCCTCTGAGGCTTTATGTGACAAAAAGAGAGAGCTCAAGCCTAGCTATGAGATTGTGTGCACTACAATATATCCATGTTGGATAAACAGCATATTTCTTTTTCTGAAAATGGTAGATTTTTCAAAAGGACATTTTTAACATTTCCTTGTTTTCTCTCTTTCTTACCCGTCAACACTTGGCTTTCATTGGAGGCGGAGGCATGTTTTTCTACTTACATTGACATAGTGAACTAGGGACTCTTCTTCGTTGACTTTGTAAGTCTGAACCCCGTACTCCTTGGCCAGACGCAGTATCCGGTTTTGAGTGGGCCCGATGTATGCTCCGCCCAAATCCACCCATTTGGCATGTTTATTCTGAGGCACAGAGCAAATTAATAAGTCAGTATGAACTTGCGAATGATTATGTAGGATATAGGGAATCCTAGACCTTAATTATAAATCCAAACAGTTTCCATGCCTTCAGTGAAGTTTTCCAAACAAATCACATGATCTAGTCATACAGATGCAATAAACCACATTTACACCATTTCCCTTCATTATACCACCTTACCTGAACAGTGTAAGTTCTTCCACCAACACGGTCCCTGGCTTCCAACACCACTGGGTTTAAACCTTTCTCCATCAACAGCTTAGCTGCACTTAAGCCTATAGAGACAAGACCCAGGATTCTGAGTTACACTTTTGTTAAAACAACTCCAAAAGCTTTATTTACTCATTGTTAGTTACTTAAAAAAAACCCTAATATTTCAGTGCTAAGTATTCATAAGCTGTTTTACAGAAATCCAGTATGTTCAAGAAGATCAGTTTTCTTATGCTGAAAAAAAAACAGTCATACTGGATTAGTTTTACATGAGAAGGTGGCGTGACCCTAGGTATGTAATTATTACTGGAAATTATCTGGTATTTTTGTCCTGTCAGAACCTGTCATGTCACTTTTTTTTTTACAGACTGTGTGTATTTACCCATCTGGAAATATTTTGCTATATTTTATAATCCATATAATAACCACCAGAAATTATCCCATTATTAGTCTATTATGTCTAGACTGTATTATGCTACAAATTTCTTTTTACTTTTTCTTCAGTATAAAGACACACCAGGAAGCGCCCTTTACAATCATATTCTACAAACCAAAAGCAATTATTAGATAAGTTCACGACACAGAACAATAAAATACAGATACTCATCAGGGTTACTTCAGGAGATTTTACTAACCAAGTTCTAGCACAGGTGCAGTCTACCTACACTTTATGTAATAGTTATGTGATCAAGCACAACATGCACAACCAACAGCACTTTAAGTAAACAAAGCTCAAATTTAGTTTAGAATAAAATGCGTACATTGTGGTGACAATTGCATCGGTGCAATATACTATATGTATATACACTAATCCTGTGCTAATACATGTTATATATATGTTATATGCAAACTCTGTCTGAATCTCTGTGAGGGTGTCTTCTGCATCAGCAATTCAAGAGTTAGGTCAGTTAGGTGTCATCTCTGCAGACACAGCCTTCCTCTATCTATAGTGGAAGTGAAATCTCTACTTCTATGTGAAACTGCGTTTGGTTTTAGGGAAGCTATTCTTAAAGAGAATAATATAAAGGCAAGGACGTGTATGTAAAGAGCTTCAGTGAGGAAAATCCATACTTGCCATCATTAAAACTCTCTCTTTCTCTTCTTTATATAAACTTTCTATTTATTTTTGTTAGGCTGTGCTCATCAAGTAAGCGTGGGCCGTGGTCAAAATGGTTAGCTTTCCAGACATCCCAAACTCGGTCCCTCACAGTTCTAGTAAAATTTCAGATGTTAACTGTTTAAACCTTTCGATTAATAGTAAAACTAAGTACTGTATAGAAAACCAACAAGTTCAGACAAGCTCAGTTTGTCCCAGAGCACTCTGGCTGTATAAATGGCTGACATATTCTTTGCTTCTTAAAGGATTCTTTTTCAGTTTACTTTCAATACCCACCCCACACACACTTCCAGTTTATAAAGACATTGTGATTTATATATA